>OX940801.1:33087068-33687068 GCA_954870605.1 Acer campestre
TTCCGTTTCTTTTTGCTTGATTCTCGGGCATTTCCCCGTGTTTAATGTTGTTAAATTGAGTGTTTCAGGTTTTATTAGGTTTCAGAAGCAATTGAGATAAAGGTGGAGGACTTGTGCAAAAATGTCTCACAAATGAGAAGAACAGAGCATTTTCGCCACATGAGCAATGGAGGTCGCCACTTGAGCGCCATGGCGACAGAAGAGTTCCCAAAAGCATCAAAAGGTCGCCACTTGGGCGCCACTTGAGCGCCATGGCGACAGAAGGTCACAAAAACAATCAGGTGTGGTCGCCACTTGGGGTCGCTCTGGCGACCTCCCTTGCAAGTGGCGACCTAGTGCACTCAAGGCATGGTCGCCACTTATGGTCGCCAGAGCGACCTTGATGCACAAAGGGCGACCTCTTCACTTTTCCAAGGTCGCCACTTATGGTCGCCAGAGCGACCTTGATGCACAAAGAGCGACCTCTTCACATTTCCAAGGTCGCCACTTATGGTCGCCAGAGCGACCTTGATGCACAAAGAGCGACCTCTACACATTTTTGGTCATGTTCGCCACTTGACAAAGAGCGAGAAAGATGGTTTTCAGAGCGACCTTTTCATCTAACCGTTTTACGCTCCATGGTCGCCATAGCGACCAAAGAGCGACCAAGGCTCCACATCAGCGAATCAAGTCGTTACCAGTACATGTCCATGAGTGAGTATATATATGAGCGTCTCTTCACTTTCAAACCATCGAAAATCAGAGAGAAAAATTCAGAGAACTCAACTTCAGATCTAGATCATCTTCCATGGCACATTTTTCATCATCCTCCATTTCTCTCCTTGAACTCATCTAATCCATCCAACCCTCAACACAAAACCTTGATTACTTCACTACATCATTCCTCATCCCACCATTTCTCCACCAAAATCCTTAGTAACTTTCCACCAAAACACCCACATTCCAAGACATTTCCTCATCCTCCATTCCTTGCATCTAGGAGCATAGAGGAGAAGAAGGATTGAGCTTAAAGAAGGTGACCCAAGGGTTATTTCCTTATCATTTACTTCTTTTCATTTATTGCAATTATGTGTAACTAAACCCCTAATCTAGGGGATAGATTTGAGGAACAATTGGTTGTGGGTTTAGTCTAGCTTGTAATGAATCTCTTATGTGTTATATTCATTCAATTTAATTAGATTTCATTCATTATAATTGACTTGTATATCACTTGTTGATTGCTATCTTGAGTGGAATAATTTGTTATATATTCACATGTGGATTGACAACCTTTGTGTGATTAAGAACCCATTGGATAGGATAGATTAGTGGTGGGTATATCAACCCCACTAATCTAAGCCTCTAAGTGGTTAACATAATGAGATTGGTACATTAATGATGCTAGTAGCTTACCCACATCCAAGTGTTAATCGATCTATTCCCTAGTTCTCTCATTAATTGATTTTATCACTATTCTTATCAAGGTGTTGAGTATTCTATTTTTCATATCATTTTTGTGTATTTTCATTTGAGTAGTTTAGCATTGGTGGCTTTAGAAACCACACATTTATCAAACTCTATGATTTGTTTTATTGTTCTAAGATTAGTCAATTTATCTAATTAACACTCCATTCCCTGTGGAACGAACTTGCTCACTATTTTGCTATCTAATCACATTTTTAAAGGATTAAGTGGCTTTAAAAGAGTTTTCAAGAATCATCCAAAAACTATCATTTTTACTATTTTGTTGAGTACACAAACGACCTCATCAAAAATGGCGCCGCTGCCGGGGAATGGTAGCGTTGATTACATAGATTGACTTTTCTTTGTGATTTATATTCTTATTAAATAGCCTACTAACATTTGTTTTTATTTAATTATTATCGTTTGCTAGTTTTTAGTTTGTTGTTAGATTTTCATAGTTCTTGTGTTACTCATTCTTTGTAGTTAGATTTTCTAGGTTGTTTGTCATTTTTGTTATAATTTTAGATTTTTTTTAGTGTTATTTTCTTTTGTGTCTTGTGTTGTTTTTCTTTTTTGTTTTCTTTTCAGGAACAATGGATTCTTATGAATTGCAATTGGCCAACTTCAACCGGGAAATGGAATTATTTGCCTCAAGGCACTCGAGGGAAGAAAGAGCTCACAACTCGAATTCTTCCAATATGGGGCCGAAGGAGGGGAATCCCGAGGAAAAAATGCTAGAGGCTATCCGGACATCACAAATGGCATACGAGCAGACTTTGAATGGATGTTTGGAGGCAAGTGCACTTAGATTTTCAGGACTAGAAGCTTCATTGAGAAGAATAGAAGTGCACATTGGAACAATCATGGAGGCCATGCAAAGGCAGGAGAGTGAAAAGTTCCCATTTCCACCAAAGCTAGAAGAAGTTACCACCATCCCTTGGAGTGGTGAGAATGTAGAGCATGATTTCAGTCATTATTTTGCTAACGATTCTTCTAGTACTTCAGGTGAAGAAGTAGGAAAGGAGGAAATGAGAGATAAAGTGAAGGAAACCAAGCCTTATATCCCTCCCACTACTTTTCCATGTCGCCTACGAAAAAGCAAATGGTATAGGTTGTTTTCCGAACTAACTAAATCACTTTTTCAAGTGAACATTTACTTGCCTTTGTTTTATGTGATTAGGAACACGCCAGCGGTCGACAAATACTTTCAAGACCTAATTGCATATGGGCGCAAATTCGAAGCCTTGGAATTTGGTTGACCAATCCAAGTAGCCCGTCTAGCCGAAGACGTAAAACCAAGCGCTTGGTGGGAGGCACCCCACCTAGGTACAATTTATTTCTTGCTTTTTAATTTGTTTTATTTCTTGCTCTTATTTTGCTTCCGCATAGAATAAGGGTGTGAATTGGATTTTGGTAGTGGATTTAGGACATTTGTGCTTTATTGATATATGTGTTGATTGGATTTTGTATATGGATGATTGAGGTGCGATATGCCGGATTATTGGAATATTTTGTTTTTGCCTTTGCTTGTTGGATTATTGCTTGAAACTTATTGGGTTGCGCTTGTTGTCTTTATTCTTACCACCCTTGAACATTGAGGACAATGTCAAATTTAGGTTTGGGGGTACTTTTGCGCAACGCCATGATGCTTGGTTTTCAAAAGAATTGTGTGCCAAAATTTTCAAAAATTTTTGCGATATTGCCATATTTAAGCATGCTTTGCTTGTGGAGATTGTTCTTTACATGATGTAGTGGGGAATTGTGCATGTTTGTGAGTGTTTGGTTTAGATTAACACCATGCCACTTAGGGTGTCATTGAACAAAATGCGTTAATCTTTTTCTCTTAATGTTGAGTGAATGATCAAATTTGCTTGAAGGCTAAGAATTAATAGTGGAGATTCCCGTGAGGATCACAAACACAGCCTTTAAAAAGCATACGTTGAGTTGTAAACATTCACTCTTTAAACACTCACTCTAAACACTCATACAAGCATGTTTTGGTCTCATTTGCACTAAATGTTGTTTGCCATAGAATATTATGGTCTGCTTGTGGATGCCTTATTTTGCTTAATGGACGAATCTTTAGAAATGATTTTAGGCGATGCATGTGAAAACCTCTTTGGCCTAAACACTTCCAACCACTTGAATATGTGTGCTCCCAAGCCCATTTGAAGCCAAACACATTTGAAGCATTTCTTTCATGAACCACATCTACATGAACCTTATAGCCTTAAAATACTTGACCTACCTTGACCAAACGATTCGCTAAAGCTTAGGAACTCAATGTAAAATTTTGAATGTATAAATATAAGGTGTGTACCAAGGCATGTGAATGTGTGTAGGAGTCTTGCAAAGCAAGAAATGTTTGAAAATGAAAAAGAAAACAAAAGCTTGTAAAGAATGAGAAAAGAAAAGAAAAGAAAGAAAAGAAATGAAGAGCATGAAAAGAAAAGAATTGGCAAGAAAAGAAAAGCAAAGAAAAAGGAATAAAGAAATTAGGCACAAAGGGCCTAGAAAAGGAAGAGAAGTAATTGAGCTACTCAAGTTGAAAATAGGAGTAACATACACATGTGTAATTGTGAGCCTGGACACCTTGAAGTGTGAACATATGTGGGAATCTTGTGGAACTTAAAGAATTAGAATGTATGCCTTAATGAAATCATTAGGTCCCTTGATATCCATTTCTTCCATTCTTTGTTTCACCATAACCTTAGGCCCCATTACAACCAAAGAAAAGACCTTCATGATCTTTAGGATTGTCCATTTTGTACAATTTGGTTGATGCATGTTCTTTCTAATTCATGGCTTGCAATTCCATTCATGAGATCACTTTTCAGAAAATTGCGTTTTAATGTTTAGCATGTGCAATCAATTTGTTGCCATAACATGAACTCATATTGCACATGCTCATATTTGAGTGAACCTAGGAGTCTTGGAGAAAAGAAGAGAGAATCCGGTGAGATTTAGTATCAAAGCGAATTACATTCTAAACTAATAGCACCTTTGCTTTGAAGCTTTGGCATTTTGAATGTAAGATCGCATTGCGTACAATTATGTCTAAGGTGGCACGTTTTTGATCATAACTATACACGCTCTTGCATGTTTAAATCCTCACCATGGCATAACTGTTTTAATCTCTTCATTTTGGCTTCGCACATTGATCATTTGAAGTAAAAACCTTTGAAATATCTCTATGCATGTTTTTGGGGGTGTGCTTGTTATTATGTTTGCTCGAGGACTAGCAAAAGATTGGTTTGGGGGTATTTGATCAAGCCAAAATTGGTATGATTTTGGCCCTCATTTCCGTTTCTTTTTGCTTGATTCTCGGGCATTTCCCCGTGTTTAATGTTGTTAAATTGAGTGTTTCAGGTTTTATTAGGTTTCAGAAGCAATTGAGATAAAGGTGGAGGACTTGTGCAAAAATGTCTCACAAATGAGAAGAACAGAGCATTTTCGCCACATGAGCAATGGAGGTCGCCACTTGAGCGCCATGGCGACAGAAGAGTTCCCAAAAGCATCAAAAGGTCGCCACTTGGGCGCCACTTGAGCGCCATGGCGACAGAAGGTCACAAAAACAATCAGGTGTGGTCGCCACTTGGGGTCGCTCTGGCGACCTCCCTTGCAAGTGGCGACCTAGTGCACTCAAGGCATGGTCGCCACTTATGGTCGCCAGAGCGACCTTGATGCACAAAGGGCGACCTCTTCACTTTTCCAAGGTCGCCACTTATGGTCGCCAGAGCGACCTTGATGCACAAAGAGCGACCTCTTCACATTTCCAAGGTCGCCACTTATGGTCGCCAGAGCGACCTTGATGCACAAAGAGCGACCTCTACACATTTTGGTCATGTTCGCCACTTGACAAAGAGCGAGAAAGATGGTTTTCAGAGCGACCTTTTCATCTAACCGTTTTACGCTCCATGGTCGCCATAGCGACCAAAGAGCGACCAAGGCTCCACATCAGCGAATCAAGTCGTTACCAGTACATGTCCATGAGTGAGTATATATATGAGCGTCTCTTCACTTTCAAACCATCGAAAATCAGAGAGAAAAATTCAGAGAACTCAACTTCAGATCTAGATCATCTTCCATGGCACATTTTTCATCATCCTCCATTTCTCTCCTTGAACTCATCTAATCCATCCAACCCTCAACACAAAACCTTGATTACTTCACTACATCATTCCTCATCCCACCATTTCTCCACCAAAATCCTTAGTAACTTTCCACCAAAACACCCACATTCCAAGACATTTCCTCATCCTCCATTCCTTGCATCTAGGAGCATAGAGGAGAAGAAGGATTGAGCTTAAAGAAGGTGACCCAAGGGTTATTTCCTTATCATTTACTTCTTTTCATTTATTGCAATTATGTGTAACTAAACCCCTAATCTAGGGGATAGATTTGAGGAACAATTGGTTGTGGGTTTAGTCTAGCTTGTAATGAATCTCTTATGTGTTCTATTCATTCAATTTAATTAGATTTCATTCATTATAATTGACTTGTATATCACTTGTTGATTGCTATCTTGAGTGGAATAATTTGTTATATATTCACATGTGGATTGACAACCTTTGTGTGATTAAGAACCCATTGGATAGGATAGATTAGTGGTGGGTATATCAACCCCACTAATCTAAGCCTCTAAGTGGTTAACATAATGAGATTGGTACATTAATGATGCTAGTAGCTTACCCACATCCAAGTGTTAATCGATCTATTCCCTAGTTCTCTCATTAATTGATTTTATCACTATTCTTATCAAGGTGTTGAGTATTCTATTTTTCATATCATTTTTGTGTATTTTCATTTGAGTAGTTTAGCATTGGTGGCTTTAGAAACCACACATTTATCAAACTCTATGATTTGTTTTATTGTTCTAAGATTAGTCAATTTATCTAATTAACACTCCATTCCCTGTGGAACGAACTTGCTCACTATTTTGCTATCTAATCACATTTTTAAAGGATTAAGTGGCTTTAAAAGAGTTTTCAAGAATCATCCAAAAACTATCATTTTTACTATTTTGTTGAGTACACAAACGACCTCATCAAAAATGGCGCCGCTGCCGGGGAATGGTAGCGTTGATTACATAGATTGACTTTTCTTTGTGATTTATATTCTTATTAAATAGCCTACTAACATTTGTTTTTATTTAATTATTATCGTTTGCTAGTTTTTAGTTTGTTGTTAGATTTTCATAGTTCTTGTGTTACTCATTCTTTGTAGTTAGATTTTCTAGGTTGTTTGTCATTTTTGTTATAATTTTAGATTTTTTTTAGTGTTATTTTCTTTTGTGTCTTGTGTTGTTTTTCTTTTTTGTTTTCTTTTCAGGAACAATGGATTCTTATGAATTGCAATTGGCCAACTTCAACCGGGAAATGGAATTATTTGCCTCAAGGCACTCGAGGGAAGAAAGAGCTCACAACTCGAATTCTTCCAATATGGGGCCGAAGGAGGGGAATCCCGAGGAAAAAATGCTAGAGGCTATCCGGACATCACAAATGGCATACGAGCAGACTTTGAATGGATGTTTGGAGGCAAGTGCACTTAGATTTTCAGGACTAGAAGCTTCATTGAGAAGAATAGAAGTGCACATTGGAACAATCATGGAGGCCATGCAAAGGCAGGAGAGTGAAAAGTTCCCATTTCCACCAAAGCTAGAAGAAGTTACCACCATCCCTTGGAGTGGTGAGAATGTAGAGCATGATTTCAGTCATTATTTTGCTAACGATTCTTCTAGTACTTCAGGTGAAGAAGTAGGAAAGGAGGAAATGAGAGATAAAGTGAAGGAAACCAAGCCTTATATCCCTCCCACTACTTTTCCATGTCGCCTACGAAAAAGCAAATGGTATAGGTTGTTTTCCGAACTAACTAAATCACTTTTTCAAGTGAACATTTACTTGCCTTTGTTTTATGTGATTAGGAACACGCCAGCGGTCGACAAATACTTTCAAGACCTAATTGCATATGGGCGCAAATTCGAAGCCTTGGAATTTGGTTGACCAATCCAAGTAGCCCGTCTAGCCGAAGACGTAAAACCAAGCGCTTGGTGGGAGGCACCCCACCTAGGTACAATTTATTTCTTGCTTTTTAATTTGTTTTATTTCTTGCTCTTATTTTGCTTCCGCATAGAATAAGGGTGTGAATTGGATTTTGGTAGTGGATTTAGGACATTTGTGCTTTATTGATATATGTGTTGATTGGATTTTGTATATGGATGATTGAGGTGCGATATGCCGGATTATTGGAATATTTTGTTTTTGCCTTTGCTTGTTGGATTATTGCTTGAAACTTATTGGGTTGCGCTTGTTGTCTTTATTCTTACCACCCTTGAACATTGAGGACAATGTCAAATTTAGGTTTGGGGGTACTTTTGCGCAACGCCATGATGCTTGGTTTTCAAAAGAATTGTGTGCCAAAATTTTCAAAAATTTTTGCGATATTGCCATATTTAAGCATGCTTTGCTTGTGGAGATTGTTCTTTACATGATGTAGTGGGGAATTGTGCATGTTTGTGAGTGTTTGGTTTAGATTAACACCATGCCACTTAGGGTGTCATTGAACAAAATGCGTTAATCTTTTTCTCTTAATGTTGAGTGAATGATCAAATTTGCTTGAAGGCTAAGAATTAATAGTGGAGATTCCCGTGAGGATCACAAACACAGCCTTTAAAAAGCATACGTTGAGTTGTAAACATTCACTCTTTAAACACTCACTCTAAACACTCATACAAGCATGTTTTGGTCTCATTTGCACTAAATGTTGTTTGCCATAGAATATTATGGTCTGCTTGTGGATGCCTTATTTTGCTTAATGGACGAATCTTTAGAAATGATTTTAGGCGATGCATGTGAAAACCTCTTTGGCCTAAACACTTCCAACCACTTGAATATGTGTGCTCCCAAGCCCATTTGAAGCCAAACAC
This sequence comes from Acer campestre, assembly GCA_954870605.1. Taxonomy (NCBI): domain Eukaryota; kingdom Viridiplantae; phylum Streptophyta; class Magnoliopsida; order Sapindales; family Sapindaceae; genus Acer; species Acer campestre. Next base: position 33,095,437 of record OX940801.1, read on the forward strand.
ATTTGAAGCATTTCTTTCATGAACCACATCTACATGAACCTTATAGCCTTAAAATACTTGACCTACCTTGACCAAACGATTCGCTAAAGCTTAGGAACTCAATGTAAAATTTTGAATGTATAAATATAAGGTGTGTACCAAGGCATGTGAATGTGTGTAGGAGTCTTGCAAAGCAAGAAATGTTTGAAAATGAAAAAGAAAACAAAAGCTTGTAAAGAATGAGAAAAGAAAAGAAAAGAAAGAAAAGAAATGAAGAGCATGAAAAGAAAAGAATTGGCAAGAAAAGAAAAGCAAAGAAAAAGGAATAAAGAAATTAGGCACAAAGGGCCTAGAAAAGGAAGAGAAGTAATTGAGCTACTCAAGTTGAAAATAGGAGTAACATACACATGTGTAATTGTGAGCCTGGACACCTTGAAGTGTGAACATATGTGGGAATCTTGTGGAACTTAAAGAATTAGAATGTATGCCTTAATGAAATCATTAGGTCCCTTGATATCCATTTCTTCCATTCTTTGTTTCACCATAACCTTAGGCCCCATTACAACCAAAGAAAAGACCTTCATGATCTTTAGGATTGTCCATTTTGTACAATTTGGTTGATGCATGTTCTTTCTAATTCATGGCTTGCAATTCCATTCATGAGATCACTTTTCAGAAAATTGCGTTTTAATGTTTAGCATGTGCAATCAATTTGTTGCCATAACATGAACTCATATTGCACATGCTCATATTTGAGTGAACCTAGGAGTCTTGGAGAAAAGAAGAGAGAATCCGGTGAGATTTAGTATCAAAGCGAATTACATTCTAAACTAATAGCACATTTGCTTTGAAGCTTTGGCATTTTGAATGTAAGATCGCATTGCGTACAATTATGTCTAAGGTGGCACGTTTTTGATCATAACTATACACGCTCTTGCATGTTTAAATCCTCACCATGGCATAACTGTTTTAATCTCTTCATTTTGGCTTCGCACATTGATCATTTGAAGTAAAAACCTTTGAAATATCTCTATGCATGTTTTTGGGGGTGTGCTTGTTATTATGTTTGCTCGAGGACTAGCAAAAGATTGGTTTGGGGGTATTTGATCAAGCCAAAATTGGTATGATTTTGGCCCTCATTTCCGTTTCTTTTTGCTTGATTCTCGGGCATTTCCCCGTGTTTAATGTTGTTAAATTGAGTGTTTCAGGTTTTATTAGGTTTCAGAAGCAATTGAGATAAAGGTGGAGGACTTGTGCAAAAATGTCTCACAAATGAGAAGAACAGAGCATTTTCGCCACATGAGCAATGGAGGTCGCCACTTGAGCGCCATGGCGACAGAAGAGTTCCCAAAAGCATCAAAAGGTCGCCACTTGGGCGCCACTTGAGCGCCATGGCGACAGAAGGTCACAAAAACAATCAGGTGTGGTCGCCACTTGGGGTCGCTCTGGCGACCTCCCTTGCAAGTGGCGACCTAGTGCACTCAAGGCATGGTCGCCACTTATGGTCGCCAGAGCGACCTTGATGCACAAAGGGCGACCTCTTCACTTTTCCAAGGTCGCCACTTATGGTCGCCAGAGCGACCTTGATGCACAAAGAGCGACCTCTTCACATTTCCAAGGTCGCCACTTATGGTCGCCAGAGCGACCTTGATGCACAAAGAGCGACCTCTACACATTTTGGTCATGTTCGCCACTTGACAAAGAGCGAGAAAGATGGTTTTCAGAGCGACCTTTTCATCTAACCGTTTTACGCTCCATGGTCGCCATAGCGACCAAAGAGCGACCAAGGCTCCACATCAGCGAATCAAGTCGTTACCAGTACATGTCCATGAGTGAGTATATATATGAGCGTCTCTTCACTTTCAAACCATCGAAAATCAGAGAGAAAAATTCAGAGAACTCAACTTCAGATCTAGATCATCTTCCATGGCACATTTTTCATCATCCTCCATTTCTCTCCTTGAACTCATCTAATCCATCCAACCCTCAACACAAAACCTTGATTACTTCACTACATCATTCCTCATCCCACCATTTCTCCACCAAAATCCTTAGTAACTTTCCACCAAAACACCCACATTCCAAGACATTTCCTCATCCTCCATTCCTTGCATCTAGGAGCATAGAGGAGAAGAAGGATTGAGCTTAAAGAAGGTGACCCAAGGGTTATTTCCTTATCATTTACTTCTTTTCATTTATTGCAATTATGTGTAACTAAACCCCTAATCTAGGGGATAGATTTGAGGAACAATTGGTTGTGGGTTTAGTCTAGCTTGTAATGAATCTCTTATGTGTTCTATTCATTCAATTTAATTAGATTTCATTCATTATAATTGACTTGTATATCACTTGTTGATTGCTATCTTGAGTGGAATAATTTGTTATATATTCACATGTGGATTGACAACCTTTGTGTGATTAAGAACCCATTGGATAGGATAGATTAGTGGTGGGTATATCAACCCCACTAATCTAAGCCTCTAAGTGGTTAACATAATGAGATTGGTACATTAATGATGCTAGTAGCTTACCCACATCCAAGTGTTAATCGATCTATTCCCTAGTTATCTCATTAATTGATTTTATCACTATTCTTATCAAGGTGTTGAGTATTCTATTTTTCATATCATTTTTGTGTATTTTCATTTGAGTAGTTTAGCATTGGTGGCTTTAGAAACCACACATTTATCAAACTCTATGATTTGTTTTATTGTTCTAAGATTAGTCAATTTATCTAATTAACACTCCATTCCCTGTGGAACGAACTTGCTCACTATTTTGCTATCTAATCACATTTTTAAAGGATTAAGTGGCTTTAAAAGAGTTTTCAAGAATCATCCAAAAACTATCATTTTTACTATTTTGTTGAGTACACAAACGACCTCATCAATGTGTTCACTTGAAAACCGTGTTTAACCACTAAGGATTCCACTTAGGATAAAATCTTAGTAAAATGTTAAGCAAAGATTCGTTCCACAGGAAATTAGAGTAATAACTTGTATTAATTAACTGGTCTACAACGCAATAATGTAAATCATGGTAAGTTGGATAGTGTATTGTTTGAGAAACCATCAAACAATGCATGTAAGTAAATGTAACCAAAAGTGACAGGTAACATAGAATGCTCAACAATCTTAGAAAAGATAATGGAATGTAATCAATTAAGAGAATACTAGGGAAATGATGCAGTTGCAAGTGGATTGTGGGCAATGATCACCAAGCTACTTAAATGAACTAATCTCATACCTGTTAACTATTTGTAGTCTTAATGTGAATAGGCCATTGAAACATAACCTAAACACTTCTCACTAAAATGCCTAACCGATTAAGGAGAGGCGGTCAAGATAGGATCGGTTAATTACAAATCAAGGCTTAGATGATTGGGGTTGATATACCCTCCAAACATCTATCCTATTCACTATGTTCCTAATCAATTAATGGTGTCAATCCAAGATTGATTGTATAATAAATTATCCTAAATAAGATTATAATCAACTAGTGGTATACAATGCCAATTACACAATGAATAAGATCTAGTTTTCAAATGAATAGAACACAAATAGAGATTCAAAATACAATATAGCTTTAGCAAAACCCAAATCCAAATGTTTCTTATATCAATTCCCTAGAATGGGGATTTAGTTACACATAGTTACAATCAATAAGCAAAGAAGTAATATGTTAGGAAATCACCCTTGGGCCTCCTTCTTTATTGCTTGATCCTTCCTTTCCTTTGACTCTCTTAGCGAAAAGAATGGTAGATGAGGATATGTCTAGATGGATGGATGTCTAATGGGTAGTGACAAAGGTAGGGAAATGTAGAGAATGGGAAGAGAGGAATGATTAGGTGAAGTATTCAAGATTTTGTTTTGAGTTTTCGGATGGAATAGATAGTCCAAGATTAGAGATGGAGGAAGGAGAATGTGTGAAGTATGGAAGAGAGAATGCTGGTCTAAATCTGAGAATTTCTTGCTTGGAAAGTGTGTGTTTTCAAATGGAGAAGAAGGCTCTTTATAGTGGCTCTCAGATTTGTCCTTTAATTGCTAGAAATGTTGATGTGGTATGTGTCGCGGTCAAGTTGTCGTGGTTTTGGAGACCGCGACGCCATCGCAACAAATGATTATTCGTCCTTCGATCTGGTTGTCGCGGCTAATTCTCATCTTTTTCGCAGTTGTGAAGATACCAACATCTGAACTGCGACAATGAGATCCCTCGCCTACTCACTCTTTCTCACTTCTTCTCTTACCTCCAACACTACCAAGTCCAGCTTTTTTCCTCAAAACCCATCGCAATCCATCAACGATTTTGACCTCCAATCATTGCAATCCATCCTTAAATCCAACTTTTTACCTCTATCACTACCACTGGATCTTATTTTCAATTTTTTTTTTTAAAATATGATATTAACAAAGTATGTGTGTTTGGATATGGATTGATGAATGGGGTTTGTATTTGGATTATTTTTTTTTGGAATTTGAATTGAAATTTGGGTTATTGAATGAGGTTTTTATTTTTATTTATTTATTTTATTTATTCTGATATTGATGAAGTTTGTGTGTTCTTGAATGAGGGTTTTTGTTCTTGGAATTTGATTGGAAATTTGGGTTACTTTTTTTTTCTGGATTGAAGAAAAAAATTTGACGAAGAAATTAATCATTTCCTGGTGAAGAGGATGCTGATGCAAGACGAGAACTCTTCTTTTACTTTGTTAGAGGTAAAACGGGGAATAGAGGTTAAAAGTTCTCCTCACTACTGTTCAGCTTAGATAAAAGCTCAAATTTTCAACTTTTTTTTCTCAGACAATTTTGATGGATTTTCAGACTTCAACCAATGAAAACAACAAACAAAAATGTCTTACTAAGATATTTAAGTAGCTTTCAGACCTTAGATGAGGAAAACAAATGAGGCCTTAGAGTTTAATAAAATGAAAAAAAAAAAATTAAAGTAAAATAAATAGAGTATTATTAATCAGAGGTTGATGATCTTTCTCTTTGTTTTAAAAAACTTATTAAAATATACCTAGAATATTGGATTAAAAAGTGACAATTACAAAAATTACAAGTCAATTTTCAAATATGTATATATATATATATATATTCTCAAAAAAATTTAGATTCCCATCCAAAATCAAAATTCTAATCAAAGAAAAAGTTGAAATTATATAATGGGAGTTAGAATATCAATTTACCTTTATGTAATGTTAACTTGTAATTTTCTAGAATCAGTTGCTATTTTGTTTATGAATCCAACCAAGATGGAGATAAGTTGCATAAAAAAACTTGAATTTTTTTTTTTCATTCAATATGTTAGACTCGGTACTTCTGCTAGATTGATGTATTTATGCACCATTAAAATTTGTCGTGTGTTTTGGGTCTTTTGGCATAGTCATATTCATACAGAGATCACATGACTTAATGCATGTGAGCTACATGCAATCATATCAAAACAAAGTGAAATTTTAATAGTGCATAAATACATGTTACGTGCACAATTGAATCAAATTAGAAATGGTAATGTTTTACTTCGAGAGAAACCAAAATCTCCAAAATGTCAAAATAAACTAACACTTAATTTCATGAATAAACCCTGATCTAGGATGTTTAGCTAAGAAGAAGTTTATTTGATTGGGAGAGGGATATTTGGGTCTTGTTTTCTTCTGCTCTTGATGGTTGTAAAATTCACAATTATATGAAGGATAAGGTGGCGTGGTCTTTTTGTCCTAAAGGTATTTATTCGGTGAAATCCTTTAGAAGATGCGCTGATTTAACGCTACTGTCTGTGGGCTGCCAGAGGATGATACCGGGTCTATTTGGAAAGGTTATTGTCCTCCTAAAGTGGATGTTTCATTTGGAAATTGTTAAGAGGAAGGATTATGGTTAGAGCTTTGTTGAATCGTTTTGGTTTGCTGCAGAATATGGTTTTGGATTGTCCTTTTTGTAAGACTCAGGAGGAGTCTATTGACCATCTGTTTTTGTTGTGTCCTTGGGCTGGGTCATTGCGGTCGTTATGCATTGGTTGGTGGGGAGTGAGCTACTGTCCAGATAGAAGTATTTTGAGGTGGTTCAAAGGTTGGAGAGGCTTGTGCCCGAGTCCTTGTTACAGCAGAATCTGGGTGAACTTGTTCTGTGCAGTTGTTTGGTCTATATGGGAAGCGAGAAATCATGTTGTTTTTAAAGGTTCTCCAGCTGATCTTGCCTATTTTGCGGATGTGGTGAGGTTTATGATAGCTTGGTGGTTCAAGCATATTGACAAGGGTACGACGGAACCTATTACTGTCATCCTTGAGAACTTGAAAATCTGCTGTGTGAACTCAAAGCCTGCTCGAATTAACAAGGAAAAAGTTAATTGGACTCCACCTATTGAGGAGGATTTGATTTTCAATATGGATGGTTCTGTTAGAAAAGAGTCATGAAGAGCTGGGATTGGAGGAGTGTTGCACAATTCTTGTGGTTTGGTTTTGTGTTCTATGGGAAATGGATGCATGGATGTCAATTCTGTGGAGCTTCTAGCCATTCATAAGGCTTGCCTTTTATGCATTTCTAAGCCGTCTTTGGTGGGAAGAAATATTACTTTTATTAGCGACTCAAGTTCTGTTGTATCGTGGGTGAATGATGCTGATTTTGGGAGTCTTTCCCATGTGAATATGATTTTTGATATTCATTCTATGCTTCGAGTGTTGGGCAATGCTCAAGTTTGTTACAACTCGAGGTTGTCAAATTCTGCTACTGACAGCTTGGCCAAGAAAGGTTCTTCTTCGGAAAGGGATTTCATTCATTGGAGAGAGTGTTAATTTCTGCTGTTTTGTTTTTGTTTTTCTCTTTGTTTGTTTTGCTGTTGCTGTGGTGGCTGTTGTTCATTGTTTTGGTTTGGCTGCTGTTGTTTTGTCTGCGTTTCTGGGTTGGTTTCCTGTTGTTTGTGGCTTTTGCCTCTGTTAATAAAATGTTGTTTCCAAAAAAAAATAAAAAATGAATAAACCTTGATCATTGCTTTACAAACTTGAACAAAATGTTTGAGTGCAGAAGAATCAACTTGTAGATCTTTTTTTATTTATTTTTATTTTTTTATTTTATGAACAAAAGGCTGAGAATGAAAAAGTTGTTCAAAGTGTTCATTCAAGGCCAATAACATTTCTCTCATCTCCTTCAGGATTGTTACAGGGACGTAACCAGGATTCATCACTAGGGGGGCTAGAATAAACCTTTTTAATAAGCCTCTACGGAATGAAGAAATTTTAATAATTGAAAAATAAAGATGCACCTAGTAGTTAACAAGGTAAAATTGAAATAATAATGTATACATTTTCGGTGTAAGGCTACTAATAATGTACCAAATAATTTTGTGAAAAGTTTTAACTCAACTTTATCAAGGTAAAATTGAAATAAATTTAGAGGAGATGAGGTTGGTCCGGTGGTATACCTCTCACATCTACACCACGAGGTTGTGGGTTTGAGTCCCCCCTCCCCCAAAAAACCCCGAAGTTAAGTAATACTTCAAAAAAAAAAAAAAAAAAATTTGAAACAAATTCCTCATTTGTTAGCTCATGCCACACCAAAACAACATCAACAAGATTTTTACTAACAATGTATTATATAGTTGTATTTTCATTTGATGTTGCACTCAATTTTTATATCAATACTTTGTAATTTTGAAAGTAGATTAACCCTAAAAATTTATAAACAAAAATTTATAATAACCTTAAATTTATATAATTCACAAAACTATAAATTAGATAAACACTAAAATTTCAAAATGAAATAAATTAATAAATATATATAATTCATTAAAATATACCTAATTTGAAAACCAAACTTTTTTAGATTAAGAGTTTAAGCCAAATTTTAAGAATAGGAGAGAGTAGTTAATAAAAAAGTCTTTTTTATTTGAAGTGGTGTGATTGAGTAAAAATTGAAAAAAAATATATATATAAAATAAAATTAAAAAAAAAAGAAACAAGTGAAAGGACATGTATGATATTTTTTTTTTTTATATATAATTGATCTAAATAGATAATTAACAAATTGTAAAGACTATTCTTCAATTTATTCAATTTATTTATTTATTTTTAGATGGGCTAGCCCCTATTATGACCCGTTTTTGGATTGTTACCAAATTATTCTCCAAACACTCTAGCCATTGATCCATAACCAGACTCTGATACCAACTGTTACGTGCTCAATTCGATCAAATTAAAAATGGTAGTAGTTTACTTCAAGAGAAGCCAAAATCTCCAAAATGTCAGAATAAACTAACACTTAATTTCATGAATAAACTCTAATCATGTTATTTCATTATAGAAAGTCCTAATTTATACGGTGCAAATTGAAAAGATAATAACCTAACCGATAAACATATAATACTAATAAACGTAACAATACATTAATGCAGTGAAAGTGAATTGAATTATAAGTAACTAACAAAAAAGTAGTATTTATTAAGCAACATCTGCAACGATTATCTGTGATTGTGATGAGTTTACTTGTGCAACAGCACTACATCGGTAGATTTTAAATGATATCATCAGAAGGTAGGCACAATTCAGAGTTGGGACATAAAATGTAAAACTTTGATAGTACAGGTCCAGGCGACTAAGGTTCAAGGTGCTACCGAAATATTTTGTGTTTCGATAAATAAAGAGTATGTTAAGGGCGCTTCCAATACCGGTAACAACGAATCCATTTATCGCCGTTAGAAAATTCTTCATCGATAGGGACAGATGATCGTCATCGTTTGTGAAATCTTCCAGTCCATCTGTTGCAAATCCATCCATCAGACCTAACATGCAGAACTGTGGAGCAAGCCACCAGATGCTCATCGGTATAGTTTCAAAAGGGTACTCTAACAATCCGTTTTCGGCAACTACACGCAACCTGTGAGCCTCAACCCTCCATGCTACAGCACAGCATAATATGGATACCAGCATTCCAGCCCAAATTCTCACCATGTTTTGCTTTTGTTTAGCTTCATCAGGATACCATGATGAAAGCAATAATGTAAATAGACTGGAGACCGTTTCTCGAGATATGGATTGAAGTAAAATTAAAAAGATCAAATGACCAGGAAATTCCAAGTCCATTGCCTGCTCGGCGAAAAAAGTGTTCCCTGCTGATAGCACCAAACCAAACACTGGGAAAGCACACCACATAGGAACCATTTTCAATATGTATTTTGTTTCCTGGACCTCTGTTACAGAGAATAGCCTACCCTCTCTTATTTGTTGGTTTTGTTCAAGAGTGGATTCAATAACGGCAGCATTGTCCAGCCATCTGCATAGGCATTTCAAATACAACACATTGTAACGGATAATGATACAAAGCTGTTTAACTAGCACACACCCTCTCTTATGCCAATCAACTTCAAATACTAATAGAAGCTGATATAGATGCATGTTAGGGGGATAGAATCCAGGAGCATAAGTTAAAACAAGATTCTAACACCAAAACAGATAACCACCAAACTCAAAAATTTTAAAACTAATTGGAATGTTAGTATTTGAAGATAGTTGAAGCTTCATGAACACAATGAAGGAAAGGATTTAGTTGGGAAATGGTTATAGAAGGCAAGGAGCTTTTATCTCCTCTAATTTATTGAAGTAGTTGTGGTTTCTATTTTTCAAGTGATCTAAATTACAAACTTTGAAGCCTATTTATAGGCTTTATAAGTCGGTTACAAGGTTGGCAAACACATACATTTTTAACTATTTGAAGTTTCTAGATTCTAAGTTACAACTAACAATAAAATATTATTTGCATAATTGCTCAAGTAAGAACTTGATTATTCTAGAGAAGACTAGAACTTTGAATGCATTAATTAGATTATACTAGAGTTATCTTGATCTTCTAGATACCTTCTAGAATGTGCAGCACCGACTTCAACAGGGAAAAAGACCAAACAATGGTATATTGATATATATATATATATATAATGCTCTCAAAAAAATAAAATAATAAAAAACTAAAAAAAGGATGTCTTTTGTAACTATTAGGGATGGCAATGGGTCAAGTTCAAGATGGGTTTTTCCAAACGCAAACATGCGATATATTTTTCAACCCGAACTCGACCGCAAGAATAATTTTGCAGGTTTGAGTTTTGACCTGCGAACTAAAAACAAGTTGTTTTAAGTTTAAAATTCTATTTTCCTCAAACCAACAAATATAGTTTTTCTAAATATTCGGGTTCGAGGGTTCAGGTTTACTTTTAACACCCGAACCGGTGAACCCGACCTGCAACATGAATAAAAAAACTCATACCTGAGCCAAGCGGTCTGGGTAGGGTTTGGGACGTGGGTGCCCTCAGGTATGGGTTGTCAACATAAAAGAGAAAGGGAGGGATACATTTGATTACACTACGTACCTGAGCCATTTGACTTGAGGCCACAACTCTGTGGTCTCTGATACATCATTTTCATCTTTGGTAAAGAAGCGATCTGGAGAAGAAGGGTATTGGATGTGCCAGTTCAACAAGGCAGCCTTGATAACACGTATAGTAGTAAAGGGAGTTGCAGTGGATGATGATGATGATTCTCTTTTATGATAAAAACCTTTACCCAACATGAACACAACAAAAGCCATTGCCATCACAAATGCTGTGATTACGAAACGTGATGTCCATGAATTATTGAATAATGGGATGGCGACCAGTGAACCGACACCCCAGGCAACGCGCCACCACTTATTTTCTCGAGCAATTACTCTCTCTACATCGATGTGTTGCTGATCCGGTTCATGTGTTATCAACTGATCGACAGCAAATCCTCGTATAAAAGGCATCAATCCAGCTCTACCCACAGCTACTAGGATCAGTCCGGTTATGCTCAGTAGATCGAAGAGTGATATCGGGAACACATCCGAGGCTGTAAGGGCAAATATAGCCATTCCCTGCAATAAAAGTAACATATGTACATATCCATCTTAAACTAAAACTTTGATGAATAATATATATGGCCATTTCCTTTAATTAGTAAATTAATCAAACAAACTTACACTAGTATAGGTGACAATTAAACAAAAGATGATCATCATAAAATGATCTGAAAAAGCTTCTGAAATGTAAATAAGAAAGAACACAAGTGACACTGATAGTCCCTCCTCAAAATTGGCATATGCTGCTGCTTTTCTGAGATCATATGTGCTTGAATATTCAGTGAAATATGTTATAAACACAGAAACTATGACTTTTTCCGCTAACTTGTAGCTGAATACCAAGCCTGAAAATCATTAAATAATCATTAATTAGAGATCAGATCATTTGATCATCAACTTGAAACGTTTGCAATGTAGTATATATATACTGTTAACTACGTACCTGATGTAAACACCGCGGCCTTACAAAAGCAAATGTTATAAAGCAGCCACGATTTGATAGTGGACAAACAGCGAAGAAATGTGATGTTTCTCCTGAACAAATGAAGCATAAATTTCATGAATCGAGTATTCACATATGGATTCTTTGTGGTTATTTCTGCATGCTCGTGTCTCTCCATAGCTATTAATGCACATTGATCGGATTGTGAAATGGCCTCTTTTGCTTTCTTCTTTAATTTGGATACATGATATATATATATATATATTCATGTAACACAGACAACAAGTCAATTTGTTCACACGCCAAGTCAATTTGTTGGAGTGTGAAAAGAAACTTGTCACTTGTTCTTTTCAAACATATACAAAAACTTGTGCTTTTTTTTTTTTTTTTAATTAATTCGGTACCTGGTATTTTTGTGAAAGGTTTCACCATTGATTGGATTCAAACTGTTGATTTGAGAATCATTTACCCAAGCCTCAAGCTCGTCTATCTACCACCTGAGCTACGCTCCTATTGGCAACTTATGCTTATTTTCAAACATATATATATATATATAGTCTTTCTATTGTCAGTTCGTCTGACAATAAATATATCAATATGAAGAATGTGGACTATAGATTATGGAGAAGTTTTGACAAGTGCATATACTTTGAGTCAAAGTATATAAATCTAGTGGTTGACAAACTGACAATAGAAAATATATATATATATATATATATTAAGTTAGAATTTTATTTTATTTTAAACTTAGAATATTATTCTATTGTCTTGACATATATATATATATATATATGGTATCGTTCACATTAATGCACACTGATGTAACCATATTAATTAATACCAATGTATTTGCACTGATGTTATAACTATATTCATTAGTACCCATGCATGTGGACCACCGATTATAGAGAAATTTTGACAAGTGCATACACTTTGAGTCAAAGTATGTAAATCTAATGATCCACATCCAACGCACTGATGAAGTTATATCAGTGCGCAATGACTTGAATATATATATATATATTAATTTATTGTTTTGTTAGCATTTTCATTTTGTGGATAAAAATGCCCTTAACAGAAAAGACAGAGAGAAAGTAGATATGGAGATGAAGAGAAAAAGAGAGATAGAAAGCACATAAAGAGACTGATAAATTATATACTTGCGATCAGGACCGATCTCATTAGTGAATCACTTGTATAGTTGTACATAGAGAGTTATTTGCTACTTTTGACATTAAATTTTTTTAAGATTCTAAATTTATCGATCTCCAAATGTTATATATATATGACATTTGTCAAAAAGTAGCAATTTTCTTTATGTATAAGTGATTCTTTAATCATGTCACTCCTGAACGTATATATGTAACATTAATTACCTGGTTTGCATGACAACAAAAAAAAAAAAAAAAAGTTTGTGCAACTATGTAATGTTAACAAAAGAATGGTTATTATTATTATTATTATTATTATTATTATTATATAAATATAAAGTTATGCATTGATAAAGCTTGGAGTTTAGCCGTGAAATCCTTAACCGTATGACTTGTAATCCTTAAACTATTGCAAAGGTACACAACAACTCCATCAATTGATGTACAGCTGTGTCCCTGTGTGGATGTGTCCCTCTGTGGATGTTTCCAATAATATGATTTCATATTCTAATAATTTATTATTCACAAAAACAAAGTTTCTTCATTAGTTTGAGGTTGGCTATTCATAAGTTTCTTCAGAGATCATTGTTACCCTTTAACCTCTCTTTCATAAACATAAAAACAAATACATAGCGCCCCATGGATTTTGTAAGCCCAATCTTGGACATTGTCACTCGATTGTGATTAGAGCTTGAATTGTTATAATACTGAACATTAAAATTTAGGCCTTCGGATAGACTTTTTACATTTGTTGATTTTTCAAAAATATAGGTATATGAAAGAGTTTTTAAGTTTCAATTTCGAGAAATCTGAATATGTGCCATGTAACATATGGCAATATATCCTAAAAATAAAAACATAGAAACGCATCTTGTAGATTGACTGAAAATATAATATAATATAATATATATAATATCAAGTTTGCCACAAAAAATAATTAAGTTAAAATAAAAATAAAATAAAGTAAAAAAAAAAAAACAATATAAAAATAGTATTAATTTTAACTATAATTAAAAAAAATTACTAAAACTTTTAATAGTAAAAAAATTAATAATAAATTTAAGAAGAAAGTAGAGAAAAAATGAGTTGTTGTTGTTGTTGTTTTTTTTTTTTTTTTTTTTTTTTTTTTTTTTTTTTTTGATTTGAAGAGGAAGAATGAAGAGTTTTAGGTTTTGACTTGTATTCCTAAGTGAACCAATGTGAACCAAATAAGACTAAACTGATGTGTTACTTCCTAGAGACGTGCATGGGATAACGTTTGGAAGTTGAAGGTGGTGTTTAAGAGAGGTTGAAGATTGAAGAAGAACTAAAGAAATAGATTCCAGAGGGAAGCGTGGCGCTGACAGCGGTGCGGACAAGGCGCATGGACTGCGGCACATGGAGTGTTTGATTATAGAGGATCAAGTGCGGTGCAAACCACAGCGAAGGCAAGAGGCGCAGACTGTAGTTTACATAGCGGTCAGTTCCAAACCGCTGTATAGGAAGCAGGGTGCACATTGCGACCCAAACCACGGAGACAATGTATTTTGCTGAGATTGGGAATGTTGCGCGAAAAAAGGAAAGGTTCTCTTTCTAGAAGTTCTTGTTCTTAAAGGAAAAAGATTTACTCTTTACAAGAATACTTGTCATAAAAAGAAATAGTATTTATGTGGAAGAAGTAAGTCTTGTACGTTTAGGAGTAGGATTTCCTTTTATCTTAAACTCCCTGTAAATAGTATAAATAGAACCTTGTAATTAGGTTGAAGGTTGTGGAGCAAAAGAATACCATGTAACATCGCAGAGAGAGAGGTGAGATCCTGGGAGACCCATGGGAATATCCGGGGAGGGATCCAAGGGAATATCAGTGGATCAAGTATGAGATCCGTATGAGATCTGTGGGTGATATTTAGGGGAGACCTAGGGGATATTGGGGGGTTCTTGGTGAGGATCTTGTGAATGTGGTTTAGGGTTAGGTGTGTGAGAGAATCCAGAAGTATTTGGTTGTAACAATTTATCATATAATGGAACTTTCTTTGTCGTCCTGATGGCCCGTGGTTTTTTTACCTAATTTGGGTTTTCCACATATATCTTGTGTTGTGTTGTGTTGGTTTATTTTTCTCTTATCTATTTTTCTGCTATATTGACGTTATTAATTGCTATGAGTTATGGACGAGTATTAGGTACGACGTTTCCGCGTTCATCAGTTCAAATCCCCAAAAAGGAGGAAGGAAGAAAATGAAGAAGAAAAATCTGATTTTTTTTTTTTTTTTTTTTTATAACGTTTATGATTATTTTTTTTTCTTTTTTAACACTAGTCTTGTTTTTCATGTTTTGTTTGTTTTTTAAAAACAAATGAGAAAACAAATACAGGAAGCAAATCCAAAATTATTTTTGAAAACGAAAACAGCCCAAAAAATGGTTACCAGACAGCCCATAGCATTTTGAGCTCCAATTCCAAGTACATATCCGTCATGAAAACATTTAAAAGTACATATCCTCAAAATTTGGAATTGTAGAATAGTTATAGCATATAAGGATACAAAACCTAATTTGCAGAGTTGAAATTTCACAATTTTGGCGTAAAGACTGTAAGAGTACTGTAGAATGATCCCTTCAGAATTTATTGGTCACTTTTATAGTGATTGATTTTGTGAAAGTTGATCAAGCATAGCTGAGAGGGAGTATGGTTTAGTAGTTGGAGACAAATATTGTAGTTATCGCTTATAATATGAAGACAATATTACCTATTTAATTTGGTAAACTTTTCTTAAAAATAAAAATAAATAAAATAAATAAAAAAAGATTCATGCCCCGAACAAATCAATATCTGTGGTATTTCTAATTTAAAATAATGCAACTGTTTGTCTAATCTAACACTGAAGTGAGTGATTTCACTTTGTATCGGATCCCGCATCTTAAATATCCCAACCAAAGGAGCAGTTTTTCTCTTATAAAACATATCTTTAGCATACTAATACACGTCACCATACGTTTACCATGTTTATTGTTATTATTAGAGTTCAGTTGTTGACATGGTAAAAGTGTATTAGTATACTCTAGATATTTTCACAATCTATGCTCATGAGAAAAAAACTGATCAGAGAAGAGCCTAGTTAGGTTTAACTGTCACTTATTTTATTATAATTATTTAGAATTATTACAATTTAAATTCTTAGTTACCGGGCCAACTCACATAATAAGAGGAGAAGGGTATTCTCCTCACGGTTACTAATAAATGCATAATGTACACCATCTACTTGAGGTGGATGTAATTTTTAATTTTTTACAAGGGTTTGGATTGGTCATCTTACAAAGAAGATTAGGTTACGTTCCAACAATATTATTGTTGGGTTCCTGTTTAATTTGAAAACAAAAGCCATTTTTGACTGTCATCGAGCTAATCAAACTATTTATGATATAAATAAATAAAGGCAGCCATTTTTTTCTTTTCTTTTCACACTCACATTAATAAGATTCTGCGATCCATTTTGGAGTCATATTCTCCTTCACTTGTAATATTTTTTAAAAATGTAGAATAATAAAGAAATATAATTAAATATTTTGAAATGGATCAACTTCACATTATTTTACATTTCGAAATTCAAATCTTATTTTATTATGTTTTAATTCAAATCAGACTTAAATTGGAGAATTATTCATCTCCATGGTTCCATTTCACAATCTGAAGCTCACCGCAGAGTCAAGCCATCTTGGATGTTTTGAAATTGATATAATATGATCTTAATTGTTTTAGTTGTAACTTGTAATGGTCTTTCTTAATTATATATCGTCAACTCTAGTCCATTTTTACAAATGACTTTGTATTAAATTAATCTTATAATTAGCTTGCTTAAAAAAATAAAAATAAAAAGACTTTAATTTGGTTGGTCATTGACTCTCAAATTCTATTTTATTAATTTGTATTAAATTAATCTCAACTTTTGCCATCGATATATATATATATATATATTAAGCATTAGATCTGCCTTGTTTTTATGATACCTACCGAGGGTCCTTTTTAATTATATAATGTGGAAGCTCTAATCGATTTTTACAAATCAATTTGTTTGTATTAAATTAATCTTATTAATTATTAGCTAGCTTTGATAATAGTCTTATATATATAAAAATATTAGATCTGCCTTGTTTTTATGATACCTACCGAGGGTCCTTTTTAATTCTATATATATATATTGGTATCTGTGGGTGTCCGGGTTAACTTGTGTGCACCTTGACTAATCCCACGAGGCCTTAAAGTTAATAGCCGGGTAAGCCTCCAGTGACTCCAAGAGAAACGTGGTTTCCAGGGATCAAACTAATAGGATTTGATAATTGTGTAGAATTTTTGTCTACGTTTTTATTAATGTATGGTAATATATATACACATTACACTGCTCATAATAGGAAAGATGTAACCTATTTACATAAGGAATGTAGTGGGACCTGATGTATATGAGTTGAACAAGGTTACTTGTGATTCAATGAAACACTGCTTCTATCATGCCCCCGCAAGATAGAGCTACCGTTAAGGATGCCTATCTTGAAGCGATGATCAAGGAACTGTTTTCGGGACAGAGGTTTGGTCAAGGAGTCCGCCAGTTGATCACTTGTGTGAACATGGGACACACGCAGCTGTCGACGAGCCACCTGATCTCGAACGAAGAAAAAATCAATGGCAACGTGCTTCATGCGACTATGGAAGATGGGGTTGGCACAAACATACGTGGCACCGACATTGTCACAATAAATAACAGGTGGACTCGGAAGCCTAATCCGAAGTTCAGTGAGCAGCTGTCCAATCCAATTCAATTCAGCTGCGGATGAGGCAATGGCACGATATTCCGCCTCAGTAGTCGACCGTGCAAAGGTGTGCTGCTTCTTGGAACACCAGCTGACTGGTGTGGTGCCCAGGAAAACAACATAGGCTGAAGTTGATCGCCTATCATCAGGGTCACCAGCCCAGTCGGCGTAAGCAAAGGCATGTAAAGAGGAAGGAGAATCTTTTCGAATAAGTAATCCATGGTTCATTGAGCCTTTAAGATAACGAAGAACTCTTTTGACCGCGTTCCAGTGGGTGGTCGTCGGACGATGCATGAATTGCGACAGCTTATTGACAGTGAAGGAGACGTCCGGACGAGTTAAAGACAAGTATTGAAGAGAGCCTACAACCTGGCAGTACTGAGTAGCATCAGACGGCGCACTTCCATCATTTAATTTCAGGGACTCGGTGAGGGAGAGAGGTGTGGTGACAGTGTTAGCCTCAAGCATGTTAGTCCGAGTCAGAAGATCACATATGTACCGCTGTTGAGAAAGGAACAGGCCGCTGGCAGAGGAAAGTGCTTCGACTCCAAGAAAATAAGACAACTGACTGAGATCCTTCAAAGAAAATCGGTGGGCTAGGATGGCAATGAACTCCTGAACCTGCGAAGGTGAAGAACCGGTGATGATGATGTCATCCACGTACACCAATAGGTAAAGGGTTTGACCAGAACGATGTTGAGCAAAGAGAGAGGCGTCACACTGAGAGTTGGTGAAATCAGTAGCGAGTAGGAACGAGCGCAACTCATTGTACCAAGCGCGAGGGGCCTGACGAAGGCCATAGATAGCTTTCCGCAGTTTGCACACATGGTGTGGTGTGGCGGCATCAACAAAACCATGTGGTTGTTCCATATAGACATCATCAGTTAGAGAACCCTGCAAAAAGGCATTATTAACATCGAGTTGGCGCAATGGCCAACCATTAGTTACAGCAATAGTTAAGATCAATCGGACTGTGACTGGCTTTACAACAGGGCTAAAAGTTTCAGTAAAATCGACACCAGGGCGTTGGTGAAACCCTTTGGCCACAAGTCGAGCTTTGTAACGTGCCACAGAGCCATCAGGGTGACGCTTGATACGAAAAATCCATTTACAGCCGACCACATTGTGGGACTGATTGGATGGGACCAACGTCCATGTACCATTTTTCGTTAGTGCATCAAACTCCTCACTCATGGCGTTTCGCCATTCCGAAAATTTACGAGCTTGGATCAAAGTGGTAGGCTCAGTTTGAGGAGCAGTATGGGTTGTAGCATGTAGGTCGAATATTTTCTTTGGCCTGAATATATGATTTTTGGAACGAGTTTGAACAACATTTGGTGAGGGAACAGCTGAGGGACCTGATGGTATTGTAGGCATGGGCCGTGGACTGACAGTATGTGGCTGGTGAGTGGGAATTGGATCAGCAGAGCTGGTCATTGGGACTGCAGGTTGCACAACATCTGTTTGGGTGAGAGGCAAGTGTGAAGGTTGGCCAGGTGTGGAGGAAGAATTGATAGAAATTATGTCTGGAAAGGTGGCGTCGGTATGAGATGTTGGTTCCAGTGGTGGGGAAAATAAAGGGAGGGGAGGCTGGTCAAGCCAGTGATTGACAGGTGGTGAGGGTGGCTATGTTGAGAGGCTTGAGGAGTTGGAAAATGGAAAATTGTGCTATACAAATACGACATGGCGGGAGACGAAGATTTTACCAGAGGACTGATCCAGACAGAGGTAAGCATTGTGTTCAGAGGAGTAACCAACAAAGACACATGGTCGAGAACGAGGCTGAAGTTTGTGAGATGTGTACGGACGCAACCACGGATAGCAAAGGCAGCCGAACACACGGAGTTTCCGATAGTTCGGCTCACGACCAAAGAGGATAAAGAATGGACTGTGGTGATCTAGAATCCTAGTAGGCATGCGATTTATCAAGTAAACCGCAGTGTTAAATGCCAATGACCAGTATTTGATCGGCATGGAAGCATGGTGAAGGAGAGTTAAGGCCGTTTCAACTACGTGTCGGTGCTTGCGTTCAGCAGTACCAACATGCTCAGGTGTGTCTGGTGGCGATTTGAGGTGTTGGATGCCTAAGTTTTGCAAATCAAGACCAAGTGACTGGGCTTCCCCACTACCATCTGAATATACTGTTTTGCTTCGTGTGTTAAAAAAATTTTCAACCAGTAATCTGAACCGGTTAAAGACAAAGGGAACATCATATTTATTTTTGAGAGGATATAGCCAAGTATATTTCGAAAAATAATCCACAAAGATGACATAATATTTATACTTGTCAAAGGATTGGATATGCGAGGGACCCCAAACATCTGTAAATAAAATCTCAAATGGTTTATTGCATTGTAAAGTTGACACACCAAATGGCAATTTGTGACTCTTATTACATAGACAAGCCGAGCAATGAGACACAGTAGACGTGGACTTGGTGACAGGAAGGCTATGAGACGAGAGCAAACGTTGCAAAACCGGTTGGGAGGGGTGACCTAGACGACAGTGTCAAGACTGAGAGGAGACGGTGTGTTGAGATGACATAAAAAGCTGACGAGCACCTGGAGCAGACAGACTCGGAGGACTCGAATTTGGCCAAACGTAAAGGTTCCCTTTATTCTGGCCGCGGACCAAGGATGCCCCCGTGGTCAGATCCTTCACAAGAAAAAAATCAGGAAAAAATTCAACATACGTATTATTATGTGAGCAAAATTGTGACATAGAAACCAAATTGTGTGAGATGTGTGGCGAACATAAGACATGTTTAAAACGAAAGGAATTAGAGGGAGTGGTTAAGGAAGAAGAGCCAATGTGAGTGATAGGAATTGTTTTACCGTCCCCAACCATAATATCCTCAGAGCCACCATATTCCGAATGTAGAGACAGATTCTGAAGATCCGAGGTCATGTGATGAGAGGCACCAGTGTCGAGGACCCAGTTGTTATGAGGGCTCGATTGATCCGAAACCATGTGATGAGCTTGAGGCCAAGGAGAAGAACCTGGTGATGGGCGCGATCGACAGACTCGAGCTGTGTGACCCACTTTGTCACAAAGTTGACAAATCGGTCTTGACTGATTTGTGGAGTTGGGAGGGCGCCATTGCTGAGATATGGGAGAGTAGTGTTGAGGCCTGTAGGAACCACCATACCCATGAGAGTTTCGATTGCCACCTGTTTGTGCCGAACCAAAGTGCTGACCAAAATTCTGACCAAAATTCTGCTGGTGGGCTATATTGTTATACCTACTGTTACCTGTGGAATTGTGTCCAATATTTGGTGAAGAATTGCCGTGATAGCCACGACCTCTGCGATTGGTTGTGCGTTGATTGAACTGGGCTGTTACCGGTGGCACATTCTTTTTCGCATCATCCCGTTTAAGAAAAGTTTCATAGTCAATTAACTTGTCATACAGTTCATCAAAGGAAATAGGAGAGTCACGAGCCCGAATCGTAGAAGCAAGCGGTAAGTATGATGAACTCAACCCATTCAAAGCATGTATGATAGCAGCACCATCATCGACGGAGTGACCGATCAGATCAAGGTTATCCAAAATGGACTTGATGCCGTGCATATAGTCCGCAACAGATTTGTCAGACAGGCTGACATTCGTAAGAGAGTCGAGGAGGCCAAGCTTGCGAGTATTGGAGCGATTGGCATATGTGGTCTCAAGTTTCGCCCATGCCTGGGCAGAGGTGGTAGAACGAGTGACAAAGGCCTGGGCAGCACCGGTGCAAGAGACCTAGAGTGCATGCAAAAGAAGACGATCCTGACGAAGCCATATGTGGTAGGCCGGATTCGGTGTGGTTGCTGGAGATGTTGACTCGGTAGAGCCACTGGGGGGACTAGGGAGAGCTGCTGAAGGACAGATGTTGGTACCATCCAGGTATCCCATAAGATCATAGCCGAATAGAAGATTTTCAAACTGTGATCTCCAAGCGGTATAGTTACCGCCGTTGGAAAGTTTGATTGGTATTTGGGTTGAATTGATGGCAATCAACGATTGAGGTTGAGTGGAGGTGTTAGTTCCCATGAGAATAACAGGAGGAGAAGAGGCAGAGGAGGTGGCAGAGTTGGTAGAGGACGTCATTGGTGAAGAAAAGAGAAGAAAATTTTTGCTGCTAGGGTTTTAGTTTGAAGGCTTAGGATCTTTAAGCTATTAATTAGCTTGCTCTGATACCATAATAGGATTTGATAATTGTGTAGAATTTTTGTCTACGTTTTTATTAATGTATGGTAATATATATACACATTACACTGCTCATAATAGGAAAGATGTAACCTATTTACATAAGGAATGTAGTGGGACCTGACGTATATGAGTTGAACAAGGTTACTTGTGATTCAATGAAACACTGCTTCTATCACAAACTTAGGACGTCCGAGATTACGGCTCGCCCTAGTGACCAGCAGCACCACCCCTTGGGGTATATATATATATATTATAATTTTTCTATTGTCAGTTTGTCCATTTTATATCAGAACGAAGAATGTGGACCATTATGCTTACATACTTTGATTCAAACTGTAGGCACTTGTCAAAATTTCTCCATAATCTATGGTCCGTATTCTTCGTCCTAATATATTTCTGAAAGTAAAAAGACTATATATATGTATATATAGAGAGAGAGAGAAAGAGTAATTTTCTAATGAGAACTACATATATATAGAGAGAGAGGGAGAGAGAGTAATTTTCTAATGAGAACTTTTACAATGCACACTTTAAGCACCTTTAGTGAAATTGCGTGGAATATATTGAATCTTGATTTGATTTTTTGTATGCATCATAAGAAAATTAAAATACACATTTGGTAAAAATTTGGAAATTTTTTGGATTTGAGAACTAATTTTTCTTATATTTCCCTATTTTAAAATGTTTTATCTTCAAAAAAAATCGGAAAAATTAGTTCCTGCACCCGATTTTTTTTTTCCATAAATGTATTTTAATGTTTTCACCATCCATAAAAAAATATAAAAAAATAAAAAAATAAAAAAAATCAAGATTCAATATATTCCATGCAATTTCGTCAAAAATGTGCTTAAAGTGTGTATTATAAAAAGTTCTCATTAAAAAATTACTCTATATATATATATATATATATATACACATGACATTTTTCAAAGTAGCAACTTTATGTGAACAAGTGATTCTTTAGTCAGGCCAGTCTTGAACGCATACATGTAACATTACCAAGTTTGTATACGTAGATTTAACTACAAGAAATATGGTCTTTTCCGAGTGCTAAATATTGTCAGAAAATGTCAAAAAGTCATCGGAAATGTATACTTCCGACGGGAAAAGGTCGTCGGTCTCCATCGAAAATGATATCGTGGGAAATAAACCTTTTCTGACCAGCCCTCGAAAATAAAATTATTTCCAAGGGAAAAAAGTGGTCGGAGATGAAAGAAAGATACGGTCAAAAATGTTATCCATTCAATACCAAGGGATTATTTTTTACGGCCTTTACCATCATAAATAATGAATTAACGAGGGAGGTTGTGATCGGAAATAAGTTATTAATGAGGGAAGTTGGAGTCAAAAATAATTTACGTTGCAATTGAAAAAAAAAATTATTACACGAAATCCAATTGATTATTTATTATTTGTTTTATTTAACTTGGTTTTTGTGGAGATATAAAGCCGACAATAAATTATAAATAATCTTAATATAATGAACTACAATAAGATATATATTTCCACCAATAATGACAATAAATTATAAATAATATTAATATAATGAATAACAAAAAGATATATATTTCCACCAACAAATATTGTACATAATACAAGTCAAAATTAAAATAGTTCTAAGCTAATTAATGTGTATATACATTTGTGTTCAAATTCAAGAGAACTCGTCAAACATCTTAAATCTCTCTCAAGAAGTTCAATTTCCTCTTCACCATATACGCTTCTTTTGTGTCTGTACGGAAAACATACATAAGATTATTAATATTATAATAGAAAAAATCAAACAAGAGAACATATGACACTAAGTTTTTCTCATTCAATCATTTCATCAAACAACTTACGTGTAAATTAAAAAGTAATAAAAAATCTATAAAAAAAATTAAAATTAAAAAGTAATAATAAGAGATAAAAGTAGATAATAAAAGAACTATCATACCTGTCACATAAACAAATAATGTAGGGAACGATAGAGTGTCATCTCGCAACCAAGCAAGGAGATCCGAGGAAAAAAAAATACTAGTTTTTAATAGCTGGATGATAAATTAAAGAAAAATATAACATGATTCTAGAAATTAATTGAATATTATGCTGAAAACAATACAACTCATGTATAAACTCAAAGAAACACAAAGAAATTCAATAATAAAAAAATATATATGAATGTAGTTAGTTGATGTTGTGAGATATTGGTAAGAAAAAGAAAAAAAGGGGCTAGAGTGAAGGAGGACTAACACAGGGTGGCGTTGTGATTACTTGTGCAATTGTTTGAATGAGAAAATAGTGGATAAATAGGAATAGGGTTATGTTTAGATTTGACCTAATATTGATTAGGTGAGGGTGAGCTTATCATGCTAGTGCGTAGCCACATGTGCTCTATTAAAACAAATGAAGTAATTTTTTATAGAATATAAATTAAGAATATTAAATTAATATTAAGCCTAAATAATAAATATTAATCGTAAAATTTAAAATTAAGAAATTCTACAGCAGTGCACCGAGTTGATCTTTGTTTTCGTGATCTTTGGTTTAAAACTATAAGATTATGAGTCCAAACTATAAGGGTTTTTTGGTTGTTGTTTTTCGAAAAGAAAAATGAAAATGAAAACAGTGTTTTTGATTTCAGTTTCGAAATCCAAAAATGTGTCTGGTAGCATATACTGAAATCTGTATTTTAAAAATGAATACGTCCAATCAATAAACCCTAAAATCTCAAATTTTAATTTATTATATTAAAATAGTTCATCTATTATTATGATTCATTATATTTTATCCTTTATATTTTTCTTTATTTTATTGTTTTAATTTATTTAGAATCAATAATTAGAAGAATAGAAAATTCAAAAAAAAAAAAAAATGTCTAGTACAGTAATATTTATTAATCAATTATTTTTATATACATTTAAAGTGAATTTATTATAAATACAAAATAAAATTTATTATTTTAAAATTATATTTTAATTATTTTAAAGAATAAATATTATAATTTTTCATTGTTTATGTTGTTTTTCTTATTATTACTTATTTTATTATAATTTTAAATTTTCAGCATTTTTTCACCTCGTTAAAATTTCTAAATTTCTGGGTCCACCACTGCGTTCAGCTACGTAATGTTGTGGACATATTCCACTATATGCTTATGTTGATAGTGAACATTGCTTGTCTCTTTCTCTTGCTAGAATTTCCACAAATCAATTACTAAGCCATCTGGCACCCCTCTGTTTTCCCTCTCGATGACTTTATACTTGGAAAATTCAACAAAGGCAGCAAGGTTGCAGTTGTATATTGAAAATTCAATTTAATAAAATCTTCAAGAAGAAAGTACAATCACAAACATCCTTTTCGGTTTCTATGTGTAGTTTAATTTCATGGGTCCATAAACTTTGTCTTTACTCTGGAAAAAATTGCAATGAGCATTCAATTACCTACTGGACACTCCTTTAGTTCTTGGCATTACTAGTGCAACATTTGGACAAGGAAGTAAATATCATTTTGTTTATGAAAAATATCATTGGTAGATTTAGTCTTACTTGGTGACTTCTCTACTTTGTAAACTCAATTAAGAAATTAAAAATTAATTTCTTAAAAATTAAACTATAAAAATTTAAGAACTTATAAATAAAAAATTAATAATTAAAAAAAGCTAAAAATTAAAATTAAAAATATTATTTGAAAAAAAAATAAAACAATGTAATTATTATTAGTTTAAAAATAATATGAAATAGTAAATAATAAATTAAAATTAATAGTTTAATATCAATAATTTCGAAATTGATTATTTCCGATGATTAGGTTACAATAGTTTAGAAATAGATTGTATTTTTGAGGGTTAGGTTATGGTGGTCGGAAATAGTATTGTGTTTCCAAGTGCTATTTCCGAGGATTAACTATTGTGGTCAGAAAATATTCATTTTTTGCAAGGACTAGGAATCTGTTGTCAAAAATAGTATTGGCGCCAAGCTTTGGCGCCATTTTCACATTATTTGTGACGACATTAGTCACTATTTCCGAGGGTATTTGTTTCGTCGTTACAAATATACATTATTGTTACACTTTTCCGACAACTTAATTTTTATCATTGGAAAAACATCGATTACCGACCATAATTTCACTCCATCGGAAATAGTTGGTCGGAAAAGACACTATTTCTTGTAGTGTTTTAGTGAAATTTGTATGGATGATAAATTTAATGAAATTGGGATATACAATGCCTTTATATATATTTGATCTAAATCGTTGTGTAAATGATAAGTTTAATGAAATATATTTGAATTCTTAGTCATGGGGCCTCGTCACTGTTACTAATGAATGTATAATGTGAGATTTTAACTTCGAACCACAAATGTTGTAGGATAAGTGTACACCATCTACTAGAGGTGTATGTGGTTTTTTACAAGGGTTTGGATTGGTTATCTTACAGGGAAGATTAGGTAGGTTCCAACAATATTATTGTTGGGGTCCTGTTTAATTAGAAAACAACAGCCATTTTTGACTGATTTGGAGCAAATCAAACTATTTATAATATAAATAAATAAAGGCAAATTTCAGTTGTTAATCAACTATAGTCCATTTTTACAAATGACTTTGTATTAAATTAATATTATAATTAGCTTGCTTTTTAAAAAAAAAAAAAAAAAAAAAACAAAGACTTTAATTTGGTTCGTCATTGACTCTCAAATTCTATTTTATTAATTTGTATTAAATTAATCTCAACTTTTGTCATCGAGATCTGCCTTGTTTTTATGATACCTACCGAGGGGTCCTTTTTAATTATATAATGTGGAAGCTCTAATCGATTTTTACAAATCAAATGTTTTAAATTAATCTTATTAATTATTAGCTAGCTTTGATAATATATATATATATATATTATTTTATTTTTGCTTTGAGAAAGACTTGAGCTTTGACTCTTAAATTCTTTCGTTTCATATTTCCACTATATGTTTTGGTCAAGCTGTTGAAGGTGTAATTAATAAATTAACACATCAATATGATATTAATTCCCACCTTTTCACATTGTTTCTTGACTTGCTTCTATTTTCAAATTCATTGATCTTAGAGATCAGAGACAAAAACTTTCTTAGTTAGAAAAAAGCAACTCCGGGTTCTTTTTTTTTTTTTTTTTTTTTGACAGCTCAAAAAGAGCAGAAACAGGACAAGCAGAAAGAACCCAGACAAGCTGGGAAAAAATAGCCAGACACAAACAAAGGAAGCCACAACTAGTTGTGCAGATCATTACAGATGACACTAGGAATAGTGATGGAGCGCCCCAACTTCCAAGCCTGATCTTTCCTATTTCGAAGAGCCCTCTTGGCCAGGTCCGAGGCAGCCGAATTCGAACCCAACATTCCCAGTAAAATACGAGAGGTGCCAATATCTTCCATGAGGCCTTTAATATCACTAATGATATTACCTCTGCTAGAGTTGAGATGGGAGGTCGTGTTGGCCATATCAACCACGAAAGCCACATCAGATTCCACCGAAAGAGGGAAGAGGCCACACAAATTGCCAAACTTCAAACCCCTTAGAATGGCCACCAGGTTAGCAGTGGCAAAATTAAGCCCAGAATCCAAATAAAGACTGCAAGAGGAAATGACTAAGCCAACATGATTTCTCAACACCATACCAAAACCTGTTCTCTTATTTCTAAGGTCTGATATAGCCCTACAATTTACCTTGTAGGCATCAGAAACAGGAGGAAGCCAAAACCTGGAAATAGGCAAAACAGCAGCAGAGGAGGGGTTAACCGAAGCAGCACTACAAGAACTGAGAAAGCCTTGCTCCAGCAGAAGATAGAATTGGAGTCAACACTTTTAGCTTCAAAGATAGAAGAATTCCTAGCAAACCAGGACCTCCACACAATAATACAAAGTAAGTTAAGATCCACCTAGCTGGTCTTCCTGAAAATATCAAAGATAAAATCCTTAAAATTCGAAACATTACCAGGAGAGGCAGGGTGTAAATCAGTCCACTCTCTGCGGACAGGAGAGAGCTTTTTGCAAGTCCAGAGGGCATGAAGAGTAGTCTCATCTTCGGAATGGCAGCGTTGACACTTCTGAACCAGATTAATGCCCCTTCTGGCAAGATTAACTTTTGTGGGGATCCAATCATTCCAAGCTTTCCAGACAAAGATCTTGATTTTTAGGGGGATGGGACTTTTCCATAGAGTTTTCCACCAGGAGGTATTGAGACTGATACCTGATGTACTCGGACCATTTGCCAAACTTTGGCCCACGTTGTAGCCAGACCTAACCGAATAGTTACCCGTATCTTCAAAGTGCCAAATCAGAGTATCCTTGTTACTGCTCGAGCCCAGAGGAATACTCAGAATGTCCTCTATATCTTGGCTGGAGAAACGCTGCTTAATTTTGGTAACATTCCAACCCCCAGAACTGGAGAGAAGGCTGGCAACTTTGTCCTCGGAATCCATAAGAGGCTGAGAGATAACTTTGAATTCAGAAGGCCTAGGGATCCACCTGTCATTGTAAATAGAAATGTCTCTTCCATTACCAATTCTCCATCTAGAACCAGAGGTGATGATATCTCTTCCCCAAGTGATACTATGCCAAACGAAAGAGCCAGAAGGGTTCCTAGGAGCCTCCAAAAAAGACGAATCTCTGAAATAACAGCCCTTTAAGGTCCTGGCTACTAGGGAATTTGGTTGCCTTAAAATCCTCCATCCTTGCTTGGCGAGGAGAGCCCTGTTAAAATTTTCCAGATTCCGAAAACCCATACCTCCCTCAGCCTTGTCCATACAGAGCCTTTTCCATGTATACCAGTGGATTTTGCGTTTATCAGGCGTGGTTCCCCACCAGTATCTGGCGCAGAGACGTTGGATTTCCTTTATCAAGCTTTTAGGAAGTTTGAAGATACCCATGGCATAGGAAGGAAGGGATTGAATCACTGCCTTGATGAGGATGTCCTTGCCTCCCACCGAGAGAGTTTTTTCCCCCCAACCCTTGATTCTGTTCCACACTCTGTCCACGATTTCCGCAAAAACAACCCTCTTACTTTTCCCGGTGAAGCAGGGCAGCCCTAAATACTTCTCATGGCACGTAACAAGCTGGACACCCACCAGAGCAGCCAGTCTTTCCCCCTCAGAGACCAAACAAGAAGGACTAAGACACATAGTCGACTTATTAAAGTTTATAACCTGACCCGAAGCTTTACCATAATCCTGAAGCACATCTCTGATGGCCACACAGTTCTCAGTATTAGCTTTAGCAAACACCAAACTGTCGTCAGCGAAGAACAGGTGAGATATGACTGGGCCTGTTCTGCTGCACTTAAAACCACCAATACTGCCATCCTCCTAAGCTGAATGTAACAAGCCTGAAAGGCCCTCAGCACAAATGATAAAAAGGTAAGGGGACATCGGGTCGCCCTGCCTAATCCCCCGAGACGCAGCAAAACTCCCACAAACTTCCCCATTCAGCATAAAGGAGAAAGAAACAGAAGAGATGCACCTCTTAATCAGATTCACCCAGCTTGTTGGAAAACCAAGGCTAAGCATCATCTCTCCCACAAAGACCCACTCAATTCTATCAAACGCTTTCGACATATCGAGTTTTAGCGCCATGGAACCCAATTTTCTCTTCCTCCTTTTGATCCTGTAGAGACATTCGAAACCCACAATTGTGTTGTCCGAGATGAGGCGACCGGGAATGAAGGCACACTGCTCTTCCGAGATTACCTCATTTAACACATTTCTAAGCCTATTAGATATGACCTTAGCAATGATCTTATAGAGTACATTGCACAGGCTTATGGGTCTGAAGTCCGAGACTTCCTCTGGAGTCTGAATTTTTGGAATTAATGCCAAGATTGTGCTGTAGAGAGCGCCCACCTCACCACCATTGTTTAAAACCTGCAGACAGCAGCTGGTAACACTAGCACCTATTTTGTCCCAGAATTTCTGGTAGAAACCAGCTGAAAGGCCATCTGGACCAGGAGCTTTCAGAGGACTCATGGCAAAAACCGCCTGCTTGACCTCCGCAGGGGTGAAGATCATATTAAGGTAACAGACCGATTGGTCGGAAAGCTTGTTCTTGATATTTTTCGTAACCTTTAGAATGTCCTGAGGGGTGGGGTTGCTAGAGGTGTAAAGGCCAGAGAAGTAATTAGTAATAACATTTACCAAATCCTCCTTCTTATCACACCAAACTCCATCCTTGTCCATTAAACTCGTGATTCTATTACGAGCTTTCCTGCCTGTTGCTTTAGCATGAAAAAAGCGGGAGTTCCGATCACCCTTCAACATCCAATCAGCCTTCGCACGTTGACGCCAGTACCCCTCTTCGGTGGCTAAAGCGTCATCCAGCTTATCTTCTAAACCTCTGATAATATTCCAATTAGTAGGGTACTCAACCATACTAACTTTCTTTAAATTTTTCCTGCTTTTGCTGATATCCTGACGGTGCTGCTTCCTTTTCAAAGCATTCCAGGCATCAAGCCTTCTCCCACATATAGCAATCTTTCCCAGAACCGAATGAGCATCCCCTTTGATAGTCTCATTATCCCAAACCGAAGCCATTATATCTTGACAGCCTTTATCCTTCGCCCAACAATCCTCAAAAAAGAAACGCCTCCTATTAGCTCTAAACATCTGATTGTCATTCGGCTTGTCCGAGAATTCTAACAACAGGGGACGATGGTCAGAGCCCCAAAACTCCATATGATGGATAGAATAAAAAGGAAAGAGGGCTTTCCATGCCCTATTACACAACCCCCTATCCAATCTTTCCAGGATCAGAGCTGAGCCCTCTCTCTTATTACTCCAAGTGAACTTAGGTCCCCTAAACCCCATGTCTTCCAGCTGACAATCATCAACCGCTTCCCTAAAATCCACCATGCCCTTCCAATTCTTGTTACGACCCCCCACTTTCTCACTGTCCCAAAACACCTCATTGAAGTCTCCTATACATATCCAGGGGAGATTATTCATACTCGACAGTCTCTTGAGCAGAGTCCAAGAATGGACCCTCTGCGCCTGAATAGGATGCCCGTAAAAACCTGTGAATCTCCAACTCAGACCATTGCTGCGACTAATTCTCACATCAATATGCTCTTGAGAGTAAGTTAGAAGATCAACCTGATTAACAGCAGACCAGAATAAACATAAGCCGCCAGATTTCCCCACACTATTGATAACTAATTTACTACTAAACCCTAACTTAATTTTCCACAATTCAAGCTTTGCATGTTGACAACGAGTTTCAGAAAGAAAGACCAAATCCGGTTTCCAATCCTGCTTGTGAGTGAGCAGGGTGTTGAAAGCCCGTGAGTTTCCCAACCCACGAGCATTCCAAGCAAGGATTTTCATTGGACCCGGCGGGTCGATAGAGATCGACCGGCCGATATAGATTGGCTTGGAACTTCATCAACCAAAGACCAAACCTCCGAAGAAGTAAAGGACCCCTGCTGAACCTCTGAAACTGTGACGTTACTGCAATCTGTACTCTTATCTTCATCAGAACCAGTGACCACTATTGACTGAGAACCGAAAACATCCCTCTTGCCTTGAGGAGAGACCCTGTGACGAGAGTGTCCTCTCCCCCATCATTCTCCCCATTAGCATCGTTGCTTTCTACAACAGTTGAACAGGAAATTACAGATGAATCAGAAGAAAAAATATCTTTTTCCCTAATCTCACCCGAGTTCTTGAGTTTCTTAGCTTCTAGCTGCTCCTCTTCAATGCCACCAGAGGCATTTCTTTTACCTAATTGGGAAACTTTCCCCAAATCGATTGAGGCTTCATTTCCAGAAACTCTTCGGGCTTCCCTTTTCCATTTACTAGATTTAAGAGGTTTCAACACCGATGGGCTGACATTAAAAGGCAAGGCCATTGAAACCTGATTAACTAGCTTGTTAGTTTCCTCAATCACCCTGTTAAACTCTTCAGGCCTATTGTTGGGTTGTAAAGGCTCACCATTAGGGCCTAAAAATAACTCATTGACTTGAGGCCTAACATTGGACTCCTTGACCCGGAACTGACCCGAAGGCCCTTCACCCGAAACCAGAGGTTCCACCTCCATCAAAACCTCTGGATGTTGGTCACTTTCTCCATAAATGCTTGCTTCCAAAGACGGATGTAGACCACTTCCAGCAGAGAAAACGTCTGACACCTCCCCTTCAACCCTGACTTTGGCTGTTTTCCCTCTACCCATGCTACTCTTGTTTGGTTCGATGCAATGTGACCCTCCCACTTGAGTGTTCCCACCCACTTGAGTGTTCATCGTGACATCAGACCTACTCCGATTGCCAGCTAGATTTACCGATTCCCCTCTAACTGGATTCTTCCATGTTCCTCCTTGTCTCCAATTTCCTTGCCTATAGTTACCTTGAATTTTGCCTCCCTGGTACCCCCACATCCGTCTCCCTAGGGGGTCGTTCCTGTGGTGAAATCTTTTTGGAGGGCTTTCTGACCGGAGCCACACATTTAATCTTAACTGCGCTTCAGTGATCACCTCTTTATCCTCTCCAGACTCCGGGCAGTCCCGCAAGGGGTGACCCAATCTACTACACCTGAAGCAGTAGTCTTGTAACCTTTCGTACCGTAATAGCAAAGTTGTAATGATCCCTGAACCCAGAAGATCAACTCGTAAACTTCGCATAAGAGGTTTGGCTGGGGAGATAGCAACTCTCACACGAATGCACCGCCCACCCAGATTTTTTGCCTCAGTCAAATCCACTTCCGAAACCTCCCCAATCATGGAACCCAGGAAAGTTCCAATATCTTCCGTCATACATAGAAGGGGAAGATTGTGTATCTGAACCCAGAATTCCACCCTGTTGAAAGTCATATGTTCTATTTCCCCTGTCCCCGTAGGCTCTTCAAAGGCTATCATAGCACGATCAAAAGTCCAGGGGCCACCAGCTATAATAAACTTTTTATCTTCCATACTTCTAAAGTAAACAGCAAAGACGTTTCCTCCTATAGGCTCAATATCCACCCCTTCCTTTGGTCTCCAGATATTAGATAAAACATTAATGAAAGCATCCTTATTCACCAGTTTGTTAGTTAAAACTTTACCAACCAAACATAAAGTCAGTAACCGCACACCTTTGTCTTTAAGATTTGAGTCAAGAGTTTCTACCTGTCTTTCCTTTTCCTTTATGGAAAGAGCACTGCAAAGCATAGTTAATTCCTCTGAATTCATTGTAAAAGACAAAACAGAGAGAAAAAGCCAAAAAGGCAACACAACGAAAAGGACAGAAACCAAAAGAGATAACCAATAGAAAACCAGCAACAACGAGATCCCACAGAGCAGCAGGAAACAAACAAACTTCTATCCAAAGAAGAGGCAAGACCCAACTTCTAGCAAAAGAAGAGAAAAGAACACTCCCACCTTAATTTCAGAGAAAATAAGGGAGAGACTTTGATCAAAGCTGCTACGTATAAAGTTTAGTTTTGTCCACCCTAAACTTATAATGAAACTAAGGACATCACAAGTAACTCCGGGTTCTTGAATTTGCCAAAGATGACTCTTTTAATTGAGGTGGTAATTGAATTGCTATGATACGAAAATAAAGATAAAGATAAAAGAGGTGGTAATTCATGAATGTTTTTTGCTTTTATATTTTATTTTTATTTGGAGAGGCAGAATTTGAAGTTTTGAGGTCCGACATCAACGTCAAGATATGTTGGCCCAATGGTTTGCCACCCCCCTACCTACACTATGAGGTTATGAGTTTGAGACTATCTCCAACTCTCTAGGAGTACACCCAAGATTTTTTGCTAGGGTGGACTAAAAGAAAACTATAATTTTTTATTAAGCAAACATCAACGGCACAAAGGAATTACATTACTTCAAAAATACACCTACATATGGGTGGATAATGCTGGCAAAATAAGTCGGGCCTTGGCGGGCCGCCCGGTCTAGACCGTTCCAACCCGGGCCCGCCAACTTAACAGGCCAAGCCCAAGCCTGTTAAGCTGGCGGCCCAGGCTGGGCCCAGGTGTCGCGGTCGCATGCCAGGCCCGCTGGCCCAAGAAAAATTTACAAAAATAAATTCTGGCGGGCCCTAACAAGCCAGCCCACAAGTGGGCTGTTAGAGCTTGCCAGAACTCAAAATTCAAATTTTAATTTTTTAAAAAAAAACAAATTTTGAATTGAGGGGTGGCTTTAACCAGGTGACCGTTAGGGGAGGAAAAAAATTATCAAAAACTTTTAAAGATTACACTTTTTAAAATCTTTTACAATTTTTTACAATATTTTCCAATTATACCATAACCTAACATTTTCCTATAAATACCCCTATCACCCTCACCCTCACCCTCACCTCATTCTCTACATTTTCTCTACTTCCCTAATCTCTACTCTCTTATTCTCTCTATTCTCTACAATCTTCAACATCTCACTCACTCTTTCAACTATTCTGTAATTTATTTTATTTATTTAATATATTATTTATATACTATATACTATATACTATACGCTATACGCTATACACTATACATTATATATTATATATTTACATACCTCCTACTCTCTAGTCTCTACATATTTTAAGGCTCTTACACTAAGGTATTATCTCGTTGTTTTTTTTTTTTTTTTTTTTTTTTTTTTTTTTTTTTTTTTTTTTTTTTTTTTTTTTAGAGTTTAAGAAGAAAATAATAATTTAGAAAAATTAATTCCAATTTTTTAAAAAAATTTTTGAAATTAAAAATATAATAGAATGATTATGTTAATGTTTTTTTTGTAGAGTTGAAGAAATAAGAAGAAAATAATAATTTTGAAAAATTAATTCATAATATTTTTAAATTTTTTTGAAATTAATAATATATTTATGATTATGTTTTTTGTAGTTTAAGAAATAAGAAGAAATAATAATTTAAAAAAATTAATTCCGAATTTTTTTTAAATTTTTTGAAATTAAGAATATATTAGAATGATTATGTAAATGTTTTTTTGTAGAGTTGAAGAAATAAGAAGAAAATAATAATTTTGAAAAATTAATTCTGAATTTTTTTAAAACTTTTTGAAATTAATAATATATTAGAATGATTATATTTTTATTTTTTTAGAGTAACACTAGAGTTTAAGAAGAAAATAATAATTTAGAAAAATTAATTCTGAATTTTTAAATTTTTTTTTTTGAAATAAATAATATATTAATGATTATGTTTTTTGGCATCATAATCATGTCTCGAAACCAAAAATACGCATCATAATATTTGATATTATAATGCCAACTTTGAAAATTAATAAACTTTTCAAAGTTGGCATCATAATATCAAATATTAAGTTTGTGCACATATAGTTGCATACTGAGTACTCTGTCCACAAAATTCTCAAAGTTACGAGTCCTACTAAGTAACGAGTCTTACCATTGAACGTCCTGAGATTCTTCCATTTAGATGACAAAATGAGATGCTGTTAACACCTGTGCTTTGTCATTGAGATAGAAAAATCTCTGGATG
This sequence comes from Acer campestre, assembly GCA_954870605.1. Taxonomy (NCBI): domain Eukaryota; kingdom Viridiplantae; phylum Streptophyta; class Magnoliopsida; order Sapindales; family Sapindaceae; genus Acer; species Acer campestre. Next base: position 33,130,255 of record OX940801.1, read on the forward strand.
TTCGTTTACAATCTTAATTTTGATGATTAATTGATTATGATTATAAACTTGGTACCGACAAGTCACTTTGAGAATTTAGTGGACAGATTACTCAGTATTTGTCAATTCAAATTTTGATGAATATGTTTGTTATCAGAAAATCGTCACTGGGTGAATTTGCAAATAACAACTTTAAGGATCGAGATCGGGGTGGATCCCGGTTGGAGGGGTATCAAATGGTTCGATACCTGTAATGTTCTTATCAATGGCAAATAAGATTTTTACATAAGGAATAAGCTAAATAAACCAGATTTTTTTTGTTGATGATATTGTTTATAACACTGATACATTGGATATTTCTTCTATATATGGTGATGATTGAGAATTTCAGTTGGTGGATGAGATGGCGGTGGCGTTCTCGTGCATGTTGATAAGTAGCATATGCTGAAGGATTTTAGGGTTTTTTCAAGAACCGATTTCCCCTCCCCATTTTCTATAGATTATAACGTCATATATATAGGTCCCGTTGCGTGTTATGCACTCCTATAATTTCGGTCTAGGGTTTTGGCAATTATGGGACTTTCCTTGGCGATCAACGAGATTGTCACAGGATTTGATCCCTAGAATCAAGTGATTCTTTTCTAGTATGATTTTGATAGAGTTGACTCCTTATTCAAATTGAACTCCTAACTAGCGGGAAGAAGTTTATCTCTTTTGCTTGACTAAACGACGGCGTTTCAGTATCTTCATTGGAGCTTTAACCCAGTCTTCTAGGCGTATGAGTCTCTGGTATCTTAACTGCCTGATGAAATGATTCTAGAAGGTGTCTGAGTTCCTGAGTATCCCGCCCCCCATTAATTTTGTGATTTCTATGGGTTACTTAGTCGCCGGAGAATTGGGATATCAATTGAGGCAGCAGCGGGATACCTAGCTGATGCAGTAGCGGATACCTGGATGACGTAATGGCGGGATACTGCGTGAAGAACTCTGCATCGGGATACTTGGTGGAGCTCTGTATCGGTATACTTAGGTGGAGCTCCGCATCGGGATACTGTCAGACATATGAGAAGTTAGGAAACTGCTAGTCTTGGTTCTTCTGGAGGAAGTGTGTATCCGAATTGATCTAGATCTCTCTCTTGAAGCAGTCAGATGGTACCCCGGAAATTTATTTCTCCCTTACATCTGGGTGGAAAATTCTTCTTTAGTCCTTTGCCAATTTTGGCGGTTAACAATGTTTTTTTTAGAAAAATTAATTCCAAATTTTTTTAAAAAATTGTTGAAATTAATAATATATTAGAATGATTATGTTTTTTTAGAGTTTAACAACAAAATAATAATTTTTTTAAAAAAATTACTATGTTTAATTGTGTAAATGTATAATTGTATATTTGTATGTTTAATTTGTTATTTGTATAAATGTATAATTGTATCTGCGACATTTAACCATTTATTTAATTATAATCTTAGGAAAATGAATCCTGAAGACTTGAACCCGAACCCCGGCGACTATTTACCAGACGAGGAGATCAACCGATTATTCAATGAGTTTCATACCGATCTCGATCCCCCTAGTACTACGAGTGCGGGTCCTTTTTCCTTGACACTGAATTCGAGTAAGAAGAGGAAGAAGAAATCGATGGTGTGGGATTGCTTTGACCCTGTAATGGTAAAGAATACAGATGGTTGTGAAGTTAAGTGTGCCCAATGTAAGTATTGTCAATCTGTACTCACCAGTTTAGGTAAGGGAACTAGTCATCTCAAGAGACATAGAGACAAATGCATGGCTTCCCATGGGCAAGTCGATACAACTCGACAAACCCAACTGCAGCGGAACCCAGATGGTTCTGTGAGTACATGGCAGTATGACCTCGACCGGGTCAGAGAGCAAGAGGTGTTGTACTGCGCTGCAACTGACCAATCCATAGGTTTTCAAGATAACCTCCATTTTTAATATTTTATTAATTTTAACCCTCAATATGTCCCTGTTTCTAGAAACACAACTAGGAGCGATTTGATTCGTACTTTTCAAAAACGTAGGACCGAATTGATTTCTGAATTGCAAAACATTTCTTTTTCAATTGCATTAACGTCCAACATCTGAAGTGAACGTTCAAAACAGGATTATTTATGTGTCATTGGATACTATGTAGACACCTAATGGATTTTACGGTTTTCATGTCATGGATTATTCACACAGTGTACAAAATATTTTTCAGGTTATTATGTCCGTTATACAAGATTATGGCATTCATAACTGCATCATGTCAATTACTTTGGATAATGCATCTGCTAACTCCAAAGCTATAAAATTTTTCATTAATTCTAACATCCCTAATATTGCGGGAAAGTTTTTACACACCCGTTGTGCATGTCACATTATAAACTTGATTGTAAAATCAGGTTTAAAGAAGGTGGAAAGTCAAATCGACTATATTAGGGGGAGCTTTGGGTTGGATTATGGTATCTAACCAAAGAATTGCTGAGTTTGCCAGATTTTGTAGATCAAAGGACCTAATACCCCGTAAGTTCCAAACAAATATGCCGGTAAGGTGGAACTCAACATATTTAATGTTGAAATCTGCTTTACCATATGCTTCGGAAATTATTATATTTTATAACCTGAACACTGCCAATGACACCGGACGTAAAAAACTCACAAATGGTGATTGGTATGTGGCCAATGTTTTTGTTGAATTTTTAAAAGTTTTTTATGATGCTACTGTAGAACTTTCTGGGGTTTATTACCCCACATCTCCTCTTGCACTTCATAAACTTTATAACATGGCTGATTTACTTAGACAATATAGTGAAAATGTGATGGTAGCTTCCGCTGTTGCTGCTATGCAAAAAAAAAAAAAAAAAAAAAAAAAAAAAAAAAAATGTAAAATATTGGGGGAAAATTCCTCTTTTGTATGCCTTTGGTATTGTTGTAGATCCTAAGTTCAAATTTAAGGCTTTAGAAGTTTTTTCTACTACTTTGGGTGAGGCTCTGGGATTAAGTGAAATGGATGTTGCTGAACATCTTAGTACACTAAAATCCCAAATGTCCGAGGTTTTTTTTATTTATGAGAATAAGTACAACGACGGAACAGCGGAACTGGTGCCTCCTCAGCAACAATCCCAACAACAATCGAAGCTCATGAGAATTTTTTTGAACAATGCCACAACTTCTCACGCTTCAGGAAGTTCGAATTCGAGTCAAAGTCAAGGTCAACGACAACACGTGAAGCTGAACCGATATCTTAGTACAGAGTACTCCATCACGGAGAATGATGACTTCATAACCAATGATCTTCTGAAATGGTGGTGCGGTAAGAGAAACAGTTTCCCCATTTTATCGAGATTAGCATGTGACGTCCTTGCTATCTCGATTTTAACAGTTTCATCGGAGCAAGTGTTCAGCATGGCCGAACGAATACTAGAAGAAAGAAGATGTTCATTGGCCCCTGATGCAGTGGAAGCTTTGACATGCCTTAAGGATTGGCAAAATGCAAGATTCAGACGACAACATCAACTGGAAAATGAAGAACTCATGGATGAATTCTCCAGCATGACCATCGAAGAGAGTTCTGGTAGCAACCAGCTAACGAGATGATGTAATTGTAAATACTTAATTTTATTTTTCCGATTGCACTCTTTTTCCTTTACCAAGTTTTTATCCCATTGGGTTTTCCTTGGTAAGGTTTTTAACGAGGCAATCATAATTTGTAATTTATACTTTTCACTGCAACTTTAATACGAAATTACAAAAATATTATTCATCAAAAACTAATTAAGTGTTGTATGAAATGAAAAATGTTATTTCATATTAAAATTATTACATTAATAATTACAAAATAATATTACAATGTATAAAAAATAATATTGTATAAAAAAAGTTTTAAAATAAAAATATTTCGAAGCTCATTGGGCTCGGCCTGTTAAGACTTAATAGGCCGGCCCGCCACAGGCCCAGCCTGTATCCGGCCCCGCCTGTCCCATCATAGTCCTGGGCCCAGGTCGGGCTTACCCTTCCCCCCGACAAGCCAAGCCCCCAATAGGCCTAGCCTCGCCTGGCCCATTAAGCAAAATGGGCCCAACAGGCCAAGCCGCCCTGTTTTGCTAGCACTATGGGTGGATATAACGTGTCTTAATTACCTCTCAAAATACATATACTAAATACAGTACGTAAACATCCAATGGTTTTACACAGTCTAGGAAGGTAACTAATAAAATGATACCATAAAACACTTAAAGAACTGGTAAATTGAAACACAAACTGACAAACACATACAATAAAAATAACTCGTCAAAAACTAGAGATGTAAGAGCATCTTCAAACTGTATTAAATTATTGTGTCAATGCTATAATTTAGCACATAGTATAAAAACCATATTTCGATGCAATGCCAAATTTGGCATAGCAATAAATGCTCATTTTTAATTACAAAAATACTATTATATATAATTTTTAAATATTTAAAATAATTTAAATTTAATATACATTAATGATATTTCAATCAAAATTTATTTCATCTACAACTATTCCATAAATACATTAATGGTAAATTGGTAAGTATTGACTTTTATAATTTTAATTAATAAAATAATAAAACTAACATTTTAAATAGAACTGTACATTGGAACACCACTACTTCAAAAATGTTAAAAGACATCGGTGCTTTACATCGGTTTTTTGGTAACCGATTTAAAAAAAAAAAAAAAAAAAACTTTTAGACATTAGTTCAAAAAAACTGATGTCTTAAATATTGCGGTTTGAAAAGACAACGGTTTTTGGGCAAACCGATATTAAAAAAAAAAAAAAAACGTTTAGACATTGGTTTTTATATGAACCGATGTCTTAAATATTACGGTTTGAAAAGACAACGGTTTTTGGGAAAACCGATATTTAAAAAAAAAAAAAAAAAGTTTAGACATCGGTTTTTATATGAACTAATGTCTTAAATATTTCGGTTTGAAAAAACAACGGTTTTTGGGCAACTGATATTTAAAAAAAAAAAAAAAAGGTTTAGACATCGGTTTTTATATGAACCGATGTCTTAAATATTGCGGTTTAAAGGTTTTTGGTCAAACCGATATGGATTTATTTTACAATAAAATATCGGTTTTTGGGCAAACCGATATTGGACAAGTAAAATTTTAAATTTAATAAATTTACTTTTAAATCATTTATTTTAAAAAAATTCAAAAAAATAATTTTAAAAAAATTGTTTATTTATTTTACACCCTCTTGTTTCATACTAAGGGGGGTGTATTGGATTGGGATTTCATTAGACAATTTTAGAAAGTAAAAGTTTGGTGGTATTGGATTGAGACTTTTTAATAAGTTGGATAAGTCTTGTGGTATTCAATTAGGACTTTTAAGGTTTTTTTTAAAAGTCTATAATATCTTGTGGTATTGGATTCAGACTTTTAAAATTTATTTTAAAAGTTTATAATATCTTGTGGTATTGAATCCTGACTTTTAAGATTTTTTTTAAAAGTCTATAATATCTTATGGTATTGGATCCAGACTTTCAAGAGGAAGCAAATTGTTTTGTGGTATTGGATTGAGATCAAGATTTGTAGGATTTCATGACAAAATAGATTTTCAAGACTTTTTAGTGATAAATATAAATAGTTAGACCCCAAAATTGTCTTGCCCTCTCCCATCATACTTTTCACTCTCGCTCAAGACTTTTCAGAAAATAGCAACAAGGTCGTGAAGAAAATCTAACAACATACCAGATTCAGTTGCTGGAGTCACTCAAAATGCATCATCTAATCAAGGAAATGGTGGCAATGCTCCTGGTATGAACGGGCACAACCAGCAGCCTATTGTTGAGGGAGATGTAAGAGCAAAGAAGAAAACTCAGTTTCATGGACGTGGGAAGGGAGCTGGCTGTCACGGGCTTAGAATTGCGCAGCGGAAATCCTGTGCGGCACTTAGGCAACTTTGTGGGTAAGGTTGCTAAGTAAGCCTAAAATGCTTGCTTGTCACTCTCAAAGGCAAAAGAGAGACTAGAGAAAGGTGTTGGAAGAGCTTGGTTGGAAATGCAAGAGAATTTGTATTGCTATTAGAAAGCTTTACAAGGCTTTGGTTACAATTTGCTTGGCTTGGCTTGGATGCCTTACAAATGAGAGGAGTTACCTATTTATAGTTGTCCACCTCCTCAATGGACGGTTGGGATCAATTTGATCCAATGGTGGAGGTTTGGCCTCCAGAATGTTCTACACCTATCTAGAGTTCTCTACATGTATTTACATGCCTCTAGAATTATGTACACATATCTATATCATTCTAGATTATTCTATATACATCAAGATAAGAACAACCTAGAATGGTTGTGCTGCTAGAGACTTTCGGAAGCATCCATTGCTAGGCTTCTCCGGAGATCTCTAGAATGTTCCGCCAACTAGAGACTTCCATTAGTGTGTGGAAATCTCTAGATTCTTCCAGCAACTTTGGCCTTGTTGTGGACTTGTTCGACTCCTTGGCTGGAATCCGAACCTTGGACTTCGCGGGGCGTGACATGGCGCTGTGCCCAAGGGTAGAGGCCCTACTCCAGCAGGCTGGACATGTGCCGGGTTTGATGTGGATGGTAAAGCTTAGAAACAAAGTGTCAGATTCTATTTCCTATGCTGAAGTCATGGTGCAAGTAAACTATTGTTTTGCGTATATTCTTTCATATGTCCTCATTCTGTCTACCTCTAAAACAATTTTTTTTTTTTTTTTTCTATAGGTTGTTGATATAAACATTTCTGTGTAAGCTTTCTGACCTTTTACCGATCTTTTGAGCTCTAGAATTTTCCAGCAGTATATTTCAAGCACGAAATTGTTAAAGAATGCGTCTTCTTTTTATGTTATTTCCTAGGAATTTTTTTTTCCTTTACAGAAATACATGTCATTATGATCGTTACAGATCCAGGATTAGATATATATAGTCTTTGAATAATTCTATTCGATCAAAAAAAAAAGTACATCTTATTTAGTTTTTTTCTGCTCAGACCATCTACCTAGTTTGGGTTTCTCAACTTGGGTATGTGTGTTAGCTAACAAATTTATAGGGTTCATATTTAAAAAATAGTCCAAAAAGTCTTTAAATAAAGTCTAGATAATCCTAATAGTCTATTAATAAAGTTTAGATAATCATAATAATCTATAAATAAAGTCTAAATAATCATAATAATCTATAAATAAAATCTAGAGTCTTTTTTAAAAAATTTCAAAATCTTGAAAGTCTAACCCATATAATCCTAATAGCCTTTAAAATCCTAAAAATCCATAAAATCCTACCACCAAAAAATTGTCTATTAAAATCCCAATCCAATACACCCCCCTAAGAGACACGTTAATAATTCAATTACCCATATAAATTAGTAATCCGAGTCTTACATTTATTCATTAAACTGCAAGATGCATGTAGAGAAATATCTCCCCTGTAGTGAGAGTTGTATTACAAATCATGCTTATTACAATTGATGTCACTAGTCTCCTATAAAGTATAGACCCATAGCTCGACTATATATGTTTTAAAAAATATAATTTTATTAAAAGTTTCAATAAATATTTTTTAATATATGTCTATCGTAGAAATTAGAATTTTGATTAATTGAATAAATTTAAATTTATCTAACAAGTTTTTTTAAAAAAATAAATAAATAAAATTCTAACAACTGATATAGGTTATATATAAATATTGTGCAATTATTAACAAATCAAATCTTATAGTCAAGTGGTAAAGGCTTGCAACTTTTGACATGGAATTTCAAGTTCAAGTCCTCATAATGACAATTACTATCATAAGTGGGCCAGACTGGTGGCGACGTTGGCAGTGATGTTTTTCTATGGTGGTGGCGGTCGGACGACGGGATTAATTTTTGTGATACATCAATTATACATCGTTGGTTTTATATATAACCGATGTGATTTTAAAATCATTTACATCAAAGTTTTGAAAAACTAATGTCTTTTAACATTTTTGTAGTATTACATAATGCTAAATTGATGTGTCAAATATATCATTTTACTCTTTTTTGTGCTAGATTTGGCATTGGCATTGATACATGCAATGAAGATGGTCTAACATGGCCAAAAGATCAAACATACCAAATAAATTTCAGTAAAAACAAACCCAAAAATACTAAAAGTAACAAATTGCAGTAAAAAATAAAAATTAAAAAATTCATAAATTAGCAGTAACATGACACTAATCCAAAATTAGGAATAACAAACCCAAAACCCCTAACTTGTTAATTAGAAGAAATAAATTAAAATTAAAATCACTTGAGTGCAATAACCAAGGATTGACGATTGTTTAGTAATCCTTTGAGATTTTGATATTTAATGGAGACTTGAGCAGGAGAGATCAAGATGCGTGGGATTGGGAGTAGAAAATTGAAGCTAAAAGGCTAGATTTTTTTTATTTATTTTTTTACTTGGGGGAAACTTAGTACTAATAGATAAAAATAAGGATAATATAATAAGAAAAGGATAAGGGATATTGTTGTAATTATATTTAAGAAAAATTTCAGACAGCAGCCCTCACACAAATCCGCCACTCTATCCCTATTCTCAAATCCCGAATTATTATAATGTTTTAAAAAACAAATAACAAGCTAAGTAAGAGATAGGGATAGAGAAATCAACACAATGATTTTTTACTTGGTAAAACCTCAGAGAGAAACACCCATGGGTCACTCTTGATCGAGACCAAAGTAATCGCACAATCCACGAGTTAATGAAATCAATACACTCTCAACGTTGATCCACACAACCACGCCTACTCTTGAGCTATATTCAATATTATCTACCTACTGGCATTTTACTAGGGAAATTGATCATTTTCAACCTTGCTTACCCAAATCAACGATATAATCTAGCAAGACTTCAAATCAACACTGGCTTTGATCTAAGTTTTCATGAAATATGAAACACACAAATAAGATGTATTATCAATACATCCTATGAGACTATATGACATGTGACAATACAAATCAAAGATAGTCTAATCAAATATCAAGAGAAGCAACCCATACAAAGCTAACACTCTAATCACAATCAATCCTCAAAAATACATAAATCAAGTCGTACCTAGTGAAGATTCATGATTTACAACGAAAAGTGACTTAAGAAGGGAGTGTTTGTAATGTAAATGAAAAGTGTATGATTGAGCTCTTGATTTTTCTCTAAATCTCTAGCTGTGAGAAAATATTAGATTTGCCGATTTTCTTCTCTCTATTGCTTTCTTTTCCCTCCAATGCTTACCCTAGTGTCATAGAACTTATTCTATTTATAACGGTTGTAAAAACACTAAAAAGTGCGCTCATGACGGAAATGATCGGTGGAAACATCATTTTTTTTAAAAGAAATCCTATCATTGTCGTATCGCAACCACGATGCACACATCTTGATGTCGTGATAACTCGTCACGTTAAAAAGTTGTTCATCACGATGAACAACCACGATGACAATGTTGCGGCAACCTGAGAAAATACTTCTCACACATGTTTGACACCTCATAATTTGAGATACAATTTGGGATGTCTAATATTACCTAAAAAAACTAGTTTGAGATGTCAAATATTACCTCATAATTGGTGTATAGTTTTCTATTCACCAATATTCCAATGAGAAAAAGTAGTCGGTCCTTGAGTTCAACGGGGTGTTGAGTTGAACAATTCCATTAAACCTTATAGGGAGATAATTAAGGAATACCATTAATTGAATAGCATGCATGTAACCCTATAAAAGAAGGTCCCCAAGCTGAGAAAATTCATCATCAGCACCAAAGAGGAGCTGTAAGCCTGTAAATAAGAAGAAAAAAGAAAAACAGAAAAAAAAAAAAAAAAAATGGCAAACACAATGAAGATGGCGGCCGCTGTGATTGCCATAGCTCTTTGCATGTCATCGCTCCTGAGCTTAACATATGCTGGTGACAATATCAATGGCTACGTGACCGGCAAGGTGGTGTGCAACCCATGTGCGAAGAAAGGAAAAGGAGGAGCACCCATTAAATCAGCACAGATGATGATCATCTGCTTCGATAAGAAGACGAACGCAGGCACATATGCTAGAAAGGGTATTACAGACGATGTGGGAGTATACAAGATAGCAATGAAACCAGGCATCGAGAAAGACGATTGCGAGGTTCGTCTCCACAAAAACAGCCCCTTGCCAGATTGCAGGGAAATTGTCCCTGGAAAGAATGTCACCAAAGTCGACTTTAGTACTCCCGTCGGTACAAGCAATAACAAGCCCGTTTACGGTGCTGCTAAAGTTATTGGCTACAAGACCAAAGGCAGCCGTTGCCACTGATCAAATTAATATAGATTTGGTGATTAGTGTGCCATTTATAACTATAAAGACTGTATAACAAGCTTATATATTGTCACGTAATATTTTATTATAAAGTTATTATACATACACACCCTTCTTAATACCCCACATGTTCATTCTGTCTATCCTTTTTCTTATGTACACATATATGCTTCCAATTAAACTCTTCAATATTCTTTTCATGCACACTTTGGCAAAGCCAATATCAATATTTTTCTTAATAAAGACGCAGATAAAGTATGTAAAAATCATATTGCATATTGAGTATGCATAATTAAATCGGTTTAAAATTGTTTCTGTCGCAATTTGCCAGAAATTAAATAAGATTAAGCTAATTGTTTCCGTTTGTACTTAATATGGCATCTGCATCATCACAACAAAATTCAAAGCGCATCAAAGATTCACATAATATCTATAAAATTCCTATACATATATATACCCTTCTTAGTGTATCTATAAAGATTCACATCTTCCTCGTGACGATCTCACGAACTTCTTGAACTGTTTAACTATCATGGCCTTGGACTCTTTGTTTTTTATGTTATTATTATCTTGGAATGTTAGAGGTCTTGGCAAGGGTGAGAAGCGTAGGATGGTTAGATGTTTGGTGAATAAAATTGTTAACTGAAAATTGTCATTGGGTGAATTTCCAATTAACAACTTTGACGACTGAAATCAGATGGATTACAGTCGGAGAGATATCAAGTAGTTTGATACCTATGGATCCTCAGTAAAAGAAGCTAAGCACTACGAAGAAGGTGAATAAAAATAACTTATCAATACGATCGTATTCCATGCTTTTTATTGATCATCAACATATAATGAAAATACAATGAGTGTTGTATATGGCTATGGTGATAGAGATGTAACTCAGATGGCGATGGTGGTAGAGCTCTCGTACATGTCAATAAGTAGAAAATGTAAAATACGGTTTTGCATTCAAAGTTGCTGTCCCTTTTCTGTTTAGTAGCATGTCATATATATAGTCCCTGTGCTTGATGAGCACTCCTCTAAATTTGGCCTTGTGACCTAGGATTTTTCGGGGCGTTTCCTGATGATTGGCGAGAAGGTAGTTGATTTCCTTCTAGGAATCAAGAATCAAGTGATCCTTTTTTTGGCAGAATCTGACAGAGTTGACTTCTCTTTTGAATAGAACTCTCGAGTGGCAGGGAATCAACTTACTTGTTATCAAAACGATGACGTTTTACTGTACTTCTATGTGGCTTGATCTTACCTTAGTACTTGGTAGTCGATTAATCTGATACTTACTGCTGGATTAGCTGGCCTAGGTGGGATCGAGGTATATGGGCATCTTGCTTCCTACTTGATCATTATATTCAATATAAATGTACCAGAGTAAAAAAGCATTGGGGTATCAGGATACCGGGTTAGTACGGTACCGGGATACCAGGACTTGGTAGTAACGGTGTCCTTATTAACTTGGTTTCGGTGCCCTCTGGTATCTCGGAGCTCTAAGAGACCTCGATCTTGATCTGGACTGATAGATGGCATATTTTGGCTAATTTCTATGGTGGGGTACCAGGAGGCCCTTCCTTCTATCCAAGTTCTTCCCATGTGTAGATGGAAAATTCTTTTTTAAACCTCTGCCATTTTTGGCGGTTAACAAAAATCAAGCTGGAGGTGTTGTTTATCCAAGAATCAAAGTTAAAAAGCTTTGACAACATAATCATTAGTTCCCTAGGGGGTGTTCGACTCAGTAGAGGGATTGGTGTTGATGCGGATGGTGTTTCTAGTGGTACAATCACCTTATGGAATGAGGATTTTTTTCTCTGTAGAAGCTTGTATTTCCAATAGTAGATGTATTATCCTATCGGGTTGTTTAAGGAAGACTAGGAAGAACATTGTTTTTTGCAATATTTATGCTGCTTCGATTGAAAAAGATAGGAGGGAATTATAGGATTTCATTTTGGGAGCTTAGCAGACTTTTACGGATCCTTGGTGCATAGGTGGGGATTTCAACGCGGTCCTTGTTCCGTCTGAAAGAGTGGGTGTAGGTTGCGATATGGGGTCGGTAAGAAGCTTCAATAGTTTCATTCTCCAAGCAAATTTAGTGGACTTGCCGTTACAGGGGATGAAGTTCACTTGGTCCAACAACAGAGTTCGTGAAACATGGGCGAGATTGGATCGTAGTCTCTCGGACCACAATCCTATTATGCTAGGTGATTCGGGTGTGAAATGGGGGCCTTCCCCCTTTTGTTTTTGTAATTGGTGGCTAAGGGAAAAGGATATGAAGAAGGATGCGATGAAGGGTTGGGCTACTTGTGAGGTGTCTGGTACCAAAGGATTTGTGTTATTTTCCAAAGTGAAGGCTGCGAAATCTAGGTTGAAGATCTAGAACATCTCTAATAAGGCTAATTTTATTCATCCTAATAAAGTGGAAGAAAAGTTTGGTATTATTGACTCAAAGGCTGCTGTTGAAGGTTGGACTAATACCTTTAAGTTAGAAAAGGTTAAGTTGTTGTCTAATTTATGGAAAAGTCTTCATAGGGTCGAGTAATTGTGGAGACAAAAATCAAGGATAAATTGGCTTATGGATGGTGACAAGAACACCATGTTTTTTCATTGTGTGGCCAATGGAAGAAGGAGAAGAAATACAATAGAATAAATGGTTTTTCAAGGGGTCCGAATTTCGGATCCAATCCTTCTAAAAAATGAAGTCTTTAGTTTCTTTAAGAAGCACTTCCAGAAGGAACCAAAATTGACTAGGATTAATTTCAAGAACCTATCGAAGGCTGAATTTTATCCCTGGAAGAATGTTTTTTGGTGGAGGAGTTGTGGTCAATGGTGTCCAATTGTGAGGGTAATAAGGTGCCAAGACCGAACGGTTTTAGCATTGATTTTATTAAATCACATTGGGGAGAAATAAAAAAGGATTTCATGAATTTTATACATGAATTTCATAGGGATACGGTGGTTGTTAAAGACTTAAATAGAGCATTCATTGCTCTAATTCCCAAAGTTGTGAACCCGGATTCAATGAAGGATTATAGACCGATTAGTATTGTAAGTGCTATGTATAAAATCTTTGCTAAGGTTTTGGCAAGAAGATTGAAGAAGACTATCGATTCTATTATTGGTGAGTCCCAAACGGCGTTCATCAATAACCACTAAATTTCCAATAGCTTTGTAATAGCAGAGGAAATCGTTCACAAATGGAGAAAAGATAAAGAGGGAGGTTTACTTGTGAAGTTAGACTTCGAAAAAGCTTATGTTTTGGTAGTAAATGGAGAGGTTGGATGAAAGAGTGCATCTCCTCCCCGTTAATGTTCGTCTTGGTGAATGATAACCCCACGCCTCAGTTTGGTGTAGAGAGGGGGTTGAGGCAAGGCAATCCACTATCTCCCTTCCTTTTCAACATAGTGGTTGAAGGCCTGAATTATTTGCTTACGAAAGTGACAAGTATCGTTTTTCATGTCAAAACATTTATATTTCAAGTTCACCTTGTTAGTGCAAGTGACTAGAGACTAGTATAGCAACAAGCAAGGGTATTGTCCATAGGGAGGTGTCATCCGTCAACCGTTTCGAGTTCTAGAGTTTGTTTAAAGCAATGTAAATAAAATACGAAAATGGTGAGAATGTTGTGTGTGAGGTGTATGTGGAAATGTAAATGAAAGGAATGCTAATAAAATAAAAAGGAATATTGAGAGTGAGAATTGTGTTTAAAGAGACAAATAATAAAAAAATGCATGATAATGATCACACAAGGTTCAATAGGTTTACCATACATAAGTGCACAAATAGTGGTTATTAGGCTTTAAGGACATCCAATTCAAGTTATGGGCATATTCTCTCAATTAAAAGATTCACAAACACGAATCACTCCCCAAAGGTCATAGCTAGAGCAATTGTGCTTATAATCTCAACTAAGGGATTCGTGAAACGAATCACTCCCCAAAGGTCATGGCTAGAGCAATTGTGCCTCAAATCCCTACCATTAAGCATATGAACATAAGTCAAAACCTATTCTAGCATGGTCATACATAAAACAAGTTTTATTCATTCTTGAGAGCTAAGTGGTTAAGGTTGTACCCAGATTGGTCCTCCTAGGCACAACCAAAAACTGACAAACACTCAAACCCATCAAAACAAGGCATTTCGACCATCTAAAGACATACAAACACAAATGGGATATTTGATTACAACTACTCCTATATTTAAGTTAGTCTACTCCTAATCCCATCCATTTTTTTTTTTTTTAACAGAAGAGTTTATTAAGGCCAAAAAGGCAAAGCACCAGGGGAGGAGCCAACGAACAACGCACACACCAGGCCACAGCCAAACCCAACTGAAGCAGTAACAAAACACACCAGAACGCACCAAGAAAGCAAAAGCAAAACCAAACAAAACAACAATCCAAACCAGGACAAAGGCCAAAATGAAAAAACCAAAACACAAACCCAGAGAGCCAAAAACAGAGGAAGAAAACAAGAAAACAAAGGCCATACACCCACAACAGGAAGAATTAGAGGAAGTCTTAAATCAACACATCCCCATCCTTGGCAGAGCCTTTTTTAGCCAGCGAGTCAGCAAATGCATTGGAAGTTCTAGGATTGAAAATGACCCTCGCATTCTGAAGAGAGAGCAGCTGTGCCCGAATGTTGTAAATAAGATGCACATGTTTAAGACTCCCCAAACCTTCAGAATTAATCAAGTCAACCACCATTTTGGAATCACTGATAAAATCAAGCTCTTTTCCGTAAAAAAAGCTAGAGACAGCACACAACGAAATAGCTCTATGGATGGCAAGAAGCCTGGCAGAAGCCGAGTCGTGGATCCCCAAGAATTTTGAAAATAGACCCAAAACCTTACATCTGCAATCCCTGAGGACCCCCCCCCCCCCCCCCCCCCCCTATCCCTGCAGCACCAGGATTCCCAATAGAAGAGCCATCCAAATTAAACTTCAGAGCCGTACCTAAGGGAGGAGACCACATTTCTCTCACACCTTTCTTCAAAGGCTTAGAATCAACACAACTAGCTTTAAGATTTAGAAGAATGGTGGATATGGGAAGCTTGGACCCTTTGCTATGGAACTTAAACCACCAAGCTACTTTAAAACCAACCATATCAGCCGCCTAAGAAACAGAGTTTTGGACATTATGAAAAATATTCTGGTTCCTAGAATCCTAGATCGACCATATCACAGCCACAAAAAGAGTATTCCAAGCCCTCCTATATTTAGCTTCTGTGCACAAACCCTCCCACCCCAAAAACCAGTCCAATAGAGAAACATTGGGACAACACACCACCTCCCACCACGCCATACACTCAGCCCAAAGCTTCATAGACCAGCTGCAATGCAGGAAAAGGTGATCAATGGTCTCTGGCTCATCAGAACAGAACAGGCAAGAGGAAAGATTAATGCCAAAGTTCTGAAGGACTTGCCCCACCATTACTCTGCCCTTTAACACCTGCCAAGAAAAAATTTCCACTTTGGTAGGGCAAATACCTTGCCAAATGGACTTCAGAACATGATAGCGATCCTGCATGGGAACTTCAAGGCATTGGTGGAAAGAGCCCATTGAAAATTTACCATCCGGTTTATATGTCCATGCCAAGATGTCAGGGAAAGACTTCCTAATAGTGATATTCTCCAAAAAAAACTCAAGAAAATTCTCCACTGAGACAGTTCCCAATCAAACAGGGTTTTACGAAGGACAACTTTCCATTTCCATTGAGAGCCTTGCCAAAAGCTGAAGTCTTGGATCACTCCACTTTTCTAGACAGCAAGAGCGAAAATTCTAGGACACACCACTTTGAGCTGCACCATATCGCCACCCTCCAACTCTCAAAAGTCATCCCTGCCACCATTCCCTACAACCACTTTCAAGAGCTCTAGACACCAATGAAGAACCTTCAAACAGTCTAGCAACAGCCTTAACAAAGGCAAAGCTTCGCTGCTACACCTCCAATCCCAAACCAGTCTAGACGTAGCAACCCCATAACGAGCACAAAGAACTCTTCTCCAGGCTCCTAATCCCATCCATGAACACATATCAATTTCCAATCTATACACACATGCATATCAAGATAAGAGATTATACAATAAGAACAAGAACAAGAACAAATCAAAACCCAAATGAATATTGTTAACCGCCAAAATTGGCGGAGGACCAAAGAAGAATTTTCCACCTCGACACAAAAAGACTATAACAGTACCCAACCCGAATACCATGACAGAGTGAACCCCGGTTAAACCCAACACATACCTCCACCAGCGGGATCCACCCCGCCAAGCATCTTAGCTCAACAAAGAAGCCGAGAGCTAAAAATACTCACTAGAACTCACAGCGAGATCAAACCCGGCTATAACCGGGCTTCCTATGGACCCCGCTACACCCCTATACAGCTTCCTATGGACCCCGCTACACCCCGATACAGCTTCCTATGGACCCAGCAGCACCCCGACACGGAGTTCTACTGATCACCTTACTACAAAGCTGGCTAGATGTCCCCCTACTGCCATCAGTAGGATGCTAACTAGATATAGGCAGCCCGCTAGAACAGAAGAGCACCAGGAAGCAGCATCCTAAACGTCAAGAACTAAAGGCTCCACAAAGAGCCAGTAAAACGTCACCGTACAAAGGAGGTACATTCCTTCCCGCCAAAGAGTCCTAATTTGAACAGAACATTACAGTAGGAGTCCTACTAGGAAGGTAAGTGATTGACTCCTCCTAGGAAGGAAAGACTGAATTCAGCGCATTAAAGCTCCGATTTTATTTCCTAAAAAAGAGGATCCCGCAAGCAGCCAAACCCTAGTCCGAGATTGTAGGAGTGCATGGCAAGCAAACAGGACCTATATGTATAACAACTTATTCATCTAAGAAAAGAAGGCGAAAGGAAAAAACCCTAGACTCTACTTATCGACAGGCATAGACTTGTCTCCACCATCATCCCATTTATCGACTGAAATCTCCGTATTGCTACCATGATCCTTATTTTCAATCGAAACCTTCATGTAATCTAGTGTTTTAAATAGATTATGGTCGATGTATTTATGTAACGGAAAAGAGAGATCAATAAGACGAATTCCAATTCAATTTCACGTATTCTTTATCATGCATGCATTGGCAGGGACCTAGTCGGTATCGAACCACTTGATACCCCTCCGGTCAGGATCAATCTCGATCTTGACCCTTTAAAGTGGTTATTTGGATTATCGTCCTTTTAACGATTTTCGGATAACACTTTTGGCGCCGTCTGTGGGAAGCTTTTTCCCAACCATTGTTTAGCAACAGCCTACTTCCACCCAGAGATATTCGGAATGAGACTCCGATCCTCCCAGGGTCGTCCCGAGCCGTCAGGGCTCCAATCCCTTGCCTCCACTGAAAGAATTCAGAGACGGGGTAAGGGTATCAGGAGCGAGAATCCTCCACCAGTGCCCCCACCGGCTGCAGACCCTATCCCTCAAAACCCCGCTGGGCAAGAGGTCAACCGAGATGTTTTAGAACAGCACGCCGCAGCCTACGTAGAAGCGATCCGGCTCCGGATGATAGCCCAGGGAATCCCATTTGAAGCGGCCGGGATCCAGGACGATGTCAGACCAAGCACACGGGCTCCAGTCTTCGACCGATTGGGCCCCCCTCTCCCAGTCCGACAGGCGGATCTCAGACCACGACTGGTAAAATCCGCGATTGAGGTTCCTCCCAGAAAGATTCAATCCCCACCAAGACCGCGGACCAAGGAGAGGGAATCCCGTCCCAACTCTGAAGAAAGTGCCAAATCTCGGAGGATTTCCAAGGAAAGGCATCAAAGGGTTAAGCGGAAGGAGGTAGTCATCGATTCAGAATCTTCGGATAATGAAGTTTCAGTAGCTCGATCCGGAACCAAGAAGTCTCAGCGCCTGGAGGACCAGATAACGAGGATGGCGAAGGAGTTGGAGCAGTTAAAGAAGGGAAAGCATCAGGGGATCCAAAAGAATCCTTTGGGCGAGATGAATGCACCATTCTCCAAGAGAGTTAGGGAGGCGGGGCTACCCCCCAAATTCAGGATGCCTTCAGAAAAGTATTCTGGAACAGAAGACCCCGTCAGCCACCTGGAAAGCTTCATACACCAGATGGAGGTCCAGAGTGCAACCAGGATAGCCATGTGCAGGATGTTCCCTTCAACTCTAACAGACTGTGCCAAGACATGGTTCAGAAAATTACCACCAGGTAGTGTTGATTCTTTCTCCAAACTTACAAAAGCTTTCTGTGCACAGTTTCAGGGAATCAAACCCCGTCCCAAGGACCCTATCCTACTGCAGTACGTAGTTCAAGAACGAGGTGAAACTCTGAGATCTTATGTGGAGAAATTCCACAAAGAGGTCGTCCAGATGGGTGTGTTCAACGAGAAGGAAACGTTAGCAAATTTCCGGAGGAATTTGTGGGCTGGCAGACTGTTCCGATCTTTCGCCAAGCATCCTCCTGAGACGTACCAGGAAGCCTACAATCGGGCTCTAGAACAGGTGGACGTTGAGGAACAACTCCGGATCAAAATTGAACATGATGAAGCCCGGTTAGCACCACGCCCTAAAAAGGAAGCTCCAAAACCTGCCCCAGCTAGGAAGTTTCAGAATCAACCTCCAAACCGGTCGACATACAGGCCGCCTCCTATTCCTTCGTACCAAGAGAGGTACCCGGTCAGGAGGTCGCCCCCCAGAGAGCTCCCCTTGAAGGATGTATCCAGAATAACGAGAGAGGAAGAAGGATATAACCATTATACCCCTCTCAATGCATCACGGGAAACTATCTATCTCGCCATTCGAGACAAGGGTCTACTCAGAAAGCCGGTTCCCATAAAAATCCCGGTAGACAGGAGGAATCAGTACAAGTATTGCGACTTCCATGAAGACGTGGGGCACAACACCTCAGAATGCTACAGTCTCCGCAATCAGATAGAAGCACTGGTAAGGGGAGGACTCCTAACCGAATTTTTACAACAGGTACGAGATAGCATCAAAGAAGGAAAGCAGGTTCAAAGCGGGATGCAAGAAGCAGCGGAAAGGAGGAGAGAAGGAGAAAAGGATCTAATGCAGCAGATCCAGGTGATTCACACCATCAGTGGGGGCCCCACCTTGGCTGGAACCTCCAACAATTCAAGGAAGAACCACGCAAGGAAGATTCCCAGGCTTAACACTGACCATGAGATACTGAAAGTTAATGGCGGACCCCGAGATCTATCCCGCTCAACCAAGATCATCTTCACGGAGGAGGATGTCTTCAATACGGTACAGCCACATGATGACCCCATGGTCATAACAGTGTAGATCGCTAATTGCCTAGTACACCGCGTCCTGATTGATACGGGAAGCAGCGTGGATATTCTGTTCAAGGGGGCTCATGAGCAGCTTAACCTGAAGAATTCTTGCTACAACAGTTGCACCTCTCTACTATACGGATTCACAGGGGACTCCGTAATGCCGATGGGAACAAAGATACTGCCAGTGATAGTCGGAGAAGCTCCTCTTCAGCAAAACATAATGACGGAGTTCATCGTGGTGGACACCCCATCTGCGTACAATGCAATTTTAGGAAGGCCTTTCTTATCAGGGATTAGAGGAGTACTGTCCATCTACCACAACGTGATGAAGTTTCCAGTAGGATCGGGAGTAGGAGAAGTAAGAGGAGACCAGCAGGCAGCCCGAAACTGCTATGCGGTGTCAACTAACCCCGCTGCATTGGCTAAGCAATGCGCATCAGTGGCCAGCTACCCAAGTCAGAGAACGACAGAGCAAGATGATTATGTTTTAGAAGAAGGAGAGGTACCAGACATAATCGTGGAGGAGTCAGAAGAAGAAGAGCGAGGTTGGGCCAGTGGGAACCCCGTGGAGCAGCTAGAGGAAGTCCAGATCCGGAGGGAGGACCCAACAAAGACAGTAAAAGTGGGAGAAGGTCTGGACCCGGAGTTGAAGAGTAACTTGATAGAGCTTCTTAAAGAGTATAACGATATCTTTGCTTGGAGTCATGATGAGATGCCTGGCATTCCCCTTAGCCTGGCTTCCCATAGGTTGGCAGTGGATGCAACTTTTAAGCCGGTGAAACAGAAAAGAAGACACTTCAACACAGAACGGAATGCCGCAGTCCAACAAGAAGTTGACAAGCTCCTAAAGGCCGGATTCATCAGGGAATCCCGGTACCCTGAGTGGATCGCTAACGTGGTCATGGTGACCAAATCCAACGGAAAGTGGCGGATGTGTGTGGACTATACCGATCTCAATCGGGCTTGCCCCAAAGATAGCTTCCCTCTACCAAAAATAGATCAGCTCATTGACTCCACTGCAGGAAATAAGCTCCTAAGTTTCATGGACGCTTTCTCGGGGTATAATCAAATCATGATGCATCCTTCAGATCAAGACAAGACTAGCTTCATCACAGGACAAGGTCTCTACTGTTACAAGGTAATGCCATTCGGACTCAAAAATGCAGGTGCCACTTACCAGCGCATGGTGAACAAGCTATTCAAGGAACAGATAGGAAGGTCCATGGAGGTATACATAGATGACATGATCACTAAATCTCCAGAAGCAAGACAGCATGCAGGGGACTTACGCCAAACCTTCCAGGTAATAAGGCAGAACCAGATGAGGCTGAACCCCGCTAAGTGTGCATTCGGAGTAGCAGCAGGCAAATTCTTGGGATTCATGGTGCATGAAAGGGGAATCGAGGCAAATCCGGAGAAGATCAAAGCCATTTTAGATCTCGAGTCTCCTACAAACCTCAAGCAGGCGCAAGGTTTAACCGGGCGGGTAGCAGCTTTGAACCGGTTCATATCCCGATCCACCGACAAATGTCTCCCTTTTTTCAAAATCATCAAGCAGGGGAAAAAGATGAAGTGGGATGAGCAGAGCGAGCAGGCCTTTCAGACTCTAAAGGGATACCTGTCAAGCCCTCCGCTATTGGTAAAACCAATCCCGGGTGAAGAACTCCTACTCTACCTAGCAGTTTCTGAAGTAGCAACTAGTGGAGCCTTGGTGAAAGAATGCAGTGACGGGGTGCAGAGGCCGATCTACTACGTGAGTCGGGCTCTTACAAAGTCCGAGAAGAATTATACCTTGCTAGAGAAACTCGCCTACGCCTTAGTAACAACGTCCAGAAAGCTCCGGCCTTATTTTCAAGCCCACACCATCGCGGTAGTCACAGATCAGCCTTTGAGACAATTTCTCCAGAGACCGGATGTTTCAGGCAGACTGGTTCTGTGGGCCCTAGAGCTCACACAGTTCGACATCAAGTACAAGGCGAGAACCACGATCAAAGCTCAAGCCCTGGCGGACTTCATAATGGAGTTTGGCCCGACCCTGAACCAAGGCGTGTCGGCAGACCCAGACCCGGATCAAGCCCTTCTAGAATGGCCCATAGACAACAAGATTTGGACTCTTTACATGGATGGAGCAGCGAACCAGTCGGGGTGCGGAGCCGGGATCGTCCTAATCGACCCCGCGGGAATTGAAGTAAGTCATTGCTTCAGGTTTGAATTCAGAGCCACCAACAACGAAGCGGAATATGAGGCTCTGCTAGCAGGAATGAAGGTAGCAGGGGCTCTGGGGGCTGAGTATCTTCAGATCAAGAGCGATTCACAACTAGTGGTCAACCAGGTGACAGGAGTATACCATGCAAAAGGTGACAACATGATAGCCTATCTGGCTAAAGTTCAGGAGGCTATGAAGAAGTTCAAAGGTGTAAAAATAGAGCAAGTGCCTAGGGAGAAAAACCATCGCGCAGATGTTTTAGCCAAGATTGCCACAGGAGAGGGACACGCTTTACCAAAAGAGGTACCCCTTCAATTAGTTCCTTTCTCCAGCATAGCAAAAGAGGCAGAAGTCCTCCCAGTAAGCCGCCTCCCGTGTTGGATGGATCCAATAGCAGACTATCTCCAAAGCGACATTCTCCCAGCAGATCCGGATCAAGCCCGTCGGCTCAAGAGGACAGCTACCCGATACTGCTTAGTAGAAGGACACCTATATCGTAAGGGAAAATCTCTCCCTCTGCTCAGGTGTCTCCATCCCGATGACGCGCACTGGGCGCTCAGTGAGGTGCATTCTGGGGATTGTGGTAACCACGTGTCAGGGGAAACTTTGGCTTACCAGGTAGTCAGGATGGGCTACTACTGGCCGACTATACACCAGGACGCAAGGCAGTTCGCGCGATCCTGCGAGGCTTGCCAGAAAACAGCCAACCTTCATCATCTCCCTCCAGAGAGGCTCTCCTCAATCAGCACTCCCTACCCCTTTGCCATCTGGGGACTAGACTTGATCGGGCCACTTCCCACTGCACCCGGCCAAGCCAAGCACGCAGTAGTGGCGATAGATTACTTTACTCGGTGGGTGGAAGCTAAGGCACTCATCCGGATAACCGAAGAAAAGACCACCAACTTTGTCAAGGAACACATAGTCTGCCGGTTTGGCACCCCGATGGCCATCATAACTGATTTGGGAAAGCAGTTTGACAATGCCAACTTCCGAGAATTCTGTGCAGACCGGAGGATCAATCTCCGTTTTGCTTCGGTGGCCCATCCTCAAACCAACGGGCTGGTCGAAGCAACCAACAAGACCATTAAGAAGCTCCTAAAGAAAAAGCTCCAACAGAAGAAAGGGTTATGGGTGGCAGAATTACCCAATGTACTTTGGGCCTACAGAACAACTAGGCGGACAGCAACCGGAGAAACCCCGTACTCCCTGGTGTTTGGGGCAGAAGCTGTCTTGCCCATCGAACATAAGCTCATATCTTTCCGGGTTCAAAATTATGAACCAGAGGATAATGAGGCCAAATTGAGAGCTAGCTTGGACCTGTTGGAGGAAAAACAAACCAAGGTCGCAGAGAAGGTGGCCGTATACCAGAGCAAGATAGCCCGACACTTCAACAAGAAGGTGAGGGCCCGAAATTTCAAAGAAGGAGATTTGGTTCTCAGGAAGGTGACCCAGAATACAAGAAGAAGGTCTGACGGGGTACTAGCCCCTAACTGGGAGGGTCCATACTTGGTTAAGGCATCACTCCGGGGTGGTGCTTACAAGCTCGAAGACATGGAGGGTTACCCGGTGGATCATACATGGAATGCCGATCATCTTCGAAAATTCTATCCTTAAGAAACTGTGCTTGTACCTAACGGAATGCTCACCCCGAGTTTATATTTGTACCGTTTGGGAAAATAAATAAAGCAATTCTTTCTTCTTTATGATTCTCCTGTGTTCCAGTGCCCGATTATCTCCTACTGATATCACCTACAGAATCATCATCACGGAATCACCTAAAGGCCAGGAGAGCTTCTTAAAGCTCCTGATGCCCTAGACGGGGTCAAACCTTCTAGGAGGATCTCCGTTACTGAGTCAAGACCAGGTGAACTACATAGTACTCCTGATGCCTTGGACTGGGTCAAGCCCGCCAAGAGGATCTCCATTATTAAAACGCCTCAAGACCAGGAAGTAGCCTAAGGGCACTCCTGATGCCTTGGATTGGGTCAAGCCCGCCAAGAGGATCTCCATTGTTAAAGCGCCTCAAGACCAGGAAATAGCCTAAGGGCGCTCCTGCTGCCTCAGTCGGGGAATACCCTCCTCTGAGAAGCCTGGTGCTAAAGTGGCCTTAGTTGCCTACCAGGATAGCCTTGGTCGGGGAATACCCTCCTCCGAGAAGCCTGGTGCTAAAGTGGCCTTAGTTGCCTACCAGGACAGACTACAGTAAGAGTTGGGCTGCCAATTTCTTACTTCGCCTCAAGACCAGGAAGTAGCCTAAGGGCACTCCTGATGCCTTGGATTGGGTCAAGCCCGCCAAGAGGATCTCCATTGTTAAAGCGCCTCAAGACCAGGAAATAGCCTAAGGGCGCTCCTGCTGCCTCAGTCGGGGAATACCCTCCTCTGAGAAGCCTGGTGCTAAAGTGGCCTTAGTTGCCTACCAGGATAGCCTTGGTCGGGTAATACCCTCCTCCGAGAAGCCTGGTGCTAAAGTGGCCTTAGTTGCCTACCAGGACAGACTACAGTAAGAGTTGGGCTGCTAATTTCTTACTTCGCCTCGAGACCAGGAAATAGCCTCAGGGCGCTCCTGATGCCTTGGACTGGGCCAACCCCGCCAAGAGGATCTCCACTGTTACTTCGCCTCAAGACCAGGAAATAGCCTAAGGGCGCTCCTGCTGCCTCAGTCGGGGAATACCCTCCACCGAGAAGCCTGGTGCTAAAGTGGCCTTAGTTGCCTACCAGGACAGACTACAGTAAGAGTTGGGCTGCCAATTTCTTACTTCGCCTCGAGACCAGGAAATAGCCTCAGGGCGCTCCTGATGCCTTGGACTGGGCCAAGCCCGCCAAGAGAATCTCCACTGTTAAAGCGCCTCAAGACCAGGAAACAGCCTGAGGGCGCTCCTGCTGCCTTGGTAGGGAAATACCCTCCTCCAAGAAGCCTGGTGCTAAAGTGGCCTTAGTAGCCTACCAGGACAAATCTACAGTAACATCAGAGAGGCTCGTCGGGATACCTCACTCTTTATTTTCTCGCTTGCTACCCCGACAGCGGACCAGCAGTCAGAAAGAAGCTTAGAAGTCCATCCTCAGCAAGATGAATTGTTCATAAGGAGTAGGATTTCTCGAATGACTGCTATAACACTTTATACTATGATATGTTTAAAGGAGTCCGATTAGAGGAAGATGTGGTTTTACCCCATTGGTTCTTATGGTCATAAGCACATATTTTTATCTCTATCGGAGTCCAGTCATCACCCTTATTACTCATCAGGGTCCAAGTATTCAACAGGATTCCAAGTATCAGCAAGTTTATATGCAGTGAGAATTTTCTAAGTACAAAGTAAACAAGACACAGTATTCAGAAAAGTTGTTATATTTATAAACGGGGTGCCCCATTCCCCAGTCGGGCTACAAAAATTTTCAATAATGAAGGGAGGCCAGACTAAACTTCTTTCTCCTCCTCTGGATGCTCTTCTTGGCCAACTGTCCCTTCTCCCAAAGGCACAGCTGCTGCATCAGTTTGGACAACCTCCTTCACGAGGACCGCACCAGTAGCGGACTCGGGATCCACTCTTTGTTCTTCAATGGCAGAAGGATCTAGATCAGCCCCCTCAGTGCCATCATGCTGGACTTCAGCAGCCACGTCAGCTTCTTGATCTAGATGAACCACATCCTGTGGAGGGGCCTCTGTCTCTTGATCCCCTCCTGCTAGCAGGGCAGCCTTTGCCATAATCTGCTCCCGATCCCAGTTCAAGGCCGCCTCGAGGTTGAAGGGAGGAGGCAAAGCTGTAGCCACCTCGTAGCAGGCTGTAAAATAACCATCCTCAAATGAAGGCCCTTGCTGAGCCTCCAAGCCTGCTATAGTCTCCCGAAGGAGTTGATTCTCGCTCTGTAGCAGCTGCTTCTCTCGTTTTACGCACTCCCTCTCCTCCCGGCGACGAAGAGACCTGACTGTCTCGGTGTCCAGGCTGCGTTCAGCACGCCTAAGAGCCACCAAAGCCTCCTGCCTCCCCTCTTCTGCATTTTTGGCGTCTTGCAGCAGAGGAGCCACGCTCTGTTGGGTCTGAACCAACTCCTGTTGGGTATCCTCCAGCTTCGCTTGGAGGCCGATATAAGCCTCCCTCAATGTTAGTAGCTGCCTCTCCATGGCCATGGCAAATTTGAAGCCCTGCAAAAAGAAAGAGAGTCAATACTTAGCAGGAGGAGGAATTAAACAACAAGAAAGGAGTAGAGTTTTACCTCAGCCAGAACCGAAGCCCCTTTGGTGACCAGGGTGTCTGTAGGAAGCTTGGCCATATCTGTCAAATCCCCACCTGGACAGGAGGCCGCAAACCTGGACACTACCTCGTTAAAGGTAGTACACCTCGACCCCGATCCAGAAGCCACATCAGCAACTGGGGAAGAAATGGGAGTAGCTGCCTCCTCTACCAAGATTCTGGATGGGTCCTTGAAAGACTTTGTAATAAGAGGAGGAGTAGGTGACGTCTTCGCTGCAGGAGCCACTTTCTTCTGCGCCGACCCTCCGGAGCCTCGGGCCTTAGCCGCCCTGGCCAACATCGCCGAAATCCTCGAACGCGAGGGAGGAGTAGAGGGAAGGGAAGTCTTGGCCCTAGACCTCGTTGAAGCAGGAGCAGGAGGAGAGTTGGGGTCAGTTCCCACTCGGAGGGACCCCAACGCCGTCTTGGCAGCAGGGGTAGGAGAAGGAACAGGGGAAGGAAGAGCTGGCAGAGTCTTGTCCCCTGCTCCAGAAGATGAAGAAGATCCCGTTACCACCGGGGTAGCCGATACTGCAAGAAGAGAAGAGTTCAGCGAGAATCAGAAGAAGGAATATGTATATATATATAGAAACAGAAAAGCAAGATACAATTAACTCACCAGGAAGAGCGAGGGAGATCCTCAGATACCGCTCCAAGCGGGCTCCCTCAAAGGGATCCAAAGTGGGATACTGCATGTTGATGTAACCCCTCTTCAGGATCCTTGTCAAAATCTCCCGGGATTCAGGAGCCAGCGTCCCCTTTGCCCACTTATCCCTCGCTGTAAACTAAGTGGGGACGGGGTACTCATACCCCCCAACGAAAGCAGTGTGCCCCCAGTCACCCTCCACCACGAACCACTCCTCCTTCCAGGGCGCCGAGTACTTCACATTTGCCCCTGGGACAATGAACTTCAAGTCGTTGGACGCCCTCAAGTAGAATTGACCCCGAGGCACCATACTGGCGATGTTGAAAAGGTAGCAGAGTTCGTCCAATCCCGGCTCCCGCTCGATGTGATCCTTCTCACACTGCTCCTTCCAGAGCACAAGGAACCCCGTCAGATGCTTCCAGAAGCCCGGCGAGATTTGGAGAGGGGCCAATTCGAGCGCGACAAGAGCTCGACGGAGAGTAGGGTGCAGCGGAAGCCGGACTCCACACTCAAAAGCAGCTTTGTGGATCAGTAGGCGGTCTGGAGGCGGGGTGTATACATCGTAACCCCTGTGGGGAAGGGATAGAGTGATATATTCCGGAACGTTATACTCTTCCCGTAGTTTATTAAGCGTATCCACCGTACAAACGGAGTCGGGTATAATCCGACCGTCATGAAAGGCGGCGAAGGAGCCCGTTTGGACCCCGACTAGTGTGACGTCAGGTCCGCCACTTTCCTCGTTGCCACCAGACTGTAAGGCGCCCGCCTCATCACCAATCAAGACTGGGCCCTCAGGATTATTGTGGAAACCCGACCCAATTCAGGGGTTTCGGGCAGAACGGCGTCGCTGAGCCCGTAGGTTCTCCTCAGCCACTTCGTCCCCCTCTCGACCTCGTTTTTTCTTCTCCGACGTCGGGGAATCTGCCACCGCGTCAGCCGCCTCCGTACTGAAGAGGGCGTCAATACTGTCGGATTGGGGAGGGGAAGCGGGATCAGGACGAGTAGGATTCGCCACTGTAGAAGGGTTTTGTTCGTCGAGTTTTTCTTGAGAAGAAGGAAGTTGCGAAGAAGAGGCCATTATAGAAGAAGAAGAGAAGAAGGATTTCTTCGAAAGATTGTGGTAAGAAAGGAGGAAGAAGGTAGAGCAGAAAGTTCTTGTGTTCAGTCGCGAGTTTGAATGTTTGAGAGAAAGTAAGTAATCACCAGTGGAGCCGGTCTATTTATAGAGAAAGAATGACGGTTACTTACTTGGAAATCGGAATCGGTGACCGGGAGGAGGGGTTGAAGCGTTTTCCGCATTAATCGCGCCAAAACGGCTCTTTTTGAAGAAAGGGGAAACCCAATCAACAGTCGACACGTAATCAGTTATAACGGACAAAATAAGGATTTCCTTCTCTTAAGTGGAAACCCAGTCAGACAAGGGAAGAAAGGGGATAAGGTAGAAAATCCTTCAAGCAAACAAAAAGATCCTGACCCCGACCCCGACCCCGACAAGGTATCAGTGTCCAAGTCAGGGGGGACTTCTGTTAACCGCCAAAATTGGCGGAGGACCAAAGAAGAATTTTCCACCTCGACACAAGAAGACTATAACAGTACCCAACCCGAATACCATGACAGAGTGAACCCCGGTTAAACCCAACACATACCTCCACCAGCGGGATCCACCCCGCCAAGCATCTTAGCTCAACAAAGAAGCCGAGAGCTAAAAATACTCACTAGAACTCACAGCGAGATCAAACCCGGCTATAACCGGGCTTCCTATGGACCCCGCTACACCCCTATACAGCTTCCTATGGACCCCGCTACACCCCGATACAGCTTCCTATGGACCCAGCAGCACCCCGACACGGAGTTCTACTGATCACCTTACTACAAAGCTGGCTAGATGTCCCCCTACTGCCATCAGTAGGATGCTAACTAGATATAGGCAGCCCGCTAGAACAGAAGAGCACCAGGAAGCAGCATCCTAAACGTCAAGAACTAAAGGCTCCACAAAGAGCCAGTAAAACGTCACCGTACAAAGGAGGTACATTCCTTCCCGCCAAAGAGTCCTAATTTGAACAGAACATTACAGTAGGAGTCCTACTAGGAAGGTAAGTGATTGACTCCTCCTAGGAAGGAAAGACTGAATTCAGCGCATTAAAGCTCCGATTTTATTTCCTAAAAAAGAGGATCCCGCAAGCAGCCAAACCCTAGTCCGAGATTGTAGGAGTGCATGGCAAGCAAACAGGACCTATATGTATAACAACTTATTCATCTAAGAAAAGAAGGCGAAAGGAAAAAACCCTAGACTCTACTTATCGACAGGCATAGACTTGTCTCCACCATCATCCCATTTATCGACTGAAATCTCCGTATTGCTACCATGATCCTTATTTTCAATCGAAACCTTCATGTAATCTAGTGTTTTAAATAGATTATGGTCGATGTATTTATGTAACGGAAAAGAGAGATCAATAAGACGAATTCCAATTCAATTTCACGTATTCTTTATCATGCATGCATTGGCAGGGACCTAGTCGGTATCGAACCACTTGATACCCCTCCGGTCAGGATCAATCTCGATCTTGACCCTTTAAAGTGGTTATTTGGATTATCGTCCTTTTAACGATTTTCGGATAACAAATATAAAAACAACCAACATATATTGAGCACAAATAAGGTTTACAATATTTCTCAAGTGGGGATTACACAATCAAGAAAACATGAAATACAAAGAGAATGGGTTTTAAGGAGACAACCCTTGAAGAAATCCCTCCAAGAGCTCCATGAATCCCTAGCTCGAAATTGGTCATAGACCACTCTTATCTCTTTGCAATCAACTCTCAAAAGTGGTGGAGGATGGGTAGAAAGTGGTGGTGGTGAGCTTCCCATGGAGGAGAGCCTCCATGGGAGCTTTGAAAGCTTTTCTCTCTTTTGGTTTGTGAAGAAGATGAAGATGGGGTGAAGAGAGGTGAAGAATTTCGTGGGGATCTACTGAAAGAAGAGGTAAAAAGGTGTATTTATAGCTAGGGTAAGTTTGGGGACGAATTTAGGCTTAAAAAGATAAGTTTGCCCGTTCCAAGGTTATGGCTAGTGGCTGAGATGAGTAGTTCACACGCCATGATCAGTTGCCATGGCTATTATGAAGTTTGGGCAGAGGTTGAGGCGAGTGGGTGAGGTGAGTGAGTTCAGTCGCCATGGTTACTCACCATGAACATTGATGGAATTTTCAGCTTCGCACATCAGTCACTCAAGCATGTATAACTTCCTCTAGAAAGCCCGGAATCGCAATCCATCAAATGTTCTGGAAATTAAACGTCCAGGGCTTTCTAAATATATATAGAGCTCAACGTGGTTCGATCTGAGGAGGGAGATATGCCCCCCAAAATTTGGGTGTTTTGCCCAAAGTCTCTGCCACGGTCCTATTTCCAACCTCGCTCACCATTACGGAAATGTACATAACTCCCTCTAGAAAGCCCAAAATCGTGATCCATAAAAACCGATGGAAAGTAGACTTTCGGGGCTTTTCGAAAATAGATGATAGAAAGCCCAGTTCAATATGAGGAGGGAGACATGGACCCCGAAATATGTGTGTTCTGCATGGGCATTTGCAATGCCAGCTCATTAACCTTTGGAAAACAGAGTTGACCAGTGCCGCGGTCTTAATGTCGCGTTCTGGCTCAATGACAGATCCACCATGAAAATATGATTTTGCTTTCCACAGTTAACCATGAATCACACCACAGTTTGGGTCAACGGCAAGGCCGTGACAACTCTGAATGGCTTTCAATTCTCATTATTTGCTCGGTTTCGCCTCCCAAACTTGATTTTGAGCTCAAAACCTTATTGTAGGGAATATGTACCTACACATGGCTCACAAAACCCATTATATACAAAAACATGCTCGAAAACGAAAACAAACGATAGGAAATAGAGACCTCAAATAGGTATATAAATCGTCCGATCAGAAAGCTTTCGATTTGAACTTGATTGAAAGTGAACGCTTTGATGAGATTCATGTCTCTCACCTTCAGTTTTCAAACAATACCATTTTATTCATTAAACCTAGGGAGGATTATCTTCACAATGCAAAAAGAGTGCTTTGTTATTTTAAGGTGGCCTCAGATCTTAAAATTAATTTTCATAAATCTTGTGTGGTGAGAGTAGGGATAGGTAGGGCGGTGGAATCAAGCTATTGGGCTTCGATATTCAAATGCAAGAAAGCTTCTCTCCCCATTACTTATCTTGGCTTTCCGTTGGGGGGTGGGTAAGAGTTTTTGGGAGCCTATAATTGACAAAATTGAAAAGAGGTTGGCTTCTTGGAAAAGAAAGTTTTTATCCAAATGGGGGAGATTAGTTTTGATTAAATCGATGATTTCTAGCATTCCTAATTATTTCCTCTCAATCTTTAAAATGCCGGTTGGGGTGGCTCAAAGAATTGAGAAGCTTGAAAGATGTTTTTTGTGGGATGATGGGATTGTCAAAAGGAAAATTCACGTGGTTAGTTGGGAGGAGGTGTGCAAATCTAAGGAGAATGGTGGACTTGGAATAGGGAGAATCTTAGATAAAAGCAAGGCTTTGTTGGCGAAGTGGATTTGGAGGTTTGGTAGGGGCGAAAAGTTGTTGTGGAGAATGACCATTTGTTCTAAATATAGGGTTCAAGATGCTTCCCTGTTTTGTAATTGGCAGCCTCCCAAACCAGCCTTATTCTTTGTTAATTTGGTACATAGTCTTTATAAAGTAGGTTATCTGTCTACTAGGGTGATTGAAGATGGTTTTATGTCAATTGTTGGTAGAGGGGATAGAGCTAAATTCTAGTTTGACATTAGAGTGGAAGGAAGATTACTAAATGAGGCATTTCCTAGATGCTTTGCCTTGGCTATTAACAAATATGGGACGTCTCAAGACTTTAGTTTTTGATCATCTGTGAATCAGAAATGGGTTTGGTCAATTCCGACTAGAAGACCTCTTTTTGATTGGAAAAAAGACCAATGGAATCTCTTCCTAATTTTTTTGGATTGCTTCCCAATGAGTTGTCATGCTTCGGATGTATTGCTTGGACCTTTAATTCAAAAAGTTTGTTTTCAGTTGGATCCTTTCGAAGAGCCTTAGAGAATGATCATGAATTCACGGTGTTTGTGCCTCCATTTTTCTGGAAAGGTTTTTGTCCTCCCAAGATTAAGGTGTTCTCTTGGCAATTGTGGAGAGGTCGTATGATGGTTAAAGAAGTTATACGTATATGTGGTATGGACAACCTTTCTGATATGTTTTGTCCAATCTGTGGTGTAGAAAATAAGACCATAGATCATCTCTTTCTTCATTGTTCTTGGTCTAAGTCTTTATGGCTGATTTGAATGTCTTGGTGGGATGTTGTTGGCTGTCCTAATTTATTGGTTTCAGATTGGATGGAAGGTTGGAGTGGACTCTGCCCGGCGCCTAATTTGAGAGAATTTGGCACTCTTTTTTCTTTGCTATTGTTTAGACCATATGGGAGTCGAGGAACCAAATGGTTTTTAATGATAAAATTATGAGTGTCGAGCAAGCTGCAAACATGGTGAAGCTAAAGATTGTGTGGTGGTTTAAATATTTTGGCAAGGGATGGAATGATTCGATCCAATCCTTACTTTTTAATTTCAAAGATGTTTGTGTTGAGTTCAAAAAAAAGAAACAACCAAGAGTTAAGGGCTGGATACCCCTATCTGTGGTCAATCTAACGTTTAATGTTGCTGGTTCTTCGAGAGGAAAGCCTGGACCTTCAGGTATTAGAGGGGTTCTGAGAGATTCTAATGGGAAAATTATGTGCTTATTCTCCTTTTCGGTGGGGATTTCGGACTCCAATTCTGTAGAGATTTGGGCTATGCAGAAAGCGACGGAGTTGTGTTTATCTAATTCTAACCTTAAAGACAGGTTCATCTCGATGGTAAGTGACTCAAAGGTTGCCATTTCATGGGTGAATGGTAGCAATTTCAGGAACATTTCTCATGTCCATTCGATCTATGAGATTCGCAGAAATTTGGATGACTTTGGTCATATTGAGGTTGTGTATGATTCCAGAACCTACAATTCTTTTGTGAATAGCTTGGCCAAGATGGGGCTTAGCTCGTGTGGTAATTTTATGGAGTGGGGAGATGTTTGAGTTTGCCTACGGTTGTTTTGGTTGTTATGGTGTCTTGTCTGTTTGTTTGTTGTGTTTTTGTTTGGGGTGTTCTTCTCTGTTGCTATTATGTTTTCCCTGGTTTTGTTCTTTGTTTTGGGGCTTGTGTTTCTTTGCTTAGAGCGTGGCTCTTGTTGGGGTTTGTCTCTGTTTGGGGCTTCCCTGCTTGCCTTTGGGCCTTTATAAAGCTTATCACTTCAAAAATAAATAAATAATAAAAAAATGCTATCATGGCCATTTCTTTATCGATGCTATTCTCATATTCTTCTTGTTTGACTGTTTTAACCACTTTCAAAGTAATCCCATTTTGTATTTTACCCGAAGAAAACTTTCTCAATTCATAGGCTTGAATCCCGATAAGCTCGTTTACTTTCATGCAATCCAAGTCCTTGTTTTCTTCAATGGCGGTAACATTAGATTTGAATTCGTCTAGCTTTGAACTTTGTCTGAAAGTCTCATTCTCTTCCATTGATAGCTTCAAACTGATTGAGTTTGTTACATTTAAAGCTTGGACCTCTTCGCTGTAGTTGCACCTTTATATGTGGTCCTCAAAATGTTACATGCCTCTTGAGCAATGTCATAATTTTGGATGAGTTTGTATCAAGACTCATCCACGGTACAAAACAAAACATTCATTGACTTTTAATTGCACTTGACAGGTTCGAAGTTATGTGTAGTCCAATCGGCTTTGAGCTTACAAATAACTGCCTAGAAAATCCATCATCTTTTACATTTATCCATTCATCAATTGCTGTTAGATGAGCTTTTATTCTTCCTTTCCAGAAAGAATAATTTGTACCAGTGAGCAATGGAAGTCTCAAATTTGAAACACCCTCTCTATACATCCCATTTCCACTCATGGTATGCATGACACAATGTTTTCAAGACACAATATATGCAAGGAACAACCTAAGTATGTCTAGATACAATTAACCTAAAGGGGTAACAAAGTTATTTACAGAATAATTACCGATTTTTGTGAGGTTTTCTCCAAGAATCCTATCAAAGAGGAAACCCATCAACTACAATAAATTTGGCCTTTTGCAACGCACAAAATGTGTTGCGAAAGGTTTTCACAACGCACACCCATGCATTGTTGATACACATGTTGCCAAAAGTCTTAAGACTTTTCACAACACGCAATGTATGTTGTCTTAAAACAACGACAGCGTACTAAATGCATTGTGAAAGAGACATACGTTGTCGTAGAAATTTAACACAACGCGCAATAGATGTTGCATTAAATATTTAACGCAACGTGTGTACGTTGTCTTAGAACAACGACAACATACTAAGTGCGTTGTAAAAGAGACATACGTTGTTGTAGTCATTTAATGCAACATGCATTGTATATTGTCTTAGGCCATGGAAAAATCAATCAATAAATAAATAAACATAAATGATCCCCCATGATCTCCCATTAGGCTCCCTCTACTAGGCCCTAACACCATCAGGCCTTCGACCATATAGGACCAATATTTATTAAATCTCACTATTATTTGTTTGGGTTTAGAGTTGAACTTGAGATAATGAAGACTGTGAGGAGTGACTTTACATTTGGCTGGAAGTTTAACTTTGTTAAATAATGCATAACTATTTATACATACATATATATATATATGTTACTAATCTGCTTATTTATTTTTTTATATATATAATTAATACTTTATTAAAAAATATTGATTTTTATTACTTGGCAATATAAACTCATTCTAGTAATCTTTATAATTATTTTGTATGAAAGAGATATAGATATTTTTTTAAAAAAAATTAGTGTATCATTTAATTAAAGTAATTTTTTTATTTGAAATTAAATATAATCAGGTTAAAGTCTATTGAAACTTGATAATAACAAACATTGCAAACTCAGGACTCGAAATGAAATTCCCACTACATAGGAGAGGTCTCCCCCACATTTTACGAATTGATAGTCAAGAGTGAGGCTCGAATCCTTACCACAAAATAGAAGGGGATAGGTCCAACTACTTTACTTATGGTTGTTATGCATTTTTAATATTTATGAACACATTCATGATATTTGGGTATCTAAACATTAGTTTTTTTTCGAAACACACAAGTCAACAATTGCTAAAAATGTTCTTACGACAATGTGCATATAATGTGTGTAACAAAATATTAGTATTTTCCGGAATGCACAATCAAATAATTGCTAAAAGGGCTTTTACAACAATGAGTATGACATGTATGTTGCTAAATATTAGCCTTTCATAACGTGCATGAAATTTACAGCAATGTGCATGACTTGTTTATTACTTAAATACTAGTCTTTTGCAATGCGCAAAATAGGTGTGATGTTAGATATTAACCTTTTGTAACGCGCATGACATCTATAGCAACATGCACAACTTGTTTATTGCTAAAATATTAGTCGATCATTTGCAACACGCAAACTAGTAGGTTCTAAAAAGTCCCCTACAACAGCATGCACGGTATGTGTATTTTAAAATATTAGACTTTTTGCAATGCACATGATATGTGTGTTGCTAAATATCAACCTTTAGCAATGTGCAAACAAATAGTTGCTAAAAAGTCTCCTACAACAATGTGCATGCTATGTGTGTTGCGAAATATTAGACATTTTCGCAACGCGCATGACATGTGTGTTGCAAAATATTAGACTTTTTCACAACGCATAAATAACCAGTTGCTAAATAGACTCATATGGCAATGTTCATGATGTGTGTGTTGCCAAACATTAATTTCTTTCGCGTTTGTACGTTGCTAAAAACACACTTATAGTAACGTGCACAAACTTAATGAAATAACAATGACAATGTGCATTCATTGTGCGTTGCCATATGTGCTCAATTATTGGCAACAATCACATGTACGTTGCCATAAGTACTTTCAACAACACACATTTTTTATGCGTTGTGATAAATGACTTTTGGCAACGTGCTTTACCTGCGCATTGCAATAGATGACCTTTAGCAACATGCGCAGCCCGCGCGTTGTTTTTTGAATGTTGCTAAAAGTGAAATTTCTTATAGTGATCATAGCTGGTTCTCCCCAAGGGAAATCTCTATCGTCCTCTCCATATTTGGGTGGCGTCTTTCAACCCATGATCGGTTTAACCATGTCCAACTTGTTGAATTATGTTGTCATTGATGATTATTTCTTCCTTCCAATTTTAGAGGATTTCATTTGATTAGGAGATTTGTATAGTTGACTATCATTTAAATTGATTAGGAGATTTGTATAGTTGACTATCATTTAAATTGATTGTAAATTAATTTTCTTGATTTTAGGAGATTAGTTGACTAGCTTGATTGTAGGAAATCATAGTATTAATCTTAGGAGATTTTCCATGAGTCCCACTCATGTATTACCTATAAAATGCCTCCATATGGAAAAGAATAAATTAACAAACATTATTGATTTGTTCATGGTATCAAAGCAAATCGATCTGAACGTAAAATAAAAAACTAAAAAAAATAATAAATAAATAAATAACCCTCTTTGAATTTCGAAATCAATTTTGAATCACGAAGTTGTATCTCTAATATAACCACCAAAATTCCGCTGCGTACTCACCAAAATTCCTTTTGTTTTGACTCTAAGGAAGTCTGTGATAATCAACCACATATCCTTTCTTTCTAAGGAAATCCGTATTCTGAATATCACTACCGTAAATATGTTATGAGTTCGATGGCCATCACTACATATGTATATTCTCATTGTGGAGGACTGATATGTTCTCATTGTGGTAAAACAGGTCATTCAAAATAACGATGCTATGAAATTATTAGATATCCATAATGGTGGGATCCTAGTTGTGCAAAGAAAAATCAACAAAAGCCCTCCACTGCAACAGTTGTCCAAACAAAGACGGAAGATGAAGTTACCGACAAAGCCTCGGCATTGGTAATAGCTGTAGACAATGGTAAAGTCTTAAATATTTCTACACTTGTTGTGAATAGTGCGTGGATAATTGATTTTGGTGCAATAGATCATATGACATATGATTCTAGACAGGTCTCATCACTCAATCCCTCCTCCTAAAAATTTGTCTCTACTGCAAATGGAACTTCGACCCCGGTTATTGGGGAAAGATCTTCGACCCTTACCAATACATTAAATTTAGATTCCGCTTGATGAAATCCAAAAGTGAAGTGAACTCGATATTCCAAAAGTTTCATAAAAAGATTGAAACTTAGTACAATAGAAAGAGTCAAGTTCTTCTTAGTGACAATGGTGGAGAATATAAGAGTACTGAATTTCAACGCTATTTGGAAGCATAAGGAATGATTCATCACTCAACTTGCTCCAACACATGCCAACAGAATGGGGTGACCGAGCGAAAAAAATTGACACTTGTTGGATGTAGTCCTAGCTCTGTTAATTGAAACCCATATGCCATTATCTTATTGGGGAGAAGCGCTCACTTCTGCAACTTATTTAATCAATCGGGTACCCTCGAGCACCATCAATTTCAAAACACTGTTCCAAACCCTTACTGACGTGGTTGTTGCCCTAGCTATCTCAAATTTAACTCTGCATGTCTGTGGCTATGTGGTGTTTGTACACCTACACAAACATCAACGCACCAAGTTAACTCTTCAAGCATTGCAATCTATTTTTATTGGGTATGCCACTCATCAAAAATGATATCGGTGTTACCATCCTCTAACACGTCAATTGTTTGTCACGATGGATGATGTTTTCCATGAAGATACAATGTACTTTTCCAAGCCTGAGTTTCAAGGAGAGTGCCAGAAGGAAATTCAAACTTTAGATTATGATGAAAGTGATAACTAGAATGTGGACAACTTGGATATAAGTGGTATAACATTGGATTCTAGTGGTGATGAGTCACAGACTGAAAACAAGTAAGAAATGGGTGAATTTGATTTAAGTGGTATGACATTAGATCAAAGTGGTGATGAGCACCAAATAACAGAAAAAGTGGGTCTATCTCCAACTCAGCCTAAGCACCCGATAATCGAAGAAGTGGGTTTATCTCCAACTCAGTCTGAAATCGAGTTTCTAGAAAATATGGCTCCATCTCCGGTCGATATATCACACCAATCTCATACTGAAGATACCGATCTCTTACTGAAGATGTTCCCGAGCCACACATAAGATTGTTTCCATAGCGTCACACCAGAGGTATTCCTAAACCCACATATGAACCTAAACTTTTTAGTAAATTAAACTATCCCATGAGCCATTATGTGTCTAACCATTGTTTGTCAAAATCAAACATGTCATTTGTGAATCAATTATCTAATGTATCTATTCCTAACAGTGTGTAGGAAGCCTTGGTTGATCCAAGGTGGAATGCAGCTTTGAACGAGGAGATGAAATCTCTGGAAAAAAAAAACATGGGAACTTATTGATCCTCTTCCAGGGAAGAAACATGTTGGATGTCGATGGATTTACATCGTGAAGTACAAGGCTGACGGTACAATTGAATGCTTTAAGGCAAGACTGGTAGCAATGGGATAAACTCAAACCTATGAGATTGATTATACAAAAACATTTGCACCTTTAGCCAAAATAAACACAGTTTGTGTCCTATTGTCTTTAGCTACAAACTTGGATTGTACATTATTACAATTCAATGTGAAAAATGCTTTTCTACATGGTGAATTATCCGAAGAAGTCTACATGGATCTCCCACCAGGGTGCATGATACGCAAAAGACACAGCCAGAGGCCCAGAAGGCATACAAGATAAATAAATCATTATATGGTTGGAAACAATCTCCTAGAGCATGGCTCGGAAGGTTCACAAAATCTATGATAGACTTCGGCTACCATAAGAGCAACTCAAATCATACTCTTTTCCTCAAAAAACAGCAAGATAAGATCACTGCACTCATTGTATATGTGGATGACATGGTGCTTACAGGGAATGATCCTAAAGAAAGGAAGACCTTATAGAATTACTTGTCCAAAGAGTTTGAAATGAAAGGTCTAGGCCCTCTGAAATATTTTCCCGGGATTGAAGTTTCTTGATCTAATAAAAGAATATTTCTGTCTCAAAGAAAATATTCCTTAGATCTATTACAAGAGACTAGTATGTCAGCATGTAAACCAGTTGATACATCAGTAGAAGCAAGTCTAAAGCTACGTGATGCATCCAACCAGGTACCAGTTGACAAAGGAAGATACCAAAGACTTGTAGGGAGATTGATGTACTTATCTCATACCAGACCAGATCTGGCTTATGCTTTAAGTATTGTCAGCCAGTTTATGCATAATCCTGGAGAACAACATATGAATGCAATTATTCACATTTTGAGTTATCTGAAGTCTGCTCCAAGAAAAGGAGTATTATTCACTAAAAATGCAGACTATCAAAGCATAAAAACATATACTGATGCCGATTGGGCTAGTGATGTGGGTGACAGGCCATCCATTTC
Source organism: Acer campestre (assembly GCA_954870605.1). Classification (NCBI taxonomy): domain Eukaryota; kingdom Viridiplantae; phylum Streptophyta; class Magnoliopsida; order Sapindales; family Sapindaceae; genus Acer; species Acer campestre. The sequence continues at coordinate 33,169,415 of OX940801.1, forward strand.
TAGTTACTTTACCTTTGTAGGAGGTAATCTTGTGACATAAAGAAGCAAGAAACAAAATTTTGTAGCTCGCTCAAGTTCAGAAGCTGAATTCAGAGGTTTGGCAAATGTACTTTGTGAGGCATTATGGCTAAGACTCCTCTTGTAGGATTTGGGTTATCTATCTGAACAACCTATCCGACTATTTTGTGACAATAAAGCAGCATGTGACATCATCGCACATAATCTAGTTCAACATGACCGTACAAAGCACGTTGAGGTAGACAAGTCCACTACAAGAAAAACTGTCTTTCTTGACAGTTTTTTCAAAAAAAATTTATTAATCTTTAATATATATATATATATATATTAATTTTACTTCCTATTTTCAACACCAAACAAAATCTCGATATGAATTTATGCTACAGTAAGATATCGGTTTTTGTGCAAACCGATATTGGATAAGTAAAATTTTAAATTTATTAAATTTACTTTTAAATTATTTACTTTTAGAAAATTCAAAAAAATTATTTTTAAAAAATTGTTTATTTATTTTGCATCCTCTTGTTTCATACTAAGAGACACGTTAATAATTTAATTACTTGTATAAATTAGTAATCTAATTCTTACATTTGTTCATGAAATTTCAAGATACATATTGAGAAATATCTTCCTTATAGTGAGAGTTGTATTCCAAATCATGCTTATTACAATTGATGTCACGAGTCTCCTATATGCCATGTTTGGTTGGATGGAATGAAATAAAAACCATTACATTCGTTTGGTTGTTAAAATGCAATGGAATGGTGATTCCATTGGAATGGGGATTCCACCATTTTGGTGGAATGGGCATTCCATCCAAAAACTAATAGAATGCCTATTCTATTCTAAACTAAAATTTATATTCCATAAATATCCTAATATGCCCCAACTCCATTCCAAAAATACCTCCTTTCCAGAAATAATATATTATTATTATATATTATATTAATGATATATAAATATATATTATATATATGTACTACTATATATAATATTAGTATATATATTATATATATGTACTACTATATATAATATTAGTATATATATTATATATATTATTATATATTATATATTATATATATAAACATATATAATATAATATATTTAGAATGCCTATTCCATTCCAAACTAAAATTTATATTCCATAAATATCCTAATATGCCCCAACTCCATTCCAAAAATACCCTAATTTCCAGAAATAATATATTATATTAATGATATATAAATATATATTATATATATGTACTACTATATATAATATTAGTATATATATTATATATATTATTATATATTATATATTATATATATAAACATATATAATATAATATATTTAGAATGCCTATTCCATTCCAAACTAAAATTTATATTCCATAAATTCCTAATATGCCCCAACTCCATTCCAAAAATACCCTCCTTTCCAGAAATAATATATTATTATTATATATTATATTATTATAATATATAAACATATATAATATAATATATTTATATATTATATTATTATTTAATATATATTATATATATTATTATATTAAATAATATATATTATATATTTATATTATATAAATATATTATTATATATTGTATAATTTAATATTTATATATATTATAAATTATATAAATTATATATATTTATATTTATATTTATGTTTATATTATATTATATAATATATATTATTATTATATGTATTATATATAATATATATGTATTTTATATTATATATTATGAATGCTTTATAATTAGGGGTATTTTGGTCAAAATACAATTAACTCCATTCCATTCCATTGTTAACCAAACAAAATTATATTGATTCAGAGACTAATTCTAAACTTCCAACCAAACAAAAAATTTAGTTTTCCTTTCCTTTCCATTCTCATTCTCATTCTCATTCTCATTCTAATTTCAATTATCATTCCACCATGTAACCAAACGTGACAATAGAATATAAACTAATAACTTGACTATATATGTTTTTAAAATATAATTTTATTAAAAGTTTTAATGAATATTTTTTTATATTTGTATGTCGTAGAAATTAGAATTTTGATTAGTTGAATAACAGAAATAACTCATATAAGTTATATATAAATATTGTTCAATTATTAACACATCAAATCTTGTAGTCAAGTGGTAAAAGTTTACAACTTTTGACTTGAGATCTCAAATTCGATTCCTAATTATCAGAAGTGGGCCGCCGGTGGCTGGACGGGCAGTGGCGGTGGTCGGCAACAGCGCTAGTGATAAAAATATATATATATATATATATAATGCATTTCTTAACAGTTAAAAACTGTCAAGATTATTCTTGACATTATTTTCTTGTAGTGATCTTTCATTGAGGAAAAGTTGGATGGAAAGATTATGGAATTACCTAAGATTCGATCAGAGGTTTTGTTGGCTGACATCCTCACCAAAGTAGTCTCAAATCAAGTGTTCTTAAAAGTTTTTAGACTAGTTGGGCATATGGGACATCTATGCACCAACTTGAGGGGGAGTGTTGAATTATGTTATCATTGATGATTATTTCTTCTTTCCAATTTTAGAGGATTTCATTTGATTAGGAGATTTGTATAGTTGACTATCATTTCAATTGATTGTAAATTAATTGTCTTGATTTTAGGAAATTAGTTGACTAGCTTGATTGTAGGAAATCATGGCATTAATCTTAAGATTTTTCCTTGATTCCCATTCATGTATTACCTATAAAATACCTCCATATGGAGAAGAATAAATTAACAAACACTATTGATTTGTTCACAACTAGCCATTGAAAATTCAGCTCCATCCTACGTGGCAATGAGCTCTTTGACATTTTTACCGTTGACAAGATTCTACCAACAATAATATATATGTATATCAATATACAGTTTGCAGCTAATTATATGATGAAAGAGAGAAACTATAATATATATGTTTGTAAATTTATAAAACAACTAGGATCATTGACATGGCAATTTTATTAAACGCTTACACGGCAGCATAGCATAAGAGTTTTTCAAATAGCGAAATATTGAGATGGTTATTTTATCTATTGTCAATATATATTGCATGGTTGAACACATCCCTAACTCGGCGGGCTCAAATCCTATTTAAACGCTTACCTTGCAACTCTAATCTTGGCGATCTCGAATCCTAATTAAACGCTTACATGGTTCATAGGGTCGCCTCCAAGAAGAAGAAGAAGAAGAAGGAAAAAAAAAAAAAAAAAAAATCTATGTAGTGCTTGATGAACCGAATTATGCATGTTATTCTTTTCTTTTTTTTCTCTCTCTCTCTCTTTCAACCGGATCCATATTATATTGATAATTACACACCGTTAAAAGTGTAAATGTACAACTTGGAGAGTCAAATTAGTCAAGGATGTGCCACATCAGATTAGTGAGGTTTGTTAGGCACCGTTTGGTGTGCGGGATTGAATTGAACTATTTCATGGGATTGGATTAGATTAAGATGGGACTAGGATTAAATGGGATTGGATTGGATTGGGCTAGACTAAGTTAATACTATACTATGTTTGGATAAACATGGGACTGGACTGAATTAATACCGTGTTTTGTTTAGTGAAATATCGGATTGGACTGAATTAATAATTTTTTTTAAAGAAAAATATAATAATATTTTGAATTTAATAATATAAACACATTATTTCGATAAACTCAAATCCAAAAAATTGATAAACCCAAATCATCAATTCATCAACAAACCCAGTTTTTCCAGTTCCATTTCACTTTTTTCAATCTCAAAACCCATTTCATTTCACTTTTTCCAGTTTCTTTCAACAAACCCCAGAATCACCACCACCACCACCATCCACAGCCAACTTCAAAATTAAAATTACAAAATAATCCAAAAACTTTTAAAAATTAAAATTGAGAAATTTTAAAAAATTAAAAAGAAAAGATGAAGTCAGTGTGTATACATCCCACGCCTCTTCATCTCTCCTCTGTGTACTTAACAGATACTTCAAAATTGGAAAAACAAACTCTTGATCCTCACACCACAACAAATTTTCGATTATCTCTTTCTGGGTTATCAAATCTTGAAAAATCCGAAGCTTTCCAGTTGTTTTAAATCGTTATTGTTTGGATGTTGAACTCTTTTTCTTCTTTTGAAAGAAAATTGTTTGGATTCAAACATAACAAGATTCAATCAGTGACAATTAGAAACCATATACTAGAAACCAAGTGAATATCATCATCATCACCACCACGGCCACCGGATCTCGGGACTATCATCATCACCACCACCACAACCACCATCCACGGCCATCATCATCATCATAATAAAGAAAAAATAAGTTAAGAAAGAAAAAAAAAAACCCAAGATCTGGTGACAGGAAGCGAGAGAGAGAGAGACAAAGGCCGTGGCGACAGAAGGAGAAGAAGACGAAGGCTGCGGTGGCAGAAGGAGATGAAGACGAAGGCGGAGGGCCGGTGCAGCGGAAGGAGAAGGAAAGGTTGAAGAAAGAGAGAGAGGAAAGGTTTCAAAGACAGAGAGGAATCGTTGGAAAAAAATGATGAGAGTGAATTAAATAGGTGGGGTCCATATGGTAAATAGTCCTGGGATAAATAGAGATGGGGTGGGTGGTGGGTATAATTTATCCCATGATCATGGGACTATTCTGATGTTGGGATTAATAGTCCAATGTTTCAGACCATCACCAAACGCAAGACTAGGACTAAATTAGTCCAATCCCAGTCCAAACCCAGGCGCCAAACATGCCCTTAGAGTTAGTTTAATGAAAGGATTTGGATCATCTGCTTATCTGATCTTTTTCCTTACCTTTTTAAAATATGTGATTGATTGTTGAAAGTGGTTATGGAAACCAATCACATCTTAACCACACATTCGTTGTAATGCTTATGTGTCATGAGATTATGTGAGGTCAAGAAAAAAATAATCAGATCAGCAGATGATCCAAATTCTATAAGAATTTTGTATGTAATAACTTTGTATAAATAGTATGTAACCGACACTTGTTTCGTTCATTGGAATTGAAATAGAAATTATGTTATAGAATTCTCCAGCAAGTTGTTACAAGTTCTTCTCTAAACTGATGAGATGAGATGAGATTAATCCGGTGGTAAACCTCTCACACATGCACCACGAAGTTATGGGCTCGAGTTCTCCCCCTAAAAAAAAAAAAAAAAAAAAAAAAAGTTTTTCTCTCAACTTTCCTTTATTTTCTCATTTACTTTCTTAGTGGTTTTCTTGAGAAAATCATAATCTCAAAATTGTATCAAAGCTAAATATCACTACTTCCACTTCGACAAATGCTTCGTTAAATATCTCCAACCTTTCTCTTCACAGATCAAAGCTTGTCACGCCATTAAAGCTTGAATTAACTATGAAACTCAATCATAACACAACTTTTTACTTTGGCGACAATAGGTGATAGCAACGATGAAATGAAATCGACTTCATGATTTCATCAATCAGTCGATTCGGCCTCCAGATCATTCAAATCAAGATGGTTTAGTTGATGATTTGTTTCTTAATTGGGAGTAGTAAGACCAGATCATGTTGTGTTGGATACTATCTTCAATTAGCCAGGACATTCTTCCACAACTTGTTGGTTACTCGACTTCATGTGAAGCTTGGAACATCATTGAAAAGCTCTTTTCTTCTCAGTAAAGGCAAACATGATGCGATTGAAATTGTAACTCCAAACTCTGAAGAAAGGTGCTTGTCCAATACCTATTGTCTGGATTGTTTTTGTTTTCATTTTCCAAAAAATGATTTCGAATTCGCGGTCATTAATCGTTTTTCATTTTGTGTTTTTTTTTTTTTTAAACAGTGATAAAATTGAAAAACACGGGACATATGTAAATCATGTTTTCCTTATTTTTCATTTTGTTTTTTTATTAAAAAAAAAAAAAACACACACACACACACACACACACACACACATTTTTTTTTTCTTACTTTATCTTTTTTCTTCTTTTTTTCACTGAACCTTCGTCTTCTTCTTCTTCTTCCATCGTGTTCTTCTCTTCTTCCTATTTTCTCCATGAAGCAGATTTGGAGAGCGGTTTGCTCCTCAACGTCGGAGGAGGTGAGATCCTCTTCCGGCGTGGGAGGAGCAAATTTTCACTTCCATAAAATCTACATATCTACTCCTCTATTTTTATTTTTATTATTTTTATTTTTTAAAATTTTCGATGTAATTTATATTTAATAAAAATTATTATTTATTTCATAAAAATTAATATTTGTTTATTAATTATGAATTATTGACCTATTTTCTTAATTCAAATTTACAAATTACAGTTGAAAAAATAATATGAAAACTACATTGGCCAATTATTTAACCTAAGTGTTCTATAATTATAATTTTAAGTTATAATGTAAAAATATATATATATATATATGCAAACGGGATATTACATTTTTTATTTATTAATATTTTCAATTAATCTACTAGATGTTCTTTTTATTTTTGAAAACACCAAATGAAAAAGCCTACCAGACGCTGATTTGAAATTTTTAATCTAGCCATCCCAACCTCTGATAATAATGACAATTAATTGTCATTATAAGGAATTGAACTATCAACCTCAAAGTCAAAGTGGTAAGCCTTTACCGCCTGACTACAAGATTGGATGTGCTAACAATTGCACAATATTTATATATAACTTATATATAACTTATATGAGTTATTAGAATTTTTTTAAAAATAAAAAAATAAAAAAATAAAACAAACTTGTTTAATAAATTTTAATTTACTCAACTAATCAAAATTCTAATTTCTACTACAAACATATATATATTAAAAATATATATATATTGGTGGATTTATTTTTCATTTCATTTTTTATTGTGTGGTTTTGTGTTCTGCTAGAGATATTTTTGTATAAAGTTTTTACTCAAAACTGTATCTTTTGGCAAGGAAATAATTTTTTTCCTCTATGCTGGGTTCTTTGATTTTTCGATACGAATCCAACGGTATAATGAACATAAAATTTCGGATGGTATTTTACAAGTTATGATCAATTATTCAATCAAAGGTCAGAAGCGATTGGAGATATTTTTGTGCAAATATTTTCCTTAAAACTGTATCTTTTGGCAACGAAATAAATTTTTTTGTCCATGTTGGATTCTTCAATTTTTCGATATGAATCCAAAGGTATAAAGAAAGTAAAATTTTGGATGGTATTTTAAAAGTTATGATCAATTATTCAGTTAAATGTCAGAATTAAAGCGATTGGAGATATTTTTGTGCAAACTTTTTCCTTAAAACTGTATCTTTTGGAAAGGAAATAAAATTTTTTGTCCATGATGGGTTCTTCAATTTTTTGATATGAATCCAATGGTATAAAGAACGTAAAATTATGGGTGGTATTTTGAAATTTATAATCAATTATTCAGTCCAAGGGCAGAATTGAAGCGATTGGAGATATTTTTGTGCAAATTTTTTCCTTAAAACTGTATCTTTTTGAAAGGAAATAATTTTTTTTTCCACATTGAGTTCTTTAATTTTTCAATACGAATCCAATGGTATAAAGAACATAAAATTCTGGTGGCATTTTGAAAGTTATAATCAATTATTCAGTCAAAGGTCAGAAGCGATTCCCAAATCCACGAGTGAGCCGTTTTCATCGCTCATTTTCACACTTTTCCAAGTCAATTTTTGGAATATTTTAAGTTTAAAAAGTGTTTGTTTACATGTCTAATTTATTGTGTTAAAATTTGAGTAAATAACGTTGAGTATTTTTAGAGATGTGCACTTGAATGTGGACATAGGTCAGATTTGCGTTACAAAATTTTGCTTTTGAATCCACATCGGTTTCTATAAAAACCGATGTCTAAATGCTTTTTTTCAATATCGGTTTTTATAAAAACCGTTGTCTTTTCAACGCAATATTTAAGACATCAGTTTTTATAAAAACCGATGTCTAAACTTCTTTTTTTTAATATCGGTTTTCCTAAAAACCGATGTCTTTTGTAACTGCAATATTTAAGACATCGGTTTTTATAAAAACCGATGTCTAAAGTTTTTTTTTTAAATCGGTTACCAAAAACTGATGTCTTTTAACATTTTTGTAGTAGTGGTAAGGGATGTTTATTTGTCTCCAAAAACCAGTACCATAAGACATGTCTTTGCGTTCATCCATTTCGCTTCTTTGGAGGAAGCTCAGAAGGTTGCTAAATTGATTAACGGAATGTATGTATATTCTTGGCCGATTAGGGTGAAGATAGCAGATTTTGGCTGGTCTAGTCGGCGGAACAGCGGAATCGAGAGGGTGTGCTGGGGATAGAAGGCAAGAACATGTCTATGATCAGAAGATGAAGAATTTTGTGATAGGTAATATGGGTGGTTCTAGCAATATTCAGTCTGGACAGTCTTTCGCGAGGGTGGTAAAGGAGTTGGTGGGTAGGTATAAACATCATGATCAGTTTCAAGAGGTTAATAAGAGGATTCAGAATCAATGGACAGAGCAGGAGAAGGTGCATCAGAATGCGAAGAAGAAGGTGGAGATTTTGAACTGGGATGGTAACATGTGTGATTCTAGTTGGTTGGAGTATAGCGTGGTGGGCATGTTAAAGTCTTTCTCTGATATATCAATTGTTATTCAAGATATGTTGAAGAGACAGATTTTCTTTACATTTTATTACTTATGGGACAAAAATGTTTTATGGTTATTTAAATCATTAAAGGATCGTGAGTTCTTTATGAAAAAGAGGGTCTTATGGAGGGATTATTTCTCGTCTGTTAGTGCATGGAATCCAGCAATCACTCCTCAAGCTAGGCTAGTTTGGGTGGAATTTTGGGAGATTCCATTGGATTGTTGGTGTGAGGATATGTTTAAGAGATTGGGCTAGGCAGTGGGAGAGACCTTGATGATTGAAGAAGAGACTTTAGACAGAAGCACCCCTGGCTAATGGTAAAGTTCTAGTGCTAATACCAACTGGTCAGAAATGCCCTGATATAGTAAAGGTGGTGTCAAATAAGAGGAATTTCAATGTCACAGTGAGGGAGGATTCAGAAACTATTAAGTATAAAATGATATTGAATTGGCTAGGCTTGGATTGGGATGAATCCGAATGCGGGACTAGCTTTGGTAAGGTGGTGGATATGGGTGATAAATGTGGAGGTTCAAATTCTGGGCAAGAAGATGAACAGATAGGTGGTAAGCCGTTGTCTAATCAAGGTGAGCCACAAAAGAATTTTGGGGAAAGGTCAAACAGTAATGATAAAGGGGAAATATATGTCGGATTGGTGTGTGGAGGATACAAACGCATTGGTTTCTGGTAAAGCAATTATGGAATGTGGTGATCGATTGAAGAATATTTGTGGAGGTAGTAATGAGATCAATGATGAGGTGGCTTTACCAGTGGGCAAGGGTGATTGTTGTAATTCCTCATCAAAGGGAATTACTTTAAGTAAGGAATTAAATACCCATTTAGCTGGTGGGGAATCCATAAAAGGAGGATTTGGCCAGATTTTGGGTGGGAATATTATCATTGATTTGGGTTGTGGGTTAGTTCAAGAAAAGAGACAGCTTTCAAGTTTGGGCCTTAACTTGGTTAATAGGTCTGCCTCTAAGGAGCCGAGTTCTAATTCTCTTAAAAAGTCTCAGTCCAACAATATGTTACATCAAAATGTTGATGCCTCTGTGAACTCTGTTTCACATGTATCTGATTCTAAGACTTCGAGACATCAAAGTGCAGAGGAAATATCTTAAGGAATTTCGGTGATTTGGAATAGCAAGTTGTCAAAGAATAGGGGTAAAAGGATAAGTTCTTGTAAAAGACATGGCATGGTAACTCGTAAAGATAGATCGAAGGAAGTTCAAGTTTCAGGGGTTTTGGGTTCCTCTAGTAAAAGGAAAGTTTCTACAATGGATAAATGGGATTTGAAGATGGAGATAGCAAAAGTTATTGAAAAAGGGATTGAGCTGGGTCTTATAAAAGGGTTGACTACTAGAAAGTACGGTGAGGGATCGCACGTTTCTAAGAAGGTTCAGCAGACAGTTAATTGGAGTCTTAGTGAAGAGGTTGCAAAAGTGATAGAGGTGGGTATTATGTTAGGTTTTGATTTCAATGGAAAGGTGGACTCTGTTTTAGAAGAAATTAGAAGAAGGGTGGTAGAGGATGAGCTGCGATTTGATGGTTGGCAATGAATGTGCTGTGAAGTTCCATTGAAGGTTGGTTTCCAATTTTTTTTAATGATTATTCTCTCTTGGAATATAAGGGGTTTGGGAAGATATGAAAACCGTAGGGCTGTCAAGAATCTGGTTTGTAGCCATTGAAAGTTCACAAATACAACGCGGTGTGTATACAAATATTAATCTAGAGGGGGGATGAATAGATTTTAACTAATTTTCACCTAATTTTCGTTTAAGGTCGATATTCTGAAAATGCCCCTAATAGTCAATATAAAAACAACAAGTGTAATATGGTGCGGAAATTAAATAACACTTGATGTATACGTGGAAAACCCAACCACTGGGAAAAAACCACGGGCTGTTTAGTGCGCCACACTAGAACCTCGAAATCCACTAATTGAAATGGAGTTTACAACCTATGTAGACCTCGTCTAACACACGGTCTATAACCCCCCCACTTCTACCTCGTAGGCCTTTAAAAGTGGCTCTAGTCCATCTTACTTGCGGCCTAAGCAACCTTAGCCAACAAGACTTAAATTCTCAATGAAGAGATAATACAACCTATGTGTGAATATATAAAAATACTCAATACATGCAATAAGAGCTAGGCAACCCTATATGCTTATCTAGGATGATAATATGGCAACAAATGCAATCCTAGATATCAATGGCTAAATGACGTGTCAAATAGCTTAGCTAACAATAGATTATAAAAACCTAGATAGCTATCACAATACAACACTCAATCATGTCATCACAAACAATCTCTATTTTGAATATATGATATTAATCTAAGATCATTCAAATAATAAAAGAGATGCCTTGATAAATAAAACACTAAATATCAATGGATAAAAGTGAAGAACATACCAAGGGAAGTGTGATTACCAATACTCACTCAAATAAGCAACTATCTATGTGAGAAGATGCTTAGATGATCTTAGATGCATATGTGTATGATTTGAGTGTATAAAAATGAGTTCTTGATTTGATTTTCTCTCAAAAAAGTCTCTCTTTTAAGTTTAGGGTTCTTTAGAGTCAGAGAACTAAGTTAGAGAAATGAGAAAGTGTGATATTTATAGACATCAAGGACAGGGCAAGTGAAAAGACAATTTTGCCCTTGAAATCATCGATCGACGGCTTCATTCTGCTGTCCTGGCCGTAAAATTTAACCGCCGAATTGAACCCGAGAAGCAGGGGATCATTCGGCGACCAAATTCGACGGTCAATCGAAACCACCGATCAAAACCCAAAAAGAAACCGACCTAAAATATCTAATTCAGCGGTTTCAATTCGGCGGCCAGACTGCTGATTAAACCGCCGAACAGAGATCGAGAATAATAAATGCATCAGGTCTAATTCGGCAGTTTCAATTCGGCGGCTTGGCCACCGATCGTAACCGCAGATTCAATCCAGAGCTCTCTGGAATCAAACGACGGTTTCCATTCGGCAGTTAGGGCCGCCGATCAAACCGCCGTTTCACCAATGATGGTGAAACCAAAGGAGAAGCCAAGGGCATTCTCCGAAGGCAATCTTCGCGCAAAACCAAGCACATAATCGTACAAGCACGGACGTTTCCGAACATATTTGGAAAACGAATTACAAGACACTAAAACACACATCAAGAATTAACAAGCAAAGTGCTAGTGTGAAAAGTGACATTTGAAGAGAATGCACACAAAAGTAAAGCATACATATGCAAACATTACAAGTGAGTGTGTGCAATTAAATCTCTTCAATAAGAAAATAAGCACATAAGATATACCTTTGAGTGATTGTCCACCTTGAGGTCTTGAGAAGGGTCATTGAGCATGAACACCTATCACCTAAGCTACCTTTTACAAACAACCTCAATATGTGGTTTGCTCACGAAATAAGCCAATCAAAAACCGGGAATCCTTACAATCTCCCCCTTTGGCTATTTCGTGACAAAACCATCACTCACATTGATTCCTCACAACAAAATAGAAACTAAGGGTCTACAATGATTTTCTACATTACAAAGAGATATATAAAAAATAAAATCTTAAAGTCTTCAATCTCTTGTAGAACAATCAATCCCTGAAAACAAGTTTTCTATTTTTTCCAATACACACAAATGTGAGATTAATCATGTGAAATAAACAAGCATTTGCATTTACATAAATTAAGCACAACATCATGTAATATATGTGAACGCAATGCTCCCCCTCAATATGTAATCTCCCCAACATGCACAAATTGCCACAATAATTTAGCATCTCCCCTCACCACATTCTACTCCCCCTTTTTGTCATGATATAGGCAAAGGAGTAGTCCCCAACAAGGTCACTCATTAGCAAAGAGAGATAGTAGCATACAAGATATTTGCATATTCATATAAGTCACTTATGCTACTCAAATAATTGGAGAGAAACAAGGAGATTTATTTTGATTAAAATGTGTGAATCAAAAATGCTTTGCATACAAGACATGTATCATTCAAGTCCAAAATACAATGGTATTTGGCAAAGCAAATGACAAAGGTTTCTAATAAGAATTCGAACAAATTTCACCAATGTCATGAGAGAAGCAAAGATATAGAGAATTTATTGATTTTCAATTTAATAAACACTATATCCAACTTTATAAGCGAAACATGGCAGGAGCGACTTTGCACCCTATTTGATTTTTCCGAATATGAAACCCGTATGATGGTACCCATGTTCAACAAATAAAGAAAGAGAGACGTTTAGATTGTAAAATCCTTTGACCGGATACTAGATCCTTTAATCAATTTGAGTCTCATAAGCTTTTTCACACAAGTTTTGCATTTAAAAATTATGCAATCATTAATTCATGCTTTTTCATTTGAGCATGTCATTTGAATTTCATGCTTTTCATATGGCATTTAGCATGTTATAAATAAATCATCATGTCATGGAAATAACTATAGGTCATTCAGATCATATTTCCTATGTAGATTTCCTAGTCCAAAAATGCATGTTTGAACATAAATATGACATGGATTGAAAACAAAGCAAGGTTCACACTTATTGAATAGAAAACATATATACATATGTGCAACCAAGCTTACTCAAGCAATCAACAAAGAAGTATAAGATCTTTAAAATATTTTGCATGCATCAAGTATGCAAAAACTCTTTTTGCTTGAGTTCCCCATATAGGGTCAAAAACCACCCTTCAACAATGAAGGTCATTAGGTCCTATGGACCTTCCAAGTCCATTAGACTCGATTGAACCTATATGAGACTTGTTAGTCTCGTAGCAAGCGGGTTCATTAATTTTTCTTATCCACTTAGGTGATATAGTTTTCTTCCTAGTGGACAAAGGTTCTAGAGCTTTAGAAGTTAAAGGATCATGCAAATGAGTTTCTTCCTTTATGTTAACATGCATTCTAGCTCTAGCCTTTCTCTTTTTTATCATGCTTTTAACTCTACACATTTGAATGTAATAAAAGCAACTTGGTCTTATGTGACCATCAATACCACAATAATGACGAGTGGGAATAAAGTTAGGAATCATACCATTCCCTTTTGCATGCTTTGGTGCATTCCATTGTCGTTGTGGTTGTCTTGGTTGTTGGATATGATCTCTCCTTCTTTGTTGTTGACCAAGACAATGTTGCTCGTTCAATTGAGCTTGCATGATAGGTGTATTCCCTTTGTAGATCTTAGGTTGAGGGAAGTTAGCATGAGGAACTCTTTGAGCTTAAGGTTGTCTCCTTGAAGCTACCTTCACTTGTGCACTATGAGAGCATTGTCCTAGATCAATCTTCTTCCTAGGAGTTTGCACCGGTGAAGTCTCTTTCTTGCCTAAGCTCTTGACAAATATGGTCTTGTTAGGAGTGAGACTCTCCTTGTCTTCTTCAAAGCCAAGACCTCTTTTGTCACAAGGGCCTTTTCCAACACTCAACAAGTGGTTGAGTTTTTCCGTGCTAGAGGTCAACTTAGTGATCAAATCTCTAGCATTCCTAAGCTCTCTTTTCAACCCTACTTCATTCCTCTTAGACAAAGCTATTTCATCTTTTAGCTTGTCTTCATCCTTCATGGATCTTACCACTTCACTACTCAAGTGGTCAACAAGTGTTGAAAGCCTATGATTCTCTTCCTTTAAACTTTGAATCTCTTTTTCATTCTCTAACCTAGAGCTTTCATAATCTTCAACATTGTCTTTAAGACCCATCATCTCCACTTGCTTACTTAAGTGGTCATTGTGTGATGAAAGTTCTAGATTTGCTTCCTCTAAAATCTTTAGCTTTCTTTTATCCTTCATCATAGAACTTTCACACTTGACTATAAAGTCATGAACATCAATTTTCTCTACATTTCCTTTTATAGAGTTAGGTAACAAATTCTCAATGCTTGAGTCATCTTCTACATTCTCCAATTCACCAATGGAGTCATCTTCTTCATCAAGATCATCAAATTTGTCTCTTGATGAAGTAATTGACATATCCCAATGAGTAGCTACACCAACCACTTCAATAGCTACTTCTCCATCTCTTTCTTCTATGGGATCACTAGTCACAACATTCTTACCATCAACTTTATCTTCTACAAAAGTAGCTCCAAAAGCCGTATAGTTAATGGTAAGCTCATCATCACTTGATGACTTATCTCCCTCTCCGGAGTCATCACTATCACTCCATGTGGCGGCCATAACTTTTCCCGTCTTGTTCTTCAAATTCCCACAATCGGGTGAGATGTGTCCTATACCGCCACACTCATAGCATTGGATCCCTTTCCTTTCACTATTCTCTTACCTATGCTCAAATCTCTTGAAATGAGCATTTTTCTTCAAATCTTGGCCTTTAGATCCATAACCGTTCTTCTCGAACTTGACAAACTTTTTGAATCTTCTAAGCAACAAAGCCGTGTCTTCGTCCGAGTCATCTTTTTCCTCCTTTTCAATCTTGGAAGCTTTCAAAGCAATCCCTTTTTGCTTTTTAGGAGGTGATGTACTAGGATCTTTCCTAGACTCATAGGCGAGGAGTCTTCCAATAACCTAGCTCGGCTTCATGTCCTTATATTTAGAATTTTCTTCTAAAGCCGTCACTTTTGATTCAAACCTAGCAGGGAGAGACTTCATAATTTTCTGCTTAACTCTCATATCCGAATATGGATCACCTAGTTGATAGCTTTGATTGACAATATCCATCAACTTGACTTCAAAGTCATTGAAGCACTCGTCCTCCTCCATCTTAAGCAACTCAAATTGCGTTTGAATGACTTGTAGCTTGGACTCCTTGACAACATCGGTTCCTTCATGTGCAACCTCTAAGATATCCCATGCCTCCTTAGCTATCTTAGTGTTCTGAATCAGTTTGTACTGATTTTCATCCACTGCACATAGAAGGGCGTGCCATGCCTTCCTATTCCACTTTGAAGTCTCAAACTCTTGTGCATTCCATTACGCCTTAGGTTTGAGAACATCTTCTCCTTCACCTGTGGGAGTCATCATAGGAGGTGCATACCCATCCTTAATAGCCATCCATGCCTTATCATGGATTTGACACACGTATGTCTCCATCTTGCCTTTCCAAGAGGCATAATTCACGCCGGTGAGCAACGGTGGCCTCACACTCGATGCTCCCTCTTTGCTCATCCCGAAATCACTCATAGTGTTTGGATGAATGCAAATGAGATGAATGCAAAATGTATAAAGAAATCAAACAATCACACACAATGCAATACACACCAAAAGTGAGCAAGGATCACCTAAGTATATCTAGGAACCCGCTCTGATACCCATTGAAAGTTCACAAATACAACGCGGTGTGTATACAAATATTAATCTAGAGAGGGGGTGAATAGATTTTAACTAATTTTCACCAAATTTTCATTTAAGGTCAATATTCTGAAAATGCCCCTAATAGTCAATATAAAAACAACAAGTGTAATATGGTGTGGAAATTAAATAACACTTGATGTATACATGGAAAACCCAACCACTGGGGAAAAACCACGGGCTGTTTAGTGCGCCACACTAGAACCTCGAAATCCACTAATTGAAATGCCTATGTAGACCTCGTCTAACACACGGTCTATAACCCCCCACTTCTACCTCGTAGGCCTTTAAAAGTGGCTCTAGTCCATCTTGCTTGTGGCCTAAGCAACCTTAGCCAACAAGACTTAAATTCTCAATGAAGAGCTAATACAACCTATGTGTGAATATATAAAAATACTCAATACATGCAATAAGAGCTAGGCAACCCTATATGCTTATCTAGGATGATAATATGGAAACAAATGCAATCCTAGATATCAATGGCTAAATGACATATCAAATAGCTTAACTAACAATAGATTATAAAAACCTAGATATCTATCACAATACAACACTCAATCATGTCATCACAAACAATCTCTATTTTGAATATATGATATTAATCTAAGATCATTCAAATAATAAAATAGATGCCTTGATAAATAAAACACTAAATATCAATGGATAAAAGTGAAGAACATACCAAGGGAAGTGTGATTACCAATACTCACTCAAATAAGCAACTATCTATGTGAGAAGATGCTTAGATGATCTTTGATGCATATGTGTATGATTTGAGTGTATAAAAATGAGTTCTTGATTTGATTTTCTCTCAAAAAATCTCTCTTTTAAGTTTAGGGTTCTTTAGAGTCAGAGAACTAAGTTAGAGAAATGAGAAAGTGTGATATTTATAGACATCAAGGACAGGGCAAGTGAAAAGACAATTTTGCCCTTGAAATCACCGATCGACGGTTTCATTCTGCGGTCCTGGCTGCAAAATTTAACCGCCAAATTGAACCCGAGAAACAGGGGATCATTCAGCGACCAAATTCAACGGTCAATCGAAACTGTCAATCAAAACCCAAAAAGAAACCGACCTAAAATATCTAATTCGGCGGTTTCAATTCGGTGGTCAGGCCGCCGATTAAACCGCTGAACAGAGACCGAGAATAATAAATGCATCAGGTCTAATTTGACGGTTTCGATTCGGTGGCCTGGCCGTCGATCGTAACCGCAAATCTAATCTAGAGCTCTTTGAAATCAAACGGCGGTTTCCATTCGGCGGTCAGGGCCGCCGATCAAACCGCCGTTTCACCAATGATGGTGAAACCAAAGGAGAAGCTAAAGGCATTCTCCGAAGCCGATCTTCACGTAAAACCAAGCACATAATCGTACGAGCGTGGACATTTCCAAACATATTTGGGAAACGAATTACAAGAAACTAAAACACACATCAAGAATTAACAAGCAAAGTGCTAGTGTGAAAAGTGACATTTGAAGAGAATGCATACAAAAGTAAAGCATACATATGCAAACATTACAAGTGAGTGTGTGCAACTAAATCTCTTCAATAAGAAAATAAGCAAATAAGATATACCTTTGAGTGCTTGTCCACCTTGAGGTCTTGAGAAGGGTCATTGAGCATGAACACCTATCACCTAAGCTACCATTTACAAACAACCCAAATATGTGGTTTGCTCACGAAATAAGCCAATCAAAAACCGGGAATCCTTACAGCCATAAGCCCATTTTGTTATTCCTTCAAGAAACTAAACTGAGTAATTTTGATTCAAGACTGATTAAATCGATTGGGGGTTCGTGGTTGAATAAAGGAGTATGAGTATATGCGGTGGGTTCAGCTGGTGGTTTTGTTGACATTGTGGGATGTGGATTTGTTTGTGGTGTCAGCCGTCATTTCCAATGAGTGTAGTGTCATTGTGTTTGGTATGTTAACAAAACAGAGGAAAGAGGTAAACTTCTACAATGTGTATGCAGCAAATATGGAAGCAGACATAAAGGAGTTATGGCAATTCATTCTCAATGCACAATCCTCTTTTTCTGGAATGTGGGTTATAGATGGTGATTTTAATATAGTGTTGGATCAAAGTGAGAGACAAGGGGTATTGGTAGTAGAAGGTCTATGCTAAATTTCAAGTCATTTATAGATTTGGCAGGGGTTGTCAACTTGCCATTACAGGGTATGGCATTTACTTGGACAAATAACAGGGAAGTTGGTTCATGGGCTAGGCTTGATAGATTTCTTTGCTCTCTTCAGTTTCTATCTTGGTTTCCATCTTTATTTCAGAAGGGGTTGTTGTTAGTAGGTGCATATTCGATAGTTTCCCGGATGATACCTTTGGGTCTTCTCTCCCCCACCGAATATCGTATCGGAGTGACCGACCTACATATGCAAGTTTCCATCGAAGATGCAATACCCACCGCTAGACCTTCAGAGTATCCGCCTAGTGGACCGATAAGAGCTGTAATAATAGGATGACGTGGCAGGACGGTACCAATGAAGAACTGAAACGATTCCCTCCCCCTCACTTGTTAAGAGGGGAACCTATATAAACCCCACTTTTCACCTTTTTTAGGAGAGCTTTTGGAAAAAGAAGATAAGATATAGGAGACGTTTCCTAATATAGAATTTGAGGGATACCAAGTCATGTTCCTAGGGAAATACTCCACCTTGTAATGTCCGTCCTCGCGTGATCTCTTTGAATAAAATTGAATAAGACATTCTCACTTATACTTGTTTTGTAATTATTGTCTCTTGGACCTCCAGGATTATCTATCAGAATGACATTCTTACATTAAACAATTGGCGCTAGAATGAGGGGGAAGGAAACCAGCACCCCCACAAGAAAAATGAACCAATACCCTAGCGTGGATCTCGGGTTGCGATAGCCCAGGGATCGGGAGAATGAGCCACAACCACCGCCGCAGCAATACCCTCATGGGCCTGAAGCGACGGCTGTACCGTAAAATCCATCAAACCAAACAGGTGACCAGTACTAGCAGCAACAAAACCCCGGGTATTACCCGTATCAAATGCAATATGCACCGCAGATGTATCATCCGAGTCTTCCGAGATATCACGGCTATCCTCAATATTACCTGCCAACGCCTCCTTAGTCATACTACACTCAAGCGCCTCTTCCCTCACACCACCCACCGACGATGTGCATCCCTCAGCAAACACAACAGTTCTTCCCATAGTAAGATGACTTAGCGATACGAGGCATTACTAGTAGAATCGATGCAATCGCTCAAAACGTGACTAGGGTAGTCAACGTTGTTGATGACGGAGGCCTCTAGAGTGATTCAGATGAGGCAGACTCCCGAACGAATACGAACCCTCTGAGAGAGCGGAGGACCAAGCCTCAGCGAACAGTGCAAATTCTTGGGAGAACCCAGGGGGAGATGCTCCATACAATTAGCAGACAATAAGAGATACCTCGGAGGACTCAGCACAGACAAGATAGGGGAAGACCAGACTACCCCGATCGGGAAACGGAACCGAATGCATTAGCCGGGGAAGAGGCCTTCTGCGCCCTTCAAAAGTAGTTAGCAAATATTCAAGAATAGATGCATTTCAGCCATCACCATCATACCACTAATTAGGAGAGCCCATCTTCAAAGAACATTACCTCCGTACTGGTGCCAGACAATGTCAAACTCCCTTAGAAGGATATGTGTGGCTTCTCTGGAACAGGGGATCCCGAGGATCATCTCGACACATATTTGGATTGGATGAACATGCAGACCGTCTCGCAGTAAAGTGTAGGATCTTTCCATTGACCTTATCTGGAGACACAATGACGTGGTACAGTAATCTCCAGAGGCAAATCATATCCTCCTTCCATGAGCTTTCAAATGAGTTCCACAGCAGCTTTACCTCGAGTCGGAGGAGGCACAGACACATGGTCCACTTAAACACTATTAGACAGACGGGTACCGAGATAACCAGGGATTATATGAAGAGATTCGATGAGGCCTCCAGGCAAATACAAGGCTTTAACGAGGTGGGAGTCGTCATGTCATTCTCACAAGGCCTTCTTTAGGGAAGACTCAATTGGTCCCTCTCCAAGCAGGGCCCATCTACATATCCAGAACTCATGGAGAGAGCCGAGAAGCATGCCACAGTAGAAGATATCACCCGAACAAAGACTAAGGATATGACCTCAGGATCCTCAAAATCCTCTGGCCAACCGGGGAAGTGGACAAAATCATACTCGGACAAAGAAAAGGAGCATCAGGCCTTTAGACTAGTGAATACTAGATCAAATGACCCTCCCAAAAGAAATCCACCAAATGGAAGGTTCAACAGATATACCCCCCCCCCCCCCCCCCCTCCGAAACACTCAATGGACAAGGTATTCAAGAGCCAATGCGCAATCTAGTTGATAAAAAGAGCAAGAAACTCCATTGTAAATTTCATCAAGATCACGGTCATGAGACGAGGGACTACATCTCTCTACGAGACTAGGTCGAAGAACTCATTCAGAACGGGAAATTAAAGGAGTGTTTAAAGCAAGGGGATACCACACCGGTCACGCCACTAGATAAAAATCCTCCAAAGGGGAAGTCACGCTGCAACGACCATAACTCAAATGACGATGAACCGATCAACTTCATCCTTACAGAATCTCTCTCGGGAGACTTACCATTATCCTCTCAAGGAAGTTCCCCGGCTTTCATATGTCTCACATCTACCCCAGAAGATCCTACCGGTAGTTGGAGCCTTATTTTCTTTTCCCGGTCTAACTCAAACGGAGTCCGCTATCCTCACTGTGATGCCTTAATCATCTCGGTTAAAATCCGAAATAGGACCATAAGAAGAACGCTAATTGATCATGAAAACTCGCTAGACATAATCCATTGGGATCTATTACAGAAATTGGGCTACACACTACAACAGCTTTAGGCCTTCAAGTACTTCATCAGAGGAATCGGAGGGCATCGAACTAGGCCGACCGGTCAAATTGAATTGCCAGTACGCTTTGGCACTAGGCCATGTATTCGGACCGTGTGGGTAAGCTTCCAGGTCATCGACATACCTTTTCCGTTCAACCTCCTGATTGGACGACGAACATTGTATGCCCTCAGAGCGGCGATCAGCGTCTATTCATTAAAAATGAAGTTTCCTACATATATGGGCCCTAAAGAGGTTTGTGCATATCATGAGGAATACAATAGATGCATCCAGATAGGCTCTAATCTCGTGTTGACAATATGTAACAATGTGGCAGCCGCGCTTAAATCAAGGCGGACGCCTCGATTTAGGAAGCCCAAGAGAAGGTCTTACATCGGTGAAGCCGAAGATCAAGGTTATGAGAGTGTCTCAGGGGAGAGATCACAGTGACCAATCTAGGCCCCCGGGAAGTTGGTTCGCAACCAGCAAGGGATCCCACCGGGACCTTAACGGTTCTGGTAGGCTCTGATTTGTCCTCAAAAATCCGGGAGAGCTTATGTTGGAGTTCTCGGATGTATTCGCTTGGTCCCACTCTGATATGCCCGAATTGACCCGACAACTATATCCCACTCATTAGCAGCAGACCCCACATTCAAACCAGTGTCCTAAAGAAGAAGATCCTTCAATACCAAGAGGTATCAAGCAAAAGCCACCAAGATAAACAAGTTGCTCAAAGCTGATTTCATCAGGGACATCAATTATAATGAATGGCTTTCAAACGTGGTCCTGGTCAAGAAGAAGAACGAAAGATGGAGAATGTGTGTCGACTTCACGGATCTGAATAGAGCCTGCCCCAAAAACAGCTTCCCCCTCATAAGGATAGACCAACTTATAGACGCAACCTTTGGACACACCATACTCAGCTTCATGGATGCGTACGCTGGGTACAACCAGATTCGAATGAACGCGGAGGACGAGCCTAAGACCACATTCATTACTGACCGGGGGTTTATTGTTACTGAGTGATGCCTTTCGGATTGAAAAATGTCGGAGTAACTTACTAAAGGTTAGTAAACCGGATGTTTGCCAATCAGCTTGGGAGGACAATAGAAGTATACATCGACGACATGCTCACAAAATCTATCACCTTCAGCTAACACACACATGACCTCCGAGAAACATTCACAATACTCAGGCAATACCACATGCGTCTGAATCCAATGAAGTACGCCTTCGAAGTAGCATCAGGGAAGTTCCTCGGATTCATGGTACATCAAAGGGGGATTCAGGCCAACCCGGACAAAATCAAGGCTATGATTAACGTGCAACCACTAAAAAGATCCAATGATATTCAAAAACTCAATGGCATGATTGTATACCTTTCATGTTTCATATCCAAGCTTACAGACAAGTGTCTCCCCTTTTTTAATGCTCTGAAAATGAATATGGACTTCAGCTGGACTCCCGAGTGCCAGCCAGCTCTGGAAGGATTGAAGACCTACCTTTAAAGACCACCGATACTATCAAAACCCACCAACGGGGAGGTGCTCTTCCTATACATTACTGTTTCAGAGGCTTCTGCCAGCTCGGTGCTGGTCAGACAAGACGGTTCTTCCTAAAGGCCTATCTACTACATCAGAAAAGGAATGACTAGCCCTGAAACTCGATACCTGGAAATTGAGAAACTAGCACTCTGCCTGATAGTGGCAGCTAGGAAACTCTGGCCATACTTCCAGTCTCATCCTATCACCGTATTAACTAACCATCCACTACGATAGGCTCTCTAGAAACCAGACTCCGTCGGGAGACTCATAAGATAGACAATCAAACTCAGCGAATTTGAGGTTAACTTCAGACCCTGACCCGCAGTCAAGGGACAAGTCATAAAAAATTTCCTGGTCGAATTCTCGAATCCGAACGTAATGCCTATGACCACCGAGATTACACATATATGGGAGATGTATGTAGATGGTTCCTCCAATCGGCACGGTAGCAGCGTAGGGATAGTAATCAAGACCCCCAATGGATGTATGACCCAAACTGTACTCCGCTTTGATTTTAGAGCCACCAACAACATAGCCGAGTACAAAGCATTGACTAGAGATGTCAATATTCCCCGTGGGGCCGGGGCCCTGCGGGGCTCCGCCCCGAAGGGGGCGGGGATGAAGGATAATATTCAGGGAAAGGGACGGGGACGGGGACGGGGATGGGGACAAAGTCTTGTCCCCCAAGTTGAAGCGGGGCAGGGATGGAGGAAGCACTCCCCGCCCCATCCCCGCCCCGATATATATTATATATACATATATATATTTATAATATAATATATAATATTCAGATTTTTTTAATCATTTATATATATTGACACCACGTTTGGCTAAGTTGTGATTTGTTGGAATATATAACTGAATATATATATTATATATATAGATATATATTGACACCATGTTTATCAATATATAACTGAATATTTTGACACCACGTTTGTTAATATATATATTATATATATTTATAATATATAATTGAATTTATACTCTTTTTTTTTTAAGTTGTAATTTTTAAATATATAATTATACTAAATGGGGAATGGGGCGGGTATGGGGAAGGCCCCTCCAAAGAGGAATCCCCACCCCCGACCCCGCTTCTCTTAATGCGGGGATAGGGACGGGGATGGGGATGGGGATGGTTTTGGGACGTGGGGATGGGGATAGGGATGGTAAAGCATTCCCCGAACCCGACTCGCCCCGTTGCCATCCCTAGCATTGACCATCGGCCTCAAAATAATTCACAGCATGGGGGCGAAGCATGTGGTGGTATACAGTGATTCTCAGCTAATAGTCAATCAAGTCAATGAGGACTACTAGGCCAGAGATACCAAGATTATCAAGTACCTCGAAGAAGTAAAAATACTCGTCGCAATGTTTATCCGCTGTAGTATCCTCTAGATACCGCGAGACCGCAACTCCCAGGCAGAAGCACTTGCCAAACTTGCACCCACCTCCGATATGAAACTACTGAGAACGGTAACTGTTTTCAGACTCCTGCAACCATGTTTCACAGAGGATTCATCCATCCATGTATTAATTTCGGAATACGGACAGGAGCTCGAGTCATGGATGAGCCCGATAGTGAAGTTCTTGCAAGATGGAACATTACCGATCGAAAGGAACGCCCACTCAAGGTCCGAAGGCAATCCCCCAAATATCTGCTCATCAATGGAACCCTATACCAAAGGGGTTATTCGCTGCCATACCTCCGTTGTATTGCCTCACCTCAGACTACTCTAATCCTTCAAGAAGTACACAGAGGAACCTGCGGCAGTCACTCCGCCGGTATGAACCTTGGCCATCGAATTACTAGACAAGGATACTATTGGCTTACTCTCTTCAAAGATTCAAAAGAATTTTCGAAAGCTCTTGCGACCGATGCCAGAGAACAGCACCAGTACCCCACATATATGCGGAGACGCTCACCCCGATGGTGTACCCTTGGCCTTTCTCCAGGATCAATGTTGACATAATTGGGCCATTACCCAAGGGGACCTCGGATAAAAGATATGTGGTAGTCACCATTGACTACTTCACCAAGTGGGTGGAAGCGGAGGCCCTTAAGCACATTACCGAAGCCAACACAACCAACTTTATCAAAACCTCGATTATCTACAGGTTTGGTATATCGGACACATAATATAAATGGCTATAATGCATGTATGACATATCAACATATAGATGTGTAGGCACACCTAATCTAAATGATATGTATATGCATAGCAATGCTTTAATCATCTCATAATAAAAATATACATGAGTTGACCGAGTACAATGAGTTTATCTAACTTAAAAAAAATTAAAAATTAAAAAAAAAATCTAATTACAAAATTTAATCCAAGGCATTCCTTGGTCTTCTTGTAATCTCTTTTTCTTCAAGTCCATTTGTAATATCTTCTGCGTCTAATGGGCTTTTAATCAAGTCTAACTTGATTAACCCTAATATTTTTAATGGTGATTCATCACATGAATCATAAACTAAGACCCATATGTTACACTTAACATTTATTGGAGTCCCAAGTCATTAATAAGAATATTCCGACCCATCGCGCTTCCGAATACGTAAACCCAAGTGTCACAAATTCACAGCCTTGCACGTAAGTCCAATGCAACCTTGCACGACACTCGTGCGTTGCTGCCTTAGAGTTGTGCACCATGCTTTAAATTGTGCGCATACGCAGCACCATGCTTTAAGGGCTCGTTTGGTACGCTGTATTGTATTGTATTGTATTGGACTGGACTGTATTGAATTGGATTGTATTGTATTGGACTGTATTATTCTTATACAATCATGTGTTTTGTGATATTTTGTATTAGATTGTATTATGCTGTATTAACTAATACAACCTTCTATTTTGTATTAGATAATACGATATCCACCGTATTAGACCAATTAAAATGTATTAGCTAATCAATACAGTAAACGGTGCAAAATAAACCAAACATTGTATTGTATTATTCTAATACATTTTAAACTCCTAATACAATACAATGCGGCGCACCTTTTTATTATTATTATTATTATTATTATGTGCAACACTTGCACATGCAACAACATGTTGCAAAAAATATATATATATGACTTCCACAGCAGCCTGATGTTGTGCAACGCTTGCACGCAGCAGTTTTTGCGGCATGGCTGTCTTTGTTCTTCCGGATCATTGTTCTTTCTCTTCGAATCTTATTCTTTGTAAACAGTTACATAATCATATTACAAATATCGATATACATAGAACGATTTCATCCGAAGAAAAAAATAATAATAATTAAAATTACATCCCGGAATTAATATTACATTGAAAAATATTACAATTAATTTCCAAAAACTTAAAACCCAATGTACCATACAATTAACGATCAACCATGTTTATAATAAATTTTTTAAAAAAAATTATAAACATCATACAATCATTAGAAAGTGCCTACACATTCATACATGCAATCAGGAGCAATTGAATTCGACTATACTGTACAAAAATTGGCTCTGATACCAATTGTAGGAACCTAGGGTTACAAATTGCGTAGCGGAAGGATTTTAAAATTTTTAAAAGCAATCATCAAATAAACCCATTTGTACAGTAATAATCGAAAACAATAAGAAGGAGATTAAACAATTTCATACCAGCGTAGGAGGCTTCTTCACTTTAATACAATCTGCTCCTGATTTGAACCACTTGATCAGTTGATCTTCCTGACTATGACCCGAGATTGGTAATGGTGTGTGGACACATCACGATACTCAAGAATAAGGAGGATGAATGGAGGTTGAAGAAGAACACACAAATACAACTCTTGTTGTTTGTATATTGAATGCGGCTAGCCTCAAATAAAAAAATAGAACACTTTTTCTTTTCTTTTCTCTTTTATTGGCAGCTGCACCCCTTGTTTTCTTTCTTTATTTTTCTCCCTCGTGTGTTGTGTTTTTTGTTTTTTTTTATCTGATACAAAATCACTTTTTAAATCACACTTCAAAATAACATATATCATATATATATATATATATTAAACTTAAACTAATTAATAAAATCTTTTAAGATATCGAATATCTTTTAAAGATGTTAATTAATTTATTTGATTCCTTTTAAATTCAAATTTAAATATTTAATTAAATGAAAATAAAATAATCAAATTATCTTTTCTTCATTCAAAATTAAATATCAATCAACACCCTCCATCTAATGATTAATTATACAATTAAATAATCTAATTATTTAATTAACATATTAATTGAATAACCACATTATTCAATTAATTCCTGAATAGACACGTGTCACTTTTGTAACACAATTAATTGGACAATCTAATTAATTAACCGTGACCCTTGTTACTTAAATCGATCGGGCTAGCAAGGGGACCTAATGGACCCACAGTATTTTGAGCTTCAATAATCCTTAGAAATAATTAATTAAACTCTTTAATTAATATTTCATGATTATTAACTTCGGTGTTATTCCACTAAAAACCCGAAGCTACACTCTCTCAACTGTAGACGTTTTTACACAAACCAATACATTGATATAGCTATTACATATGGTATGATTCTTCACAGGTAATTCATAATTAGAGATGGGTCATAATGTCTGTTATACCCCTCTAATTATATCTTTCCCTTAAGTACCATTGATTCTCTAATGAACAATAAATCTTACATTCCTTACGGAATTAGGAGAGCGCTCATATTGTTCAAGCCCTGAATCAACCCTTAAGGGAACTACTATCTACTTCTCATAAGAAGGAGTGGATTCCACTATTGTGTGCAAACCTTCCCAGCCACAAGCCAAACTGCGATTCCAACATATGGAGTTATTGACCGGGAATGCAACTCCGATCTCACCCATGGTATATTAAAAACCACGATCTAACCTGAAGGAGTCGATAAGACACTTAGGATTTAGATCACCCATATATAGCCATCATTTGTTGATATATGAATCTCATCTTGTAACAAATCTTGGTGAGAGATTCATATAGATCATGGCACAGTCCTATATGATCACATCATACAAGATGCCTCCATTCTCATATCTCCATATAAATGATCTAGGATAAGATCATTGTACATTACGGAATGGACCGTAGCTGTAGATTGACCACAAATAAAGTACCCAGCTTTATTTGCTAGCTACGGACTCTTTAGATTGCTCATTTCAAACTGAATCCATCTGTATATGACATTCATATACTCAGTCTAAAATTACATCTGACAATCTTGGGTGTTAAGTACACATGTTATTATAAATGTATGAGATAATTTGAATGAATAAACTACTTCTTTTATTTATGTTCAAATCACATTTATAAATTACAAGTTTTAGAGCAAAAACCCTAATAGCAATCACAGCCCTTGAGAGTGTACGCCAACCACGGCCTGCTTCGAAGCAACGGTTGGGATTAACCCCCTCAATTTCGGCCTAAGAACTAGGGTTCCTACCTACCCATACCAAGGTCCCAGCATGGGACAAGCCCCAATGGCACCATCCTAACCCTCTAACTTTTACCACCTTAACATACAGCGCGGGGGAATAGTGGAGATCGGACCAAAGGTTCCCGCCTAAACAGACTTCTCTCACCTACCCCCCCCCCCCCCCCCCCTATTACTCACCCTATAAATACCCCAACTCACCAGAAGTAAGGGGTAGGCCTCTAAAAACAAAAAATGACAAGGTCTACTTGGCTACTTCCTCACCTAGCTAAAGCGCCTATTATGCCTGTCCTACTCGCCTAGCTAAAGCGTCTATTGTGCCTGTCCTACTTAGCTACTATTCCGCTTGAAAAATTTCCTATGTATTCACCTCATACTACTACCACCACGCCGAGATCAACCCCGGCATGAGTTACCATGACCCGGTACCCTTCACTCCCGTATCTCTCTCTCTCCTTTGAATGTATATGATGTAAAAAAGTCACGGTTGATGTATCCCTCCACCAATTAATAAAGAGCATTTTCATGACTGCTTGATATTTCTCATTCTTACCCCCCCCCCCCCCCCCTTCTTTTTTTAAAAATTGTATATGCTCATTAGCCTCATATCCCCCATCAGGGCCAACCCTATAGCCTTGAATTGGTCCCTGTTAACCGAACCAAGAGCCTTCCCCGATATCCAACCCGGCTAATGGGGAATCGTGCCTTAATCGGTCTGGGCCAACCATGGTGCATCCGTACGCCGTGGTCAACCGTTGTCCCAAAAAGCTTTCAACGGATTTTTGTGGATAACAGTTATACTTCATATTAAAATTATTACATTAATAATTATACAAAATTATTACAATGTATAAAAAATAATATTGTATAAATAAAATGTTTAAATATTAAAAAAATATACAAAGCCCGTTTGGCCCAGCCTGTTAAGGCCTTAAAGGGCCGGCCCGCCTGGGCATGCCCTAGCACAGGCCACGTGCCCAGGACAGGCCCGCCCACACTCCCCCCCCCCCCCCCCCCCCCTCTCTCCAAACAGGCCGTGCCTAGCACGGCCCATTAAGCCAATGGGCCTAACGGGCCCGGGCCGGTCTATTTTGACACCACTATATCCAATAATTAGAAGAAGAAAAAACCTAGTAACTTCACTTTACTTTTATTTTGAGTTTTTGACTATTTCACTTTAGGGATAATAGCACCAATGCCTACTAAACTTATAGCGCGGTTGCATAGTGCCCCCTAAATTTTTTTTCTTTACATTTAACCCCCTGAACTTCCATAAATTTGTAAAAGTTGACGGAATTGTAATGCCGTCAATTTTTCTATCATGACAGATTACACTAAGTTCCCCTAATTATATGCATAATTGCATTAAAACCGGAAAATTATAATAATAACACAAACATACCCTTTGACCTATTGACTAATGTCCAAAAAAATAAAAAATAATATATAATAACATTAATATACAAAAAATGGAAAAAAAAATGGAAAAAAAAATTATATAATAAGAAAAAAATAATACAAAAAGAAAAATGTTTTAAATCTCCACCATCCAACTTTGAGGTGAATGGTTTAGATCTATTTATATATAAAAATTAAAAATTAAAAATTAAAAATCTTTTTTTTTTTTTTGAATAAAATTCATTAAAATTAGTATTTTAAATTTTTAATATAAAAAAAATCAAAAATAAAATAAAATCATCATCATCATCATCACCTTCAACCATCAATTCCACCAAAACACACCATCATCATCAATTTTCCAGAAATCATCACCATCTCCAACCATCTACACCCTCAAATCCAACCCACCGTCACTGAATATCAAACACAACAAAACCCAAACTCAAACCCTAACCGAAACACAACCACCACCCCTAAAATCAACCGTTTAAAAAAAAAAAAATGAAAAACTTCAATCCCTAGCCTCCACCGCCCCACCCCAACCCAACCAAGAACCTATCGCCAGTAAGATCCGCAACCGTCAACTCGATCCCGTCACTGACCTCTAATCTCACTTCACCACACCAATTTTGGTTCCGGTTCCGGTTATGCACTTCACCACTCCGACCAAATCTCGTCCAGCCTTTTTTAATTTTTCTACCTTCTTCTCTTACTCTTTTCTCTTCATCGACTTCTGATTATGACTCAGCTAAGGTGAATTTGGATTGTTGTGATTCGAGTCCGACTCGTCGACTCGCTCTTCACTTTCCTAAGATTCCTGCTCGAATTCAACAGCACCGACCCTGTAGTTTCCAGTGAGTTGTTGTTATTGTTGTCGGCGGCGGCGGCGGCAAACACGAAGAATCTAGTGGCACGTTCAATCAAGGCCATGCTAGAGGGAAAAGTCAGGTTTTCTCCTCCACTGAAATGATAGGGTGGTGCAGTGGAGACGTTAGATTCAGGGGAGTGGTGAATGAGCTCTATGGCTTGCGATGCCTGAAACTCGAGTAGGGCGGTGAAGGAGTTGGCATTTTTCGACGGTACGATCATCGAGTGTTGAATCTCCTCATTGAATTGCAGAGAATCAAGGGCATTTTGGTCTAGTGATGGTTGAATTGTAATGGATCTAAATCCAGTTCCTGCATCTAGTTCCCATTTTGAACCAAACCCACTTTGATTCCAAAGACAATTTTAAGTGGAAATTGCTAAAAATGACCACATATATTATGGAAAATTTGTTTTTAACCACAAACGAAATTTTAATTGTTAATAACCATGTTTTTGAGAAATTACTAGAATGCCCCCATATAAAAATAATCCCAAATCATCTCTCTCTCTCTCTTTTTTCTCTCTCCCCCATCTCTCTCTCACAGGCATTCTTTGAGGGTCGCTGAGCACCGGCGTGCGTTTGGGCCACATCTGGCGGTGGTTGGCTTCGCTATTGGTTCGCCGCTAGTTCATGCGACGACCAGGCGCTGGTTCGTCTAGGCATCACGGCCGTCAGAGCCCCCCTCTGCCGGCAATGTAATCTGAGGAAAAAAAAAAACTAATTTAGGGATTTGGGGAAGAAGGGAAATTTGTCATGATTTCAAGTTTCACATATTTCAATTTAGTCAATATTTCAAGTTTTAGGTTTTTTTTTTTTAAAAAAAAAAAAAAAAAAAAAAAAAAAAAAAAAAACCTAATTTCAGGGGTACTCTTGTAATTTACTAACATACACTGAATTTTTTTTAAAAAAAGTGGTTATTAACAATTAAAGTTTCAAAAGTGGTTACTAA
Organism: Acer campestre; assembly: GCA_954870605.1. Classification (NCBI taxonomy): domain Eukaryota; kingdom Viridiplantae; phylum Streptophyta; class Magnoliopsida; order Sapindales; family Sapindaceae; genus Acer; species Acer campestre. Next base: position 33,200,390 of record OX940801.1, read on the forward strand.
CAAAAGTTTAATATTTCCAATGGTTAGTTTTGGTTTTCTCTCCAATTTTAATGATAGAACATCTAAAGTTGGATTTGGTGTGGTGGTGTTGATGATAGAAAGAATTTGGAGATTAGATGAGAAAATGATAGAAAATTTTGTATTCTTAACGTTTTGTAAGTAATTTTTTAAATAAATTTAAATTTTGGGTTTGATGAAGATGAATATGAATGATAATATTTTGTTAAATTAATTTTGTTTAATTGGAAATATGGGTAGTTTAATTGTTATTGTTATTATTATTATTTTTAAAAAATTATTATTTTATTTTTTATTATTTTAGACATTAGTCAAGTCAAAGGGTGTTGTTGTGTTATTATTATATTTTCCAGCTTTAATGCAATTATGCATATACTCAAGGTGTGTAAGTGTAATTTGTCTTTGATGTCCATCTCTATTCCGTTAGCTTTTTTCAATAAATGAAAGTTCAGGGGTTTCATACAAAAAAAAACAAAAAGTTTAGGGGCACTATGCAACTGATGCAACAGGGCGTCGGTGCTATTAACCCTTCACTTTATTTTGACTATTTCCAAAAAAAAAACTAAATGGTCTCAACTCGCACGCCTCCTTCGCCGACCGCCGCCTTCGCCGCTGCCATCGCTGACCACCGCCATCGCCGACCGACACCTTCGTCGCCTACGCTGCCTTTCCGACCCTCACTATTCTTCGCCGTCATCGGTTAGTTGCCTCTCGTTTCCATTCACTGATTTCTCCAACGTGGTTAGTTTAATCTTCACTATTTCTTCATATATATTTTTTTTAATTCAGTGGTTAGATTGGAGGCTTCTGTTTGTGAAAGAGCCATGACTTGGCTACTTCTTTGCTTTTGGTTGGAGAAGAATATTAGTTTAGTGTTGAGGTTCGATTCAAAAAAAATTTAGCTTAATTACGTTTTTTAATTGGTATAATCATAATAAAAATTATCATCTTCAATTCAGTTTTTTAGGTTATTTATGCTTTAATTTTTATCAGCTTTGTAATCAGGTTAGATTCGCCTCCACTATGATCCAATTCGTGTGAGCTTCATAATGTGAAAAAATAATTTTTCTACTTCTATTCTGTCTACATCATATCAGATCAGTTCCTCTACCATAGGAACGGATGCAGTGGCGCTAGTGTGCAAAAGGTGGTACGAACTGGACGCAGTGACTTAGAAGCTTTATGATACACGAAGATGTCAGAGAGGTTGCAACGTCGTTTCAGGGACTTTGAGTCGTTGAAGCGAGTTTGACATTGTTAAATCTGACATCTGAGGACTAGAGTGGGTACGTGATGTTTCGGGTTGGAAATCTTGGACCAGAGGAAGCTCGATAAGTGTTCTGGATTCTCTACTGACGAGCTTCCACACGAGTCACTCGTGCAGGTGATTGATTCTTGCTTGATAATCTCTGCTTGTTGAATTAGATAACAGTTTTTTTTTAATCGGTGTTCTTGTATAATATTTGCTTCGTTTTTAATTGTTTGAATGAATTGGTAATTGGTTTTGTATTCACCATTGGATTGACTTTTGGATTCTAATTAGTTAAATTTTTAACTGGATGTTGATTCAGATTGAGGTGAGTCAATATTGGAATCCAACATTTGGGTTCTAGTTAGTTAAATTTTTAACTGGATGTACTAGATTCAGATTGAGGTGAGTCGATATTGGAGATTCTAATGAGGTTGTTTGATTATTCTGTTATATATATCTATTTTATGTTTTTCCTTATCTAGATATTGATTATATCGTTTAAACATGTCTTGAGTATGATTGATTGTCACGCATCCTTGTGTAGATGACTTTTTTAATAGATAAGATATTTGCTAATTACGTAAAATCTTATTGTGGGGGCTGTTAACGTAGAGGAAATAGGTGAAGGGAGCTAGCAAAGTAGAAGAAAATGAAGCTATTTGATGTGCACTATCACCTTCAAGACCTAATTAGAATCTTCAACAAATCCCCATAACTAATATCCACTACCATCGATTTTAGGGTCTTCCATTTCACTGTAAATGTAGTTTCTGAGAAGGACTAGAATTTGGTGAAAGATACGAGTGAGATATGAGTGAGTGCTATTCTTCTATAATACCTTGCCATGGAGTTTATCCTTGTTTAGTACACCAATTTGTAATAACAATTGAAATAATTTTTTGCCGCGGATAGCTACTGCGGCAAATATCAAAAACTTTGCAACAGGCTATTGCCAAAGGTATTTTGCCGTAGCAAGAACACCTTTTGCCACGGTAACATCCGCGGCAAAACTTTTTACAACAGCCGTATTTGCAACGCCCCAAATCCATGGCAAAAGGCTTTTTGCCACGGATTTCGCTGCGGATCTGTCCACGGCAAAAAGCCCTTCTTTTTGTAGTGTCAGAGTTCATGCAATGTCCAATGAATGAGCATTGGAAGGCTATAAAGAGGATCCTAAGATATTTAAAAGGAACAACAGATATTGGTCTGCAATTCTCATGATCAAAGATAATAGATTCCTCTCTTAATCTAGTTGGTTTCTCTGATGCAGATTGGGCAACCAATCCTGATGATAGAAAATCAACAACTGGCTGGATATTGTGTTTTTCTAAGCTCAAACTTAGTTACTTGGTGTGCAAGAAGCAACACAAAAATTCAAGATCATCTACAAAAGCCGAGTATTGAAGCTTAGCTGCTGTAACAGCTGAATTAACTTGGGTATAGTCTCTTCTTCAAGAACTCAGTGTGGTGTTATAATCTCAGTACATGCAGTAGCAGACAGTTTCACCAAACCTCTTTTAACACCACAGTCATTTATCCCAGAAGCAGACTAACAGTGGTTGAACAACCTGTGAGTTTGAGAGGGGATGTTAGAAGTGAAAAGCTATAACCTTGAGAGTCAAATTAGTAAAAGGATGTGCCACATCAGATTCTATACATGTACTCTGAACCAATCAGATTAGTGAGTTTTGTTAGAGTCGGTTTAGTGAAGAATTTTGTGCATAAGAACTTTGTATAAATAGTATGTAACCAACACTTGTTTCATTCATTGAAAGAGAAATAGAAATTCTGTTCTAGAATTCTCCAAAAAGTTGTTACAAGTTTTTCTCTCAACTTTCCTTTATTTTCTTGAGAAAATCATAATCTCAAAACACACCAAGTAGAGAAGGGGTTTTTTCTTTTTCTTTTTCAAACAAAATAATTTAGCTATTACTTTAAGACTTCAATTTTATTTTTTTTAGATTTTTTTTTTTTTTCCATGTAATCAATTCCTCCGAAGTATAACTTGAACAATCGAACCGCTTCAATTTTAAATCTGAGTTAATTATGCATGCTCAATAAGCATCATCATTTTTGCATACTTTCTCTTCTTTTTATTTTTTCTTCTTTTCATAGCCTTTTTAGGGAAAAAAAAAAAAAAAAAAAAAGACAAACTCAATAAGCAATTTTGTTAGAGAAACCCATATGTGAAGCTAAAAGAAGATAGATAAAGTGATAAACACATTGAAAAAATATATATAACAAGAGAATAGTATATACACTAGCAGAGACGGATCTAAGATTATCTTCTAGGGGAGCACCGTGAAATAATGAGTTAGATCGATATATATCTTAAAGGTTAATTAAAAAAATGTTATTTATATTTAGAACTTTAATTTTTTCATTAATTATTTTAAATGAAAATTAATATTTCATTGTGATAAACTATCTTAATTTGTGCATTTATGAAAAACATTAAGATGATGAAATTTCATTGTTAAAAATTAACCTAGTATTTTTCTAATATCCAAAAACTATTTTAATTGTTAAAAATTATAAAGATTGCTTGATAAAATTTCTTAATAATTAAACATAAATATATTACTATGTTTACTTGATATGTTTTAATTATATATAAATCAAAACATTTTTCTTATAAATAAACTAGCAAAAGCTATATAAATAACTCATCAAAAATATGACATTGTATTATAGCACTATGGTGAGATAAGATTTGGATAGAGAATATTTTTAAGGATATAATAAAATTAGTTAAGATAGAATTGAGTAAATGTAATTTTTGATAAGAAACATTACAATTGACATTACAAAATATATATATATATATACATATGTTGTAATTTGATTTATATTTGAGATATAAAGAAATAATGATAATATATTTAGAATCAAATATATTTTCTATGTGATTACAAGAAAATTATTAACACTTAATTTATAAAAGAATTAGAAAATCTAAATATCAAATAAAGATAAAAACATAAAAATCTAAAAGTTTAGGGGATTAATTTATAAAATTGTAAAATTTCTAGGAAAATGAAACAAGGGCAAAAACATAACACTCTGAAAATATAGAGGAAGATTTAGAAATTTGTAAAACTTCAGGGGCGGTAGAGGCCCTCTCTCATCCTCACGTGTCTCCGTCACTGTATACTAGTGGATGTCACAACCCTATAGAAAATTAGAAACCAGTCTTTTATATTGTAAGGTTATATATATATATATATATATACCCTTCTTAGTGTAAGTATAGTAACTTTATAGATATTATGTGAATCTTTGGTGCGCTTTGAATTTTGTTGTGATGATGCAGATGCCATATTAAGTACAAACGGAAACAATTAGCTTAATCTTATTTAATTTTTGGCAAATTACTACAGAAACAATTTTAAACTGATTTAATTATGCATGCTCAATAAGCAATATGATTTTTACATACTTTATCTCTGTCTTTATTAAGAAAAATATTGATATTGGCTTTGCCAAATTGTAAGAGAAAAAAATATAGAAGAGTTTAATTGGAAGCATATATATGTGTTATAAGAAAAAGGATAGACATAATGAATATGCGGGGTATTAAGAAGGGTGTGTATTTATAATAAAATATTACGTACGTGACAATATATAGCTTGTTATACAGTCCGGCCTTATAGTTATAAATGGCACAGTAATCACCAAATCTATATTAATTTGATCAGTGACAATGGCTGCCTTTGGTCTTGTAGCCAATAACTTTAGCAGCACTGTAAACGGGCTTGTTATTGCTTGTACCAACGGGAGTACTAAAGTCGACTTTGGTGACATTCTTTCCAGGGACGATTTCCCTGCAATCTGGCAAGGGGCTGTTTTTGTGGAGACGAACCTCGCAATCGTCTTTCTCGATGCCTGGTTTCATTGCTATCTTGTATACTCCCACATCGTCTGTAATACCCTTTCTAGCATATGTGCCTGCGTTCGTCTTCTTATCGAAGCAGATGATCATCATCTGTGCTGATTTAATGGGTGCTCCTCCTTTTCCTTTCTTCGCACATGGGTTGCACACCACCTTGCCGGTCACGTAGCCATTGATATTGGAACCAGCATATGTTAAGCTCAGGAGCGATGACATGCAAAGAGCTATGGCAATCACAGCGGTCGCCATCTTCATTGTGTTTGCCATTTTTCTTTTTCTTTTTTTCTTCTTTCTTTTTATTTACACCTCCTCTTTGGTGCTGGTGATGAATTTTCTCAGCTTGGGGACCTCCTTTTATAGGGTTACATGCATGCTCTTCAATTAATGGTATTCCTTAAGTATCTCCCTATTTTAAGGTTTAATGGAATTGTTCAACTCAACAACCTTTTTGAAATCAAGGACCAACTACTTTTTCTCATTGGAAGATTGGTGAATAGAAAACTATACAGGCCACTCATTGGTTATCATCACACAGCCTAAATTTGGCACACCTCTCCGGAAGCTGCAGGCACTCGTGCTCGTGAATCGTGATTCGTTAATTGATTCACTAGAAAAGATCAATGTAAAAGTCACGTCCCAAGTACTCAAATCCACCCGGTCAAAGTAAGTGTGGAGTCTGAGATTTCTATATAATGCCTAGACGAAGAATTGTGTATGTGCTATTGTATTTGGCCGATCCAAATGGAGACTGCTCTGCCACCCCTTGAAGAATTATTGGCTGCTTGGTAGTCTCCAAGTTACGATTAGCAAGTATCATCAAGCCCACTGCGGTGTTAATTTGCCAAGTAAATTAAAAGAGAAATTAATAAAAATATATAAAGTAAAAAAAAGTCTTTTTAAAATTTACCAAAAGTTTTACAATATTCTTTTTCTAATAATATCAGGTTTATGCTAACAAAATATCCCCTACCTTATATTTGATATGAAACATCTCAGTCTTTTTTCATTTATAGATACAAGATTTCTTCGGATGGAAATTTTTTTTTTTTTTTTTTTTTTTTTTTTTTGAGTAATATTAGACATCTCAACGCATTTCCCAAATTGTATCTCAAATTATAAGGTGTCAAACATGTGTGAGAAGTTTTCTCTCAGATTTTCGCGACATTTCTCATCGCGATGAACAACACTTTTAGCGTGACGAGTTATCGTGACGTCACGATGCATGCATCGTGATCGCGATATGACACTGACAAGATTTAAAAAAAAAATAACATTTCCAATGACCATTTCTATCATAGGCGCACTTTTTAGGGTTTTTCCAACCCTCAAAAATAGATTAAATCCTCTAACTCTAGTGTAAGCATTGAAGGGAAAAGAAAGCAATAGATAGGGATGTCAATGGGGTAGGTTCGGGATGGGGACTACAAATCCAACCTTGCCTCGAAAAAAAAAATTACTTGACCCGAACCTCGACTATTGAAGACCGGGTTCAGGGTGGGGAGAGGTGGCCCCAACCCCGCCCTGCCCCAAATTTGTTTTTTAAAATATGAATATTAAACGATTTCTATATATTTAATAGTCATTTTTAATAAAAATAAATTCTTATATTTTGAATAAACCCAATACAAACATACAAAATAAAATTTAAATGATCATAATTGACTATAGAATAAAATAAAATATTTATTTTTTATGTATTAAATATTAATATAATAAATAAATAAATAATAAGCGAGGTGAGACCGGGGTAGGGATACGAAACCCCAATTCTGCCCGGTTTCTAAAATGGGATGGAGGACTCGGCCACAAACCCGCCCCAATCCCATTTATTTTGATAAAACCCTGCTTCGTATAGGGCGAGGCAGGACGGTCCCCATAGGGTTGGGCTCTTTTGCATGTTTTCCCATCAAACATTTTCCCACTAGGCAACGGGAACAATTCCCACCATGTTCCGAAGATTATATACATACTGTATCTCAAGGATCCACCCTCAATTCTGGGCTGACCTAGATCTCATTGACGTCATTAATTTGACCGTTGTTAGGATTTTTCTGTCAGTAAAATACAACCTATTAAAGCTCCATTTTTCAACACACATCGCATGACCAGACTTCACCCCCCACCCTCTCCTAATTCCTTTCTAGACTCACTTGTATACCCAATCTATGCTCATGCAATTTGTAGACTATGAACGCAATTGTTAACCTCTAATCTTGGTCGAGTAATAACGATTACACCCAAAACGCACCCGAGCATATCTTTCGATTACCTCGGAATATACGTATGAATTCATTAAGAACATTAGCCCACTAAAAAGAGTCTTATATGCTAGCCTCGGCTGGTGTACCTTACTAGACATGCATAGAAGACATTTTATCAAACATGTTGTGCGCGTCTTCGGTCTGTTCATAACACATAACCAAAAAAATTTCAACAGGAGATCAATCTATTGAAAGCATTAAATACTCAAAAACATCCATACAAATCACAATTGCACATAATGGATAAATCAAATGTCAATATGTATAGAGTAGATCTTCTCTTCTTCCTTTGCTCTTCTTCTCCTCCAAACTCTTTCAATTTCCTATTGCCTAAAAACAAGAAGTAATCATGGATTGGTGTCCAAGTGTTAGATGGATTGTGTAGGATTTTAGTAATGGTGATGTAGGAAAATGATTAGGTCAATATTCTTAGGTAGGAAATTGGTGTTTTGGCCTAAAAATATCAAAGGTTATATAGGGAAATGAATTAGGTCAAGGGCAAGGCGGTAAATTCTTGAATTTTTTTTATAAAAAAAAAATTGGGTAAAAAGGTGACCTTGGGGCAACCTGGATACTCTTTGTTCGAAGAAAAGTGTTGAAAACCCGAGACGAAAGCAACCTTAGGTTGGGCTCGCCTTGAGGTCGCATCTCTCTCAGGTGAAGTTTTTTAGCTTTGCGCACCGAAACAAAAACAGCCATAACTTTCTCTAGAGAACTTGGAATCGCGATCTGTTAAAAGTGTTGAAAAGTAGACTCATGAGGCTTTCTAGAAATAGGTTATATGAAATGCAGTTCGATCTGAGGAGGGAGATATGACACCCAAGTTGAATATTTTGCACGAAGATTTCCAATTTCAACCCTTTAACCTCCAAAACTCTTCAATTATGCTCAACACCTTATTTTAGGGCAAACAACCTACACAAGGCTCACAAAATGCATTATATACAAAAACATGCTTGAAAACGAATACAAAATCTAGGAAATGGGGACCTCAAATAGGTATGTAAATCGTCTGATCAACAAGAACCCGTGAGACTCATGCGCCTCCATAGGAAGGTAGAGGTGGCACCTCTTGATTAGCTAGTTAATTGCTTCATTTCCCTCTCTTTTAAATATTCTTTTTCCCTCCCATTTTTATTAAAAGAAGAAATTTTGAAAAAGAATGCAGAAGTTTTCTCTCCAAATTTTCCCAACTTCCAACACCATAACTCTCTCATTTATTATCCGATTTGAGTGATTCAAGTTGGAGAATCTTTGTATTGAAGTTCTCTACCTTCTCCAAGTGAGTTTGCAACATTTTGTTCAAGTTTTATGGTGGTTCTACACCTAAATCCGAAACTACACGAGATTCCAAAGGTATTGATCTATTCTTTGTGATTTGATCTTTAAAGTCTTCAATTACCTTGGTTTATCTTCTTCTATATATAAGTGTTACTTGGACAAATGCTATTGAGAAGTAGAGCTTCAATCATAGGCTAATCTTGTCTAATTAGAGACTTAAATGTGAACTAGTTTTTCTTAAAATTATGTTTTCACATGATTGTGAGTTGTATTGTGATTAGCTTATTATCTAGGGCTTTTTGTACTTTGATTGACTTTATTTTCATGATTGATAGCCTTATCATATGCTAGGGCTCATTAGTTGAATAAATCTAGGATTAGCACATTTGATTTTATATTTAGAGCCAATTAGGATTTAATTAATTATTGTTTGAATATATGATCTAAATATTTGCTAGAACTTTAATTGATCATATCTTGTAAATCTAGCATATATTTGTGTGTTACTAAAACTTTGAATATGTGCTTAGTGTATATGCTTTGATTCAAGTTTTAGTTACATGAATAAATCTAGGAATTAAATGTGTTTTGGTGTTTCACATGTTCTAGACTTTTATTCATACATAGTAACTATACAACTTTGATTTATGATCTCACATTCTTATGTCTAGTTCCTATAGAATGTATTGATCTCATATTCTATGTTGAGTTCTTGTTTGCATTTTGCATTCATTGATCACACTTACGAAGTCCTTATAAAAGGCATGAAGTCTTGGTTAAGACAAGTGGTTCGGATAGCCAAGCAAGAAGACTTTACTAGGATCGAAGAGATCCGGATAGTTAAGCGAGAAGTCATGGCTATGATCGGGGAGATCTGAATAGCTATGCAAGGGAGGCTTTCTAGAGGCATGAGTGTCTTGGATAGAAAGTTGATTATGATATTGGTAGGCCTGGGATATCGAGTAGACATAGAGTCCAATAGAAAGTGTTTCATGAGTTGATCATTCCTAGGAATTTCTAATCTATCGATGGTGTTGAATAGACATGGAGTCCAATAGAGAGTGTTTCACACTTTTGAGGAATTTCTAATCTATCAATAGGGTTGGATAGACATAGAGTCCAATAGGGAGTGTATTATGAGTTGGTCACTTTTAAGGAATTTCTAATCTATCATCCAATAAATATAGTACCCAATGGTTGTGGATTCAACCCATGAATGTTTCCTCTTCGGAGGTTTTACCACGTTAAAAAAATATCTTGTGTTAATTATTCATATCTTGACCTTTTATATTTGTATTTGAGTATGGTTGAATCTTGTTTCATAATCTTCATTTCCAGATATCCTTGTAAAAAAGATTTTTTATAATGTGAGATGTAAGCACTTCATTTGATCAAAGTTATAAATATCATGTTATTTGTTCATTGACTTATTTATATATAACCATATCATGATTAATACTTGTACATATCGGACATAATTGAGAATACAAGTATTCTTTGTTTTAGTTTTAATATAATTTCTTCACTAGCATCTTGTAAACTTGATTGACAATGTTTTATTGAAAATGTTTTTCAATTGTCTACATATGTTTTATATGATCAATGTGTTGTGATTCAAGCTATCTAGAGCAACAAACTCTTGTTTGTTTCAAGGGATTGAAAAAGGTATAAAAACCTATTCACCACCTCCCCCCTCCCCTCTAAGTTAGTTTTAGGCAATTTAACCATGTTTGTACATTTCAAAGATGACTTCAAGTTGAGAAAGGATTGTAGCAGTATCCGAAGTTAGAGGAACCTAGGAAGCGACAGTTGATGGTGTTGGTCCTAAATGCTTCCACAATAGACTGACGTAAAAAACGTCATGAATTTAAGAGCCAGTAAGAAGTGCAAGGCGGTAAGCCATTGGTCCAATTTTTTCTAGTTTTTCAAACGGCCCAAAGAACCTCAATGCCAATTTAAGCAAACCATGAAATGCCATCGAAGATTGTCAATAAGGTTGCAGCTTTAAGTAAACAAAATCCCCCACCGAAAAATGGATTTCCCACCGATGTTGATCAGCTTGGCACTTCATACAGTTGCGAGCAAGCAGTAGATTGTGACACAATTCCTTCATAATGGAGTCTCGGTCATGCAGGTAGTCATCCACAGGTTGGACCCGAGTAGTACCTATAATGTGGGAGAGTAAGCTAAGACGAGGAATGAACCGAGGTGTTGTAGCTTAATTTTACCCACAAAAGCCATTCTAGCCACTTCCGTGGCTAATCACCCGCAAAGTAGCGAAAGTATTGTTCTAAGGTTCGATTAACCAGCTTCGTTTGGCCATCGAATTGAGGGTGGTAACTCAAGCTCATGTTGAGAGTAGTGTCCTATAATTGGAACAATTTAACGTATAAATACCTTGTCTCAATTAGAAATGATAGACAAAGGAATGCCATGTAAACGAACAATGTCGACTATGAAAGCCTTGGCCACAGTCAACGCAGTGTAGGGATGTTATAGAGGCACAAAGTGTCCATACTTGGAGAAACGATCAACGACAACCATTATCACAATATGACCTTAAGAGGATAGCAATCCTTTCCATGGAGATTTCTATCCAAATTTTGTTAGGAATAGGTAGAGGTTTTAGAAGGCCCGTAGGGATGAGGCAGTCCGCCTTGAATCATTGACACAGATCACACCCTTATAAATATTCTTTAACTGTGCAATGCATATTTAACCACTCGAAGCTGTTTCAGATTCACACAAGTGAATTATGATACCCGAAATATCCACCTATAGAGGACAAATGGCCATCTGAGACTATAGCAGGAATTATAGTTGAATGTGGACTTAAATAAATTCTGTCATTCTTGAATCACACTAAATCTCATTGAAGGAACTGATGCCCCACCCTCGTAGAAGTCTCATTCACCAATGTAGCATAAAAAGCATCTTGTTCGACTTCACATTGAAGAGTTACCCACTAATCCATATGTGGTAAGGAAATTGCTAAATAACTGAACTCAACAACCCATGACAAAGCATCAGTACCCTGGTTTTCTTGGCCTTTCTTATGTTCAATTTCATACTCGTATCCAAAGAGTTTCAACAGCCAACGAGCTTGCGCAGGTGTTATTATTCGTTGTTCTAATAAGAACATTATACTCTTCTGGTCCGTGCGCACGGTGAATGGTCAGCCAAGCAGGTACGGACACCATTTTCTAGTTGTCTTCACATTGGCTAGCATCTCTTTCTCATAGCTGAAGATAATAAGAGTCAAACCTTTCAATGCCTTACTGTAGAAGGCCACCAACTGTCCCTATTGAGTAAGGATTGCTCCAATTCCCTTCCCGCACACGTCAGATTCCACGACAAATCGTTAAGTGAAATCTGGCAACTTGAGAACGGGGGATGATGTAAGGGCCCGTTTCATTTGATTGAAGATGGCATTAGCTTCTGGATTCCAATAAAAACCCTTCTTCTTTAAAAGCCAAGTCAGTGGCGCAACTATAGTTCTAAAATCACGTACGAATTTTTTGTAATAGCCCACCAACCCTAGGAACTCTTCAAACTGCCTTCACTGTCTTTGGAACAGACTAGTCATTTACTACTTGTATTTTTGGAAGGATCTATTGCAACACCATCTTCAGGGATAATATGATCCTAATAATCAACATGTGTAACACTAAATCGGCACTATGAAATTTTTGTGAATAAACAATCAATAGCCAAAACCATTAAAACAGTGTTAAGATGTGAAAGATGATCTTCCCAAGTTCGACTATAAACCAATATATCATCAAAAAATACAATAATGAATCTCCTAAGATATGGGCGAAATAAATCATTCATGAGACTCTGAAATGTTATTGGGTCGTTTGTGAGTCCGAAGGGCATTATGATAAATTCGTAGTGGCCCTTGTGTGTCTAAAAAGCTATTTTATGGATGTCGTCTTCTTTGACACGAATTTGGTGATATCTTAACCTCAAATCGAGTTTGGAGTAGTACTTGGCACCATAGAGTTCATCCAGTAATTCGTTGATAATTGGTATCAAATCTTTATCCTTTACTGTGATAGTGTTCATGGCCATGTAGTCGGCACAAAAAGGCCAAGTCCCATCTGCTTTTTTAACCAACAAAACTGAAGATGAAAACAAGTTATTACTATGTCGAATCAAGCCTAAGTCCAATAGTTCCTTGACCATCTTCTCAATTTTTGTCTTCTGATGATACGAGTACCTATACGATCTCACGCTAACGAGTCTGTCGTATGGCTACATGGGGATCTAATGGTCATGACTTCTTTGAGGTGGTAAACTTGTAGGCAGTTCGAAAACACCCTAATAGTCTGCGATAAGGTCGGAGGGGTCAGCAGGTGGTGTACTTGAATCTTCTTTTTCTTTGATGGAAACAATCTAAAGGAACAACCATGTGCCTTGTAAGTGTTAACACTCTTTGTTTGATAATGCTACAAGTCCATTCCGCCCAAGTCTCTTTAAAACGTGAGAATTGCCTCCTTCAGTAAAAGATATCGTTAGTTTCTTATAATCCATCTCAACAAGGCCTAGTATTTCAAGCCATTAAACCCCAAAAACTATTGGGCATGCCGCCATCGAAAGTACATAGAAGTTAGTTGTAATAAGGTACCCCTGGACATGTAGGGAAAGAGCCAAACATTTTCTGGCACACTCATTGGTTTCTCTGTTAGCCACCATAACCTGAAACTTCTTATCTCAATCTACTAGAAGGTCGTGTTGTGAGACCAAACACTGATTGACAAAGTTGTGTATAATGCTCAATACCTGCAGTTCTATGAAAAGAAATTTCGGGTAAAGGGTCAGTAAGTTCTGATTCATTTGGGCTTTCTTCGACATCGGTTGTGTCATTTTGGGAACCATCTTATATCATAAATAACTAGGGTCTTTGGTAGAGAAATCCGAGGAGGAATTTCTTGTCACAATAATAGCATAGTCCCTTCTCACGCCTCTCCTTCGCCTCTTGTGTTGTGATTCGTTTGAAAGGAATTGAAGGTGGTGACTTCTGTGAAGGTGGTGGTCCTAATAACCTAGGCGAACTGTTGGAAATCGATCTTTGTTGCACACCGATGGTGGGAGGTCAATAGGGACTGGTTCCTTTTTATTGCAGTGCATTGTGTTCTTCAACCAACCTGGCTACCCCAATAGCTTCTGTAGGGAAACATGGCTATTTGATCTTAACATCCAGCTGAATTTCGTCCCGCGGACCAGCTATAAAAAAGCCTACAAGAAAGGTTTCAGGTGACCCATCCACACGATGCGAAAGCTTTTCGAACACCTCCTAATAAGCGGTAACAGTACAGGATTGCTTAAGTCTATTGAGTGCTTAGGATGGATCCTCATAATCCGTAGGTCCGAAACAAAGCAGAAGAGACTTAGTAAATTTGTCCCACGTCAAGGGCCCTTTGAACTTTGTAAGCCATATGTGCCATTGGAGGGCAATTCCTTTAAGATGGAATGATGCAAGCTAGACCTGCTGATTAGGAACAACATCTTTGAAGTTAAAGTATTGCTCAGCCTTATAGACCTAGCTAGTCAAATCTTCGCTGTTGAATTTTGGAAAGATCAGTTTTAGGTGATGATGATTGGTACGGTCATTGGTTAGGTTGGTTTGGGTATTATTTCGGCTGTGGGAAGTTTCACCAAAGCAAACAAGTTGATATCTTTTTCTGTGGTGGGTTGATTTTGTTGTAAGTGCAGGGCTTGTAATTCGGTAAGGATTTGGTCGAATCTTGATTCGTGGCAGGCAAGGATCTCATTGACTTCATTGCGGAATTCCGCATTCGATTTCCCACGCATATCCATGGACGAACCTGGCTTTGATACCATTTATACGTAATAATTTGAAAACAAAGAAAGGTTGCATTAATAAGTAAAGAAAACAGAGGAGATAGAGTTGATTCTGTAATTTGTCATATCTTATTAAAATATTGTTTTTGGCTATTTATAGGCAAATTACATTCAACATAAAACAAATGGGTGCTATTTTTTGGCAACACTACTGCACTACTTATCAGCACTATTGCACTATTGCACTACCTATATACTTATAAAAGTGGAACGATAACTAAGGCTTAAGCTCAAACAACTCCAAACAACTCTAACTACCATCCAGCGTGGCTCTTGACTCAATCTATCCATACTTTGCATGACATCATTGCTTGGCTTGAACAAAGTCAACGAAGGCTCATGTACTTATTCACGTATCACTAGCTCACCTTCAGATTTTATAATAATGCCACATACACATTGGTTATCAATCTTTGGCATAGGTTTCAGGTCTGACTTGAGCTTTGGAGTGGAAATGCTAGGACTAGCTTTCCTTCTTGACCTACTTCTCTTTTACATGTTTCCCCATCAAAAAATTTCCCACTAGGCTATGAGAACATTTCCAACCGTGTTCCGAAGATTATATACATATATCAAGGATTCACCCCCAATTCTGGGCTGACCTGGATCTCATTGTTGACATCATTTGACCGTTGTTAGGATTTTCCGTCAACAAAATACAACCTATTACTGCTATAAAAATTGAACGATCTAACATTACTGCTATATTATTAGATTGGGTATAGAAATGGTGTGTATGGATGATCAATTTTAGCTCATATTAAAGACTTTCCTCATACATAGATTCAGTGTTTTGTCCTTCACACCTGCATCTTGACTGCATGGCTGACCCTGGGGTGGGGCGGGAGGGCACCTGCCCCCATCATGTCTAGGGCTCTCGAATACATGATCTGAGTTTTTGTTATGGGTTAAGTTGTTTAAAATAAAATTAAAATTAAAATTAAAAAATAAATAAAAAATAAAAAATAAAAACCCATATTATTTGTTTTAAATAGAAAAGCTCAACATTACCCAAATAGAAAAGACCATATTATTTGTTTTAAATTAGAAAAGCCCAATTCGTTTTTTTCTCATACAAAACCCAATCTGATAGGGTTTCATAGTTTCCTATCAGTCCATCACCTCTTTCTGGCTTTCTCTCTCACCTCTCAAGTATCAAACCCTCAGTTTATTTAGGTAATTCCTTTCTCTTATTTGCTTTTGATTTTTGTAATTTTTATAAATTGTAGTCTTTTTTAATCAATTGTGATGATGAGACTTGAGATCAAACAATTGTCCACCAAGAAATTATTAAGTCTATCAATACAAATCTCTTATATTCCAATTTATAATTTGAAAAACATTAATTTTAACCATTTGAAATTATTTTTAACGATTTTCAAACCAACTTTTCTCAAAAATTTTATATATTAATTTAATTCCTTTTTTCTTATTATTATTATTTCCAAAAAGACTACCACAAGGCACACTGTTGATCCCACCTCTCACGAAACAATTGTAGAAATGACTTTGATATAATCAAGAAGACTCATGATAGTGAGATATGAAAATAATACTTAGGAATTTTTCCTGTTATTGGTCATTTGAATTGATCTTCTAATTGAATATATCTTCCATTAGAATTTAGACGGGATTAAATATTTCTATTTAATCTTATTTGTTCTCTGATTTTTTTTCTCTTATTTAGACATTCAGTGATTTGTCTTCTCCTATTAAGTTGTTTCTAACTGAGAATTTGAGATCAAAAGTAGGCAATAGCAGTGTCAATCTCATATATAATTATTGTCATTTTATATAATTATTGTTCAGTGTCAATCTCATGTATATAATTATTAATTAATATATAATTTGATTGTATTTTTCAGCAAAAAAAAAAAAAAAAATCAATCTTGCGATATTGAGGGACTGGTGCGACTTGTTGAATGAACATGAATCCAGATGCTTGAATGTTTGACAGGTTTTATTGTTCCGTTTCGGTGTTTCACATTGATTGTTATTTTATTTATTATTATAGTTCTTATTGTTTTATTGTCCTTTGTTTGTTATTTTAGTTATTAGTAAAATGGTTCCTAAAAAACAACCATCTTGATCTAAAAAAAGAGAAGAAGAAAAAAAGACAAAAAAAAAAGACAAAGATTAGAATAATTAACTCGGTCTCAAAAAGGTACTTTAGAAAAATTCTTTACTAAGAAAGTAGAGTCCGGTTGTTCACTTGAAAATTCAGTTGAAGGTTTAGCTAATGATCGTGATGTGAATGATATTAATAATAATGAAAATTTGGGCAATTAAATTGGAAATGATGAAAATCAACTGAATGATAATAATGTGATTGACATGAATGATAATGATGAGAATTTGGGCAATGAAAATGAAAATGATGAAAATCAACTGAATGATCATGATGTGATTGACATGAATGATAATAAAAATTTGGGCAATGATATAGAACAACCGACTCCTCATTTGGATATTTATGATCCTAGAATTTGGGCAAACCAAAACAATTGATTTATTAGTGGAAAAAGGTCCAATAAGAGAACTGAATCTTAGCTTTCCTTTGGATGGTAGATCTAGATATTTTTCATGTTTATATTATACTCGAAAATTACCGAATAGAGAGACTCAAGATAGGAAATGGTTAGTGTACTCAAAGCATGTAAATAAAGTATATTGTTTCTGTTATAAGTTATTTAAGTCAATGAATTCGAACAGCCTTTTAGCACATGAAGGATGTAATAATTGGAAGCATCTTAGTGAAAGGCTTAAAGAACATGAGAATAGTATCGAGCATATCACTAATATGAGCACTTGGATTGATTTACTAATCGGATTAAAAAAGAATGAAACAATTGATAAAAATGTACAAGAACAAATTACAAAAGAGAAAAATTGTTGTAAAGAAGTTCTTGTGAGAATTATTGCTATTGTGAAATATCTTACTAAGCATAATTTGGCTTTTCATAGAACCAATGAGAGAATTCATACAGATAATAATGGTAACTTTTTGGGTTTAATTGAAATGGTAGCAGAATTTGATCTAGTAATACAAGAGCATATTCGACGCATTGATGATAGTGAGATTCATTATCACTATCTTGGTTATAAAATTCAAAATGAATTGATTTCTAGATTAGTCTCTAATATCAAAAGTGCAATCATAAAAAATCAAAAATCAAAAAGACAAAATATTTTTCAGTGATTCTTGATTGTACTCTTGATATAAGTCACCAAGAATAAATGACTGTGATAATAAGATGTGTAGACATGTCCACTAGTACTATAAAAGTAGAAGAGTACTTTCTATGGCTTTTAAAAGTGGATGATACATTTGGGATAGGGCTTTTTAATGAATTGCAAGCTATACTAAAATCTCTTGGTCTTGATATTAATGATGTGAGAGAACAAGGTTATGATAATTGATCTAACATGAAAGAGAAACACCAAGGTGTGCAAAAAAGATTAATTGAAATAAATCCTAGAGCGTTGTATATGCATGTGCTTCTCATAGTCTTAATCTAACTGTGTGTGATATGACTAACTCTTGTGTTAAAGATGTTTCTTTTTTTGGAGTTATTCAACGAATATATTCATTGTTTTCTAGTTCTACTAAGAGATGGAAAAAATTTCAAGATCATGTCATTGGCTTAACTCTAAAAACATTGTCCACAACACGTTAGGAAAGTCATATTAATAGTGTTAAAGCTATAAAATGTCAAGCTCAACATAAAAGAAGCTTTATTAGTATTACTTGAAAGTAGTGATAATGTCAAAACAAAGAGTGAAGCTAAAAGTTTAGCAAATAAACTTTAAAATTTTGAGTTTTTATTAGGCATGTTGTAATTAAATAGAAATACACAATAGGGAACAATAATTAATTAACAATATAAAGAATAAAATTCAAGAAGAAAGAAGGAAAGATGAACGAGATGAAATAGAAGAGGAGAAATAGAGATTTGAGAACATTGCCTTTTTTATTGAATGATATAGCTTCCAGATTTTTCAACTAAAAACCAACCTCTCACATTTTACAAAATAAAGTTATTTATAAAAGCATGGACCGATTAAAATATTACAAACAACATGACACTTATCAGCTTTGCATGGAAGAAAGGATGTGTAGTTGACAAGTGCATAATCTTCTTCAAGAAGCCATTGTTTAGTGGAAATCCATATGTCTTAATACTCCCCCTTGGGTTTCCACTATTTGTATTTAATTTGCTAGGAAAAACCCAGTGGGATAAAAACCTTAGCAAAATATATACAATGATCTTCTGGATCAAGTGGTGGGGGTATGTTCAGAACTGCCTCATTAAAACCTTCCCAGTAAAACCCAGTGGGACAAAATCCGGTAGAAGGAAAAAGAGTACAGTATACATACATTCATTCAAAATTTTGCTCCCCCTGGTTGAACACTCCCCCTGAATGAAACTTCATTATCAATCTTGTAATTTGAAGAGTCGACGCATGCCAATATCATATACCAATTTCTCAAAAGTTGATGTATGTAATGTTTTGGTAAATAGATCTGCAAGGTTATCTGTAGACCGTATTTGTTTAACATCAATCTGTCGGCTCTGTTGAAGTTCATGGGTATAGAAGAATTTGGGAGAAATATGTTTGGTTCTGTCTCCTTTGATATATCCACCTCTAACTTGAGCAATACAAGCCGCATTATCTTCAAATATCGGTGTCGGCATTCCTGTAGATAATGAAAATCCACATGTATTTTGAATATGAGAAATTACTGACCTTAGCCACACGCATTCTCGGCTTGCTTCATGAAGTGCAAGTATCTCAGAATGATTAGATGATGTAGCAACAATGGTTTGCTTTGTGGAGCGCCAGGAGATTGCTGTGTCATTATAAGTAAAAACATACCCTATTTGTGAACGGGCTTTATGGGGATCTGATAGATACCCAGCATCAGCATAACCAATTAAACCTGAAAAATTGTTAGATTTTAAAAAATATAACCCTAAATCTTTTGTTCCACGAAGATAACGAAAAAAATGTTTGATCCCATTCCAATGTCTTCGAGTTGGTGCTGAACTGAATCTAGGAAGTAAATTTACTGAAAATGCAATATCTGGTCGAGTACATTGAGCCAGATATAATAAAGCACCAATTGCATTAAGATATGGTACTTTAGGACCAAGTATCTTTTCACCATCTTCCAGTGGTCGGAATGGATCTTTCTTAGGATCAAGAGTTCTAACAATCATAGGAGTACTTAATGGGTGAGCATTATCCATATTAAATCTTTTCAGAATCTTTTTAGAATCTTTTCAATATAAGCTGATTGATGGATAAGTATTCCGTCTGATTTATGCTCAATCTCCAGACCGAGACAATATTTTGTCTTTCCCAGGTCTTTCATTTCAAATTCTTTTTTCAAATATTCAGCAGTTTTTAGGAGCTCTCCAGGAGTTCCAATCAAATTCATGTCATCAACGTAAACTGCTATAATAGCAAATCCAGATTCTGATTTCTTTATGAAAACACATGGGCATATGGGATTATTGATATATCCCTCTTTAATCAAATATTCACTGAGGCGGTTGTACCACATGCGCCCAGATTGCTTTAATCCATACAAGGATCTTTGTAATTTAATTGAATATAAATTGCGAGATCTCGAGTTGTATGCTTCTGGCATTCTAAATCCTTCTGGGATATTCATATAAATATCTGAATCGAGTGAGCCATATAGGTAGGCAGTTACTACGTCCATAAGACGCATTTCAAGTCTTTCTGAGACATCCAAACTTATTAGAAATCGAAATGTAATTGTATCCATCACTGGTGAATACGTCTCATCAAAATCAATACCAGGTCTCTACGAGAAACCCTGTGCTAGAAGTCGTGCCTTATATCGCACCACCTCGTTTTTCTCATTACGTTTCCGTACAAAAACCCATTTGTATCCAACAGGTTTGACGTCTTCAGGCGTCTGGACTATTGGTTCAAATACTTTTCGTTTGGTTAATGAAGCCAATTCTACTTGAATTGCTTCTTTCCATTTAGGCCAATCAGATCTTTGCCTACAATCATTAAGGTTATGAGGCTCATCATCATTATTTAAAATTTCAGTAGCCACTGTGTATGAAAATATATCATCAATGATTATTTCTTCGCGATTCCACATTTCTCCTGTATAATTTATAGAAATTTCCTCATTTCTATGTTCTTGTATCTCTTCAGAGATTCCTTCCCCTGCAAGGGTCTCTTGTGTCCTTTCAGGGACATCTAACTCTTGTGGAGTTGATTCAGAGAAAGTGGATTTATTTATCATTTCAGGAACATGATCCTGATATTTTGTTTTCTTCCTTCGGGGAACAGTATCTTTCGAACCAAGTGGCCTACCACGCTTCTGGCGTATAGTAGATGATTCTTTTGCTACTATTTGTTTAGATCGTTCTTCTGGAACAATCACCCGTGCTGGTACATTAACAGCTGGGATGTGTGATTTTGTTACCTTAATAGCATCTGTAAATCCATCTGGTAACTGATTTGCTATTGTTTGAAGATGAACTATCTTGCGTACTTCATTATCACATTGAGATATGTATGGGTCAAGATGAGTTAGACCAGGAACTTTCCAAGAAAATTCACGCTTCTCTTCAGGAGAAGTTTTTCCTTTCCCTAATGATGGGAAATTTCCCTCATCGAAATGACAATCAGCAAATCGTGCAGTAAAAAGATCACCAGTTAAAGGTTCCAGAAATCTAATAATTGATGGTGAATCTAGACCAACATATATTCCCAAACGCCGTTGGGGTCCCATTTTAGTTCTATTTGTAGGTGCAATTGGGACATATACTGCACAGCCAAAAGTACGCAGATGGGAAATATCTGGTTGATGGCCAAATATAAGTTGCACAGAAGAATATTGATGATAAGCAGTGGGACGAAGACGAATTAGTGCAGCAGCATGTAAAATAGCATGTCCCCAAACAGAAATCGGTAATTGTGTTCGTAATAATAAAGTTTTTGCAATTACCTGGAGACGCTTGATAAATGATTCTGCTAATCCATTCTGAGTATGAACATGTGGAACTGGATGCTCAACATCAATCCCAACTGATCTGCAATATTCATCAAATGTTTTGGAGGTAAATTCACCAGCATTATCAAGGCGGATTGATTTGATCGGATGATCGGGAAAATGTGCCCGAAGCCTTATAATCTGTGCGAGTAATCTGGCAAAAGCAACATTGCGTGTTGACAATAAGCAAACGTGTGACCATCTACTGGATGCGTCAACTAGGACCATAAAATAGCGGAAAGGTCCACTTGGTGGATGAATAGGTCCACATATGTCCCCTTGAATCCTTTGTAGGAATGATGGGGATTCAAAGCCAACTTTAGAATGGGATGGTTTTATTACCAATTTCCCTTGTGAACATGCAGTACATAAATTTTCATGGGATAAAAGAATCTTCTGGTTCTTTAATGGATGCCCATGAGAATTTTCAATGATTCTACGCATCATTGTAGATCCCGGGTGACCAAAACGGTCATGCCAAAGCATAAATATTTTTGGATCTGGGGACTTCTGGTTCATAACTGCATAAATTTCTACACCTCTTATAAGAGTGTAATATAATCCAGATGATAAACCACGCAGCTTTTCCATAATGAGTTTCTGGCCTGAATTATGAGAAGTAATGCATAGATACTCAATATTCTCATCACTTATAGTTTCTATGTGATATCCATTACCCCTTATATCTTTGAAACTAAGTAGATTTCTTCTGGATCTACTAGAATATAAAGCATCACTGATACATATTTTAGTATCGTTTGGTAACAATATCATGGCTCTACCGGAGCCTTCTATCAGATCTGCTGGACCTGATATTGTATTAACATTTGCTTTGAGCAAGGTCAAATTCAGAAAATATTTCTTATTCTGCAGAATTGTATGCGTCGTTGCACTATCGGCCAGACATATATCTCATGTATCTTGCTTTTCAACATCAATCAATTTATCGTTTAGAGACATATCTTTTTACAAAACAAAAACAAAAACAAAAATAAATAAAGTGCAAATCAGATAGAGTGATCAAAAATATAGACATGTAGATATGAAAATATATCACTTCATAAAACAAAATCATGAATCATATTGATCTTTCGAACTTCCGGTTCGACCATGAACTACGGGTTCATAAAATTCTGAAAACTTCAGGTTCTAAATAGAAATTACAAATTGACTTTCTAGATAAAAGAATCGTGACTTGATTCAATTCAGAATTTCTGGTTCTAATAAATTTTGACATAAAAATTTTAATATCATAATTTAAATTGAATTCAGATCTTCAAGTCTGATTAGAACTTTATGTTCAAAACTTAAGAACTTCAAGTTCAGATTCAATACTTTGTATTCAAAATTAGAACTTCAGGTCCCAAGTATGACATTCATGTACATATTAATGAATCCAGACATATTCTGATCGGTTTGTAAAACCGTGTCAACTTAAATATTATAATGATAAATCCAGAAACTTCAGATTCTGGTTAGTCGGTCTAGTCGAGCTTGGTTTAAATTTCATAAACTTAACGGTTGACCTAGTTAGGCTCAACACATAATTTATACAAATCCAGAAACTTCAGGTTCTGGTTAGTTGGCATATTTCGATACATAAATTTCATAAAATTAAATAGATGCGTAAAATTAAAATAATAAATAATATAACAGAAATAAGATGAAGAAGAATAATTACATAAAATGAATAGGGGAGAAAATTTACTATTTTTATTAATGATTTCGGATTACATCCTGACCACACAATTTCAACTGTGTAGTGATTTTGAATAAAGCAGTATTATACTTAAAGACTGATCTAAAGTCTTGAAAATGTAAATGTTGCCACTGATACCTGGCATTTGGTAATGCAACTTCTAGTTGGTTATCAAATCTGTCTTTTTAGTTCTTGTCATAGAACTTCTGGTTCTGTGATCGTTAAGTATTGAGCTTTCAGATCGTAATTGTCCCCAGACACTTCCAGTGCAGCAAATTTCAAATTTACAAGCTTTGATATTATTATAACTTCTAGTTATCCGAAAATCACAATCGGAGTAAGAACTTCTGGTCTGACAAAAATCCGAGGAATTTATACCTTCAGATATATAAACAAATATTTGTAAATAAATAAATCCAGAAACTTCAGGTTCTGATAATGATAAATAAATTCATAAACTTCAGGTTCTTGATGGGTAACCAAATTGTTTAAATAAAAATTGCGTAAAGTAAAATGCGTAATAATAAATGCGAGAAAAAGAAAAATAAATAAATCCAGAACTGCAGGTTCTGATTGGTTGACATAGCCAATCTCATAAAAGCATAAAAATAAATAAATGCGATAAAGTAAATCCAGAACTGTAGGTTCTGGTAGGTTGGCATGGCCAATCACATAAAAGCATATAAATAAATAAATGTGAGAAAGTAAATTGCTTAAAAGTAAATAAAATGCAGTAAAATAAATTGCATAAAAGTAAAGTGGGAGAAAGTAAATTCAGAACTGGGGGTTCTGGTATTAATAAATAAAAATTTGGAAGCTTCAGGCTTCAGTAATTAATAAATTCAGAATCTTCAGGTTCTAGTAATAAATCTAGGAACTTCAGGTCTCAGTAGTAATAAATTCAGAACTTCAGGTTCTGGGAATAACAGCATTCGTGCTGATAACGTGTTGTAATTAAATAGAAATACACAATAGGGAACAATAATTAATTAACAATATAAAGAATAAAATTCAAGAAGAAAGAAGGAAAGATGAACGAGATGAAATAGAAGAGGAGAAATAGAGATTTGAGAACATTGCCTTTTTTATTGAATGATATAGCGTCCAGATTTTTCAACTAAAAACCAACCTCTCACGTTTTACAAAATAAAGTTATTTATAAAAGCATGGACCGATTAAAATATTACAAACAACATGACACTTATCAGCTTTGCATGGAAGAAAGGATGTGTAGTTGACAAGTGCATAATCTTCTTCAAGAAGCCATTCTTTAGTGGAAATCCACATGTCTTAATAAGGCATAATTATTTGGCATGATATTTTGTTTTCTATTAACATGGTTAGCAAAATTTTGCAATCTAAGGGTATGTGTATTGATATTGCTATAGAACATTTGAAGGGGGTCATTTCTTTTTTTGAAAATTATAGAGAAAATGGATTACATATGTCATGATTGATGCCAAAAGTATTGCATCTGATTTGGAAATTGAACCAATTTTTGTTAAAAAATGTCAAATTCGTAGAAAGAAACAGTTTGATGAAAATACACATGAGGATATAACGCAATCGGCTGAAGAATCGTTTAGAGTGAATTATTTTATTGTTGTAGTTGATGTTGCTATTGCTTCCTTGAAGAATAGATTCGAACAGTTGCAAATATTTGAAGGTATTTTTGGGTTCTTATATGATTCAAAGAAATTAGTTTCATTAAATGATAATAAATTAAAAGAATGTTGTGTAAATCTTGAACGTGCTATAAAACATGATACATTTGTAGATATTGATTCAAATGATTTGTTTTCTGAATTGAGAGTGTTACAAGTTGTTTTGCCAAAAGAAAAAAAGACTGTCATTAAAATACTTGAGTTTGTAAAAGCTTCGGATTGTTATCCGAATATA
Organism: Acer campestre; assembly: GCA_954870605.1. Taxonomy (NCBI): domain Eukaryota; kingdom Viridiplantae; phylum Streptophyta; class Magnoliopsida; order Sapindales; family Sapindaceae; genus Acer; species Acer campestre. The sequence continues at coordinate 33,225,605 of OX940801.1, forward strand.
TCAATTGCATATAGAATATTGTTTACTATACCTGTAACTGTGGCATCCGCAAAAAGAAGTTTTTCTAAATTAAAATTGTTGAAATCTTATTTGCAGTCAACTATGTCACAAGAAATGTCACAAGAAAAGTTAAATGGGTTGGCAATCTGGTGTATTGAAAAAGAAATGTTGGAAAAGATTGAATTTGAAAGTATCATTAATTAATTTGCCTCTCAAAATGCTAGAAGAAGATATTTCAAATGATGTTTTGATACTCTTTATTGTGTTGTGATTTTGTTTTGTAGGACTACATGATAGCTTGAATATTGTTGAAGAATTGCCGAAATATTTTGGAACTTTGCAAATGCTAAGGAGCAGTCTATCTTTTGGAAATTTGCAAATGCTAAGGAGTGGTCAATCTTTTGGATCTTTGCAAATGCTTATGAATTGTATATCTTTAGCAATTTTATATGCTATTAGCTACTATTTTGATGTATGACATTGATAGTACTTATAATGAATTTATCATTTTATGATATTATTTATCTTTAATGAAATTATCATTTTTGGGATATATATATATATATATATGAAAACAGGTTACATATTTGTATATATATTGAAAAAACTATGAATATACACAAAGGGTCCATTTTTATGATTTCGTCCAAGGGCCTCAGAATAGTCAGGATCGGCACTGATCTTGAGGTTGTTGGTTTGAGTCTGTCCTCTTCCCCTAAATACCGAAAATATATATATATATATATACAAAATCTAAAAAAAAAAAAAAAAAACTTTCCTCGCACATAGGAAAGAATAACTTAGAACGTAGCTTGACACTTGGGCTTTGCCTTCTCAGATGTAAGAGAGGTGGGCTTTTTAGTCAAAAATTGGGCACATGTGGATCATCAAATAGAAGAAGAGAGAGACATCCCATATTGATTATTTCTAGAGAGCTAGAATCGACAATCTCTGATTTGTGTTTCAAAAAAATATATATATAATTTGTTATACAAATTCTAATATTATTTTTATACAACTATATTCATATTATTTTACTAATTGAAATTATATATGACATTTATAATTATTTTTTTAAATACAACTTATGATGACGGCAAATTGAAAAAAGAAGTTATGCATAAAATGAAAGCTTAGCCATCGAAATATGTATAAATAAAAGCGTACAAAGTTAGTGTTATAAATTGTACAGGAAAAAGTTGTTGATGGTGTTGGTGGGTGACCCATAACCATAATTATAATGTTATCATTAATGTTGCTGGCATCACAATGATATTGACGTAGAGTTAAGTGTAGAGAAGAAATGACTAGGTTTAGATTTAGATTTGATTGATTAATGTGGGGGAAAAAAATAAAGCAAAGTTTTTAGTATTGATTTCTTGTCACTTTTCTTTGATCACTTTATTCAAACTGCATTTATTTTGGTGGATGATCGAGTTGGACTTGACTATCATTGTCAATTTCTTTCTCATTGTGTTATTATTATTATTATTAATGTAATAATCATTATCCTTATTATTAACTTGTATGTAGAATTGTAGATACTTAGATATAAACAGATGAGATTTTAATATATTAGTAAATAATTTTAAGAGTAGGCTGCACATTTTTTCGTTATATGGGTGCATTATAAGGTTGGGTAAATGGTAAGTCTATCACAGTCACGTTAATAAAATTATGAGTTCAAATCATATATGTCCTCTTCTTATAACCCTGAAATTTATAATATCGTAAAAACTTAATGTGTGACTAACCATCAATGATATTGATTTATCAAAACTAATTAGATTGTTTTCAATGAAACATTATTCAAATAGAACCTTAAATTTCAACCAATCAATATTAAAGTTTGATCATCACTGTAGACTATGTGATCAATATTAAAGGATCCGTGATGAAAGTGTTGGTTTTTCCTAATTTATACTACAAAACAAAATATATTAATGTGACATTGACATTCATCTTCCATATATTTTAGCAAAATCCATCAATAATCGCTTGTTCTATATATTGCTATCATATATGTAATTTCATAATTATCATTTATCAACCACTTAGACACTAAGACATCTCATCTATTGTATTCTATTGAATTATTGATAAATGTTCAGCTAGTAGATGGATGAGCTTAGAGCTTGGGTAAATGACTTTCAAGTCAACGGCTCGAATCCTACCAATGGTAAAAAGTTTCAAAAAAAATACATAACCTAGTTAGGTGAATAGATATCACATTGAAAATATATATATTGATAAATTGATGCACGTTAATGATGATATGTCTCATTTACCACATATCATATGAGTCTAATTGTCATATTATTAGTTAGAATGTAACTGGAATACGAAGTGGACATTACTCTTAAAATTATTGGTAAAATGCATTCACCTTCTATCATTAAAATCTAATTATAACTTAATTTGGAAAAAAATTAAATATTATAAAACTTATTATTCCTAATTGAGGTGGGTTTGAGATGCATGTTGTGACCAACTTTATCTTATCGATCTTCTAAATCTTTTAAAATTACTTTTTTGATGATAATAATACACTAAAGCATCGTTTGTTTGGCTGTATTGTATTGTATTATGTAATTAAAATGTACTAAAATAATATAATACAAATAATATAATACATTATTATTTTAGTACATTTTAATTGTCTAATACAATAAACACCGTATTAACTAATACATTATATTTTGTGGTATTATATTATATTGTATTAGAAAAAACATTTTATTTATTTTTCAATGAATATGGAATATTAATAAAATATGTGTTATGTTGTTAATATATTTTTTTATAATTTCAAAATACATAGGAAAATTTTATTTAAATTTTTTGTTTCAATTAAAATAAATATTTATTGATTTTTTATATAAAAATATTTATTGATTTATTCATGGTAAGGATATTTGAAATTAATTATTAAGTATTTTTTAAAAAAACATATTATGTTTTTATAATATAATAAAATACAATAAAATCACATAGGAATAACCTAATACGATATAACATAGTGCAGCACCAAACACAGATTTGTATTAATGATAATACAGTCCAATACAATCTAATACGGTGTGCCAAACGAGCCCCTAAGAGCATATTTGTTTCATTGTATTGTATAGTAGAAGGACTTTAAAATGTATTAAAACAATACAATCCAACGTTTGGCAACAACTTAGCACTGGATTAGTTAATACAAAGCTCTTCTTCTAATACACCTCTAGTCGCACTAAATAATTTAAAGGGTGGAGGTGTGTTTAGCTTGAATTAAGCTACCACCCAACTTTTTCATTCATTTTATATTTATTTGAGTGATTTTTATTTTTTTTTTCTAAATTGAGTTTATTTATCTAGAAAATTTGGTTTAAAAAAATCGGTCACCTTTAAAAAATATTTATTTAAATTTTAATAATATTATTTATATTCATTTATTAATAATTATTTAAAAAATATTTGTGTCAATAAAAATAAATATTTATTTTATTTATATTAAAATTTATTTAAATGATTGATTTTTATTTATATTAAATATTTTTTTTTTTTGAAGTATTACATAAATTCAAGGATTTTTTAGGGAGAAGGAGGACTCGAACACATAACCTCATGGTGTAAGTGTGAGGGGTATATCACCAGACTAACCTTTTTTAATGGGAATAATTGCACACACGTCCCCTAAGTTTAGGCATAATTGTATACTATGGAACTTTTACCCATAATTACACAAGCATCTTGTGCCGTTAGTTGACTTCCGATAACTCTAACCGTTGACCATAATTTTAACCCAAAATAACTAAAGTGCCCCTAGTTAACTAATTTTTTGTTTAAATTAATAATTAAAAAACGAAACATAAAAAACAACGAAAACGAAAAAACAAAATCAATCATTTTTTTTTTTCTCTTTCATTTTCTCAACCCCCAAACACAATCCAAAAAAACTTAACAAACAAAAACCAAAACTCAATCCCAAAAATCAAAATCAAAACCAAAACTCAAATCCTCAAACAACAACCAAAAATCAAATCCACAAATAAAAACCCAAATCTATCAATTCCATAACCAGTTAACCACATCCATATAAAAAAAAAATTAAAAAAAAAAAATTCGAACTTCAATGGTGGATTTTTAACTTTCTAGGTTGAAGTTCTAATTTTTATTTTTATTTTTTTTTAAATGGATGTGGTTAACTGGCTGTAGTATTGATGTATTTGGGTTTTTATTTGTGGATTTGATTATTGGTTTTTCTTTGAGGATTTGAGTTTTGGTTTTGTTTTGTGGGATTGAGTTTTGATTTTTGTTTGTTAAGTGTTATTTTTTTTTTTTTTTTTTTGGATTGTGTTTGGAGGTTGAGAAAATGAAAGAGAAAAAAAAATGATTGATTTTTTTTTTCTTCATCTTTTTTGTACCATTTAGCAGGGGTGGCCGGTACCTTGCACCGTCTAACATACAGTCTTAGAGTTTTCCCCACACAGCGGCACTCCCATGGCCTAAACAGGGTACTCACTGACCTGACTGTCCACAGACAATACAAGGACCATTAAGCCAAAAGGACCAATATCCATTTTCTGATGTGCAGGATCCTCAACCTAGAGGTAAGCACAAAGCATACTTAGATAATTACAGACTGATATTCATCACCTAGATTAATATTGAAGAAGAAGATGAGAGAGTTTAGAAAGCCATTTTTAAGATAACACCCTTTTTTATATATTCAAACAAGTCTGGTTTTTTACAATGGAAGAGCTCCTCATATATAGGAGGAGGAAAGCAACAGACCAAGACATACAAACAAATCACGTGAACAGGTACGTGATCAGGATGAGGATGCTATCAGCTTACTGAGCTGAAAAGCAAAAGCAAACCTTTTTGACAAATTTTCATGTCTCGAAACTTAAAACATAAAAAGACAAAACTATGCCTAATAAGACAAAAAGCATTAAAAACTTTGACAATATTTCACAACAAGACAAAACGAAATAGTGACCTAAATAGTAACTTAAAATCTTCTTTTTGCTGATTGAGGCAGTTTATCAGTTCACTGATTGAGCTATGTCAGTGCATGAACTGAATTTGTTGACTTGCACGAGCTTGAAGCTTGATCAGGGGCTTGACAGGTTGCAAGCAGCATGATCTTCATCATCAGAATCTGTAGCACCACAAATCCAACAGGGCCAAAAAGTAGCCTGTGAGTCTAGGGCCATAGGGTCTTGTGCGTCTTGGAAAAATTCTTCTGGTACCGGATCTGGATCTGGATCTGGTAAATCTTCTGGTGGTGGATTCCAGCTTGGAGGCCAGCTTTTGGAGGAGTCTCTGGGCACATCTGGAAGGATCAAACATTCATCTGTATAGACACCATTAATATCACAAAGAAAATTCAACATAGGGGTTTGGAGCTTTGTAGGATACAACTGTGAATAATCAAAAGTGGTGTGCCATTCATAATTGATGTTGTGTGTCCAAAGAAGGTTTTTGTGAGGATTGTAACGATAGGGCCTGTGAAATATCCAAATGCATGATACAGAAGAGGCTGAATCAGGGTCAAGGTTCCAAACATTGTATTGTCCCATGAGTTTTGTGAGTTGAGCTCTCCAATAGGACAGGGAATCAAACCATTGGAGGAATGTCCATAGGAGGGAGTTTTGTTGAGCTGGATCAAAGAGATGACCATATAATTCCTGAAGAGGAAAAACAATGGCATGATGGTGGAGAATAGATAAGCACCATAAAAACCATAAAACTCGAGGAGTGAAGTAATCAAAGGGAGGCATCAGGAAGGGGTCAAGAAAAGGTTTTGTTGGGTTGATGAGAGTGTGTTGACATCCTTTCTGGAGTTCTGTCAGATAAACACTGAGATGGGACTTTGCAAAATGTTGGATCTGGTTAAGGGTAGGTTTTCGATTTGGGGGAAGAGTCTGTAAAAGCTCTGGAGGATAGGTTAGGTTGTTGAGAGCTGGGAGACCTGGTGAGGGATCTGATGAAGAGGAGGCTGAGGCTGAAGTAGCCATGAGGACTAATGGGATTCTTCTGGTTGAAGTGATGAGATGGACTGGCTGAGGCCGGGAAAGCATATCTGCAATTATATTGTGTTGGCCTTTCACATGTTTAACAGTGAAATCATATCTGGAGAACCAGTCTTTGAGTCTCAACAGTTGAGGATTAGGAGGAATCTTATTGCGGAACTCGAGGATGTTGGGAAAAGATGAGTTGTCCATTTCCACAATAAAGTTTCTTGTCCTGAGGTGAAAATCAAACTTTTGGATTCCATTTTTCACTGCGAGAATCTCTTTGTAGATAGTGTGATAGTGCTGTTGGGCAGGTTTGAATTGTCCGCTAGCATGACCACAGTATCTTCTTTGACCTTCTTTTTCCTCGATGAGGATGGCACCCCAGTGGGTGTCACTGGCATCAGTCTGGAGGATGATTTGGCCGGAGGACGGAATAGTGAGGGCCGGTGGTGACTGTGCAATCTTCTTCAGTTGGATTATTGCATCTGTGTGTTGATCATTCCAGGGAGGAGGTTTCTTCTTTAAATGAGCAGAAAGAACTGAAGTGTAATGACTAACTCGAGGAATAAAATCTCTGATGTAATTAACAATTCCAAGGAACTGTTGAATCTGGGAAATCAAGGAGTTGTGAGGCAAGATGAGGACCATGACGGTATTGACCATTAGAAACGAACATACCAAGAAATTCTATTTCTTTGAGGCCAATCATACTTTTCTTTTCTGAAAGCATAATACCATACTGGTTGAGTAAATCATGAAAATGATGAAGGAGTTGGGTATGTGAATTCTCATCTGCAGAGAATAGGAGAATATCATCAATGTATAGTAAGGCTGAATGGAGAATAGGATGAAAGATTCTGGTAATGGCCTTTTGGAATAAGGATGGGGCTGTTTTGAGGCCAAATGGGAGGACAGTCCATTGGTACTGGGCATTAGGAAGACAGAAAGCTGTCTTGTATCTATCACTAGGATGGATACCAATCTGCCAAAAAGCACCAGTGAGATTTGAATCTGGGAAATCAAGGAGTTGTGAGGCAAGATGAGGACCAGGACGGTATTGACCATTAGAAACGAAAATGTTGGCACCAGGGAGTTGTGAAAACAACATGTTGGTTCTGGGAACAGGGAACTTATCACTCTGAAGAAAGTGGTTAAGAGGCTTGTAGTCAATGACTAATCTTTTCTTGCCTCTGAGCTGTTCTGAACGTTTTTCAACGTAAAATGCTTGACACGCCCAAGGTGAAGAGGTGTGTTCAAGAAGACCTTGTTGAAGCAAAATATCACATTCTTCATTTGCTAATCTGAGGTCTGATGGTGACATGCCAGAGTGAGTGGCTTTTGTAGGGTTAACATCTTCGTTGAGCTTGAAGGGGAGCTTGATGAAGAAGTCTGGATTTTTCCACAAAGGATTGGGGTGATGGAAATCAGCATGACTATTGGAGCAAAACTGGAGTAGTTTTCTTTGGATTGGTTCAAATGAAGGTTGGATTTCAGACAGGGGGAAAATTTTGGGAATATCTGAAAATGATTAACTCTTTTTTGTATCTGATTCCTTTGGGTAGGAGACGAAGGGATTTGCATTGACAATAGACATCCCATCCAATGAGGATATCTTTATCAGGCAAAGGAGTTCCAATAACATGGACCCAAATGGTGTAAGAAGGGAAAATCTCAATACCAATCTTGGGACCCAAAATTGGTATTGAGATTTTCCCTTCTTACACCATTTGGGTCCATGTTATTGGAACTCCTTTGCCTGATAAAGATATCCTCATTGGATGGGATGTCTATTGTCAATGCAAATCCCTTCGTCTCCTACCCAAAGGAATCAGATACAAAAAAGAGTTCAAATCATTTTCAGATATTCCCAAAATTTTCCCCCTGTCTGAAATCCAACCTTCATTTGAACCAATCCAAAGAAAACTACTCCAGTTTTGCTCCAATAGTCATGCTGATTTCCATCACCCCAATCCTTTGTGGAAAAATCCAGACTTCTTCATCAAGCTCCCCTTCAAGCTCAACGAAGATGTTAACCCTACAAAAGCCACTCACTCTGGCATGTCACCATCAGACCTCAGATTAGCAAATGAAGAATGTGATATTTTGCTTCAACAAGGTCTTCTTGAACACACCTCTTCACCTTGGGCGTGTCAAGCATTTTACGTTGAAAAACGTTCAGAACAGCTCAGAGGCAAGAAAAGATTAGTCATTGACTACAAGCCTCTTAACCACTTTCTTCAGAGTGATAAGTTCCCTGTTCCCAGAACCAACATGTTGTTTTCACAACTCCCTGGTGCCAACATTTTCGTTTCTAATGGTCAATACCGTCCTGGTCCTCATCTTGCCTCACAACTCCTTGATTTCCCAGATTCAAATCTCACTGGTGCTTTTTGGCAGATTGGTATCCATCCTAGTGATAGATACAAGACAGCTTTCTGTCTTCCTAATGCCCGAGTACCAATGGACTGTCCTCCCATTTGGCCTCAAAACAGCCCCATCCTTATTCCAAAAGGTCATTACCAGAATCTTTCATCCTATTCTCCATTCAGCCTTACTATACATTGATGATATTCTCCTATTCTCTGCAGATGAGAATTCACATACCCAACTCCTTCATCATTTTCATGATTTACTCAACCAGTATGGTATTATGCTTTCAGAAAAGAAAAGTATGATTGGCCTCAAAGAAATAGAATTTCTTGGTATGTTCGTTTCTAATGGTCAATACCGTCCTGGTCCTCATCTTGCCTCACAACTCCTTGATTTCCCAGATTCAACAGTTCCTTGGAATTGTTAATTACATCAGAGATTTTATTCCTCGAGTTAGTCATTACACTTCAGTTCTTTCTGCTCATTTAAAGAAGAAACCTCCTCCCTGGAATGATCAACACACAGATGCAATAATCCAACTGAAGAAGATTGCACAGTCACCACCGGCCCTCACTATTCCGTCCTCCGGCCAAATCATCCTCCAGACTGATGCCAGTGACACCCACTGGGGTGCCATCCTCATCGAGGAAAAAGAAGGTCAAAGAAGATACTGTGGTCATGCTAGCGGACAATTCAAACCTGCCCAACAGCACTATCACACTATCTACAAAGAGATTCTCGCAGTGAAAAATGGAATCCAAAAGTTTGATTTTCACCTCAGGACAAGAAACTTTATTGTGGAAATGGACAACTCATCTTTTCCCAACATCCTCGAGTTCCGCAATAAGATTCCTCCTAATCCTCAACTGTTGAGACTCAAAGACTGGTTCTCCAGATATGATTTCACTGTTAAACATGTGAAAGGCCAACACAATATAATTGCAGATATGCTTTCCCGGCCTCAGCCAGTCCATCTCATCACTTCAACCAGAAGAATCCCATTAGTCCTCATGGCTACTTCAGCCTCAGCCTCCTCTTCATCAGATCCCTCACCAGGTCTCCCAGCTCTCAACAACCTAACCTATCCTCCAGAGCTTTTACAGACTCTTCCCCCAAATCGAAAACCTACCCTTAACCAGATCCAACATTTTGCAAAGTCCCATCTCAGTGTTTATCTGACAGAACTCCAGAAAGGATGTCAACACACTCTCATCAACCCAACAAAACCTTTTCTTGACCCCTTCCTGATGCCTCCCTTTGATTACTTCACTCCTCGAGTTTTATGGTTTTTATGGTGCTTATCTATTCTCCACCATCATGCCATTGTTTTTCCTCTTCAGGAATTATATGGTCATCTCTTTGATCCAGCTCAACAAAACTCCCTCCTATGGACATTCCTCCAATGGTTTGATTCCCTGTCCTATTGGAGAGCTCAACTCACAAAACTCATGGGACAATACAATGTTTGGAACCTTGACCCTGATTCAGCCTCTTCTGTATCATGCATTTGGATATTTCACAGGCCCTATCGTTACAATCCTCACAAAAACCTTCTTTGGACACACAACATCAATTATGAATGGCACACCACTTTTGATTATTCACAGTTGTATCCTACAAAGCTCCAAACCCCTCTGTTGAATTTTCTTTGTGATATTAATGGTGTCTATACAGATGAATGTTTGATCCTTCCAGATGTGCCCAGAGACTCCTCCAAAAGCTGGCCTCCAAGCTGGAATCCACCACCAGAAGATTTACCAGATCCAGATCCAGATCCGGTACCAGAAGAATTTTTCCAAGACGCACAAGACCCTATGGCCCTAGACTCACAGGCTACTTTTTGGCCCTGTTGGATTTGTGGTGCTACAGATTCTGATGATGAAGATCATGCTGCTTGCAACCTGTCAAGCCCCTGATCAAGCTTCAAGCTCGTGCAAGTCAACAAATTCAGTTCATGCACTGACATAGCTCAATCAGTGAACTGATAAACTGCCTCAATCAGCAAAAAGAAGATTTTAAGTTACTATTTAGGTCACTATTTCGTTTTGTCTTGTTGTGAAATATTGTCAAAGTTTTTAATGCTTTTTGTCTTATTAGGCATAGTTTTGTCTTTTTATGTTTTAAGTTTCGAGACATGAAAATTTGTCAAAAAGATTTGCTTTTGCTTTTCAGCTCAGTAAGCTGATAGCATCCTCATCCTGATCACGTACCTGTTCACGTGATTTGTTTGTATGTCTTGGTCTGTTGCTTTCCTCCTCCTATATATGAGGAGCTCTTCCATTGTAAAAAACCAGACTTGTTTGAATATATAAAAAAGGGTGTTATCTTAAAAATGGCTTTCTAAACTCTCTCATCTTCTTCTTCAATATTAATCTAGGTGATGAATATCAGTCTGTAATTATCTAAGGTAACTAGGGGCACTTTAGTTTTTGTGGGTTAAAATTGTGTTTAATGGTTAGAGTTAACGGAAGTCAACTAACGACAGAGGACATAATTATGGGTAAAAGTTCCATATATATATGTATGCAATTATGTCTAAACTTAGGGAACATTTGTGCAATTAGTCCTTTTTAATGTTAATATTATAATTTTACATTTTTTAAAAATTTAAATTTATTAATTTATAATCATTAATATTAATAAAATACAGTATATAACTTACCAAATATTTGTATTATTTAATACAGCCTAAGATCATCTTCAACCCAACTCTATATCTCCATTATGCAGCTGCAAACCTCTCCAACCAACCTTCAAAAACATCGCCAAAGTAAAGTTCCTCAAATTGAGTCACCAGATCTAGCATTGCAAGAGCATTCAGTGCTACTTTGCAGGTGCTAGTGGTTTTTTATTTTTCAATCTCTCCATTTTCATTTAATTACAGTTTTGTTCGCTTATTTTCAGATTTTTCACTTGTATCCCTTTTAAAAAGTGCTATTTAATCACAGTTTTACCCCTAATAAATCAAATATATTCCAATTATATCATGTTAATTATCTCATGTTTTTGGTTAAATTATATTTGTTTTAATTTAATTACTATTTATATTAATAATTATAATAAACTAAAATTAAGTATATAATACAAAAATTACTAAATGATAATTGTAAACACTAAATTGGATTTAAAAAAAAAAAAAAAAAACAATTGAAGCAACACACTACATTAATAAAAGCATTAAAACAAGAAGGAAAAATACAATATAAATTACAATAACAATTTAGTAATTCAGGAGATCATTTTCAGATCCTCGAAGGTCATTGAAATATTGACTTAAAGAATCAGAGGTATTATGAGAGCATTGGCCTTCTTCAGCTCTTTTTGCCATAATTCTTGCTCGTTCAATTTGTATAAACTCGTGTACGCTTGGATACGGTTTGGAAATTATATCTTTTTAAAAAAAACCCTATTTTCCTCCCATAATTCTTTAACGGACCATTTTTTTGCCTCAGTTTGAGCTTGTAACATTTGGATTTTCTAAATTTTTTTACCTATCCGATGCGGTTATTTTCAACCTTTCCTTCAGTTCTTGTCTTTCCTTAGTGACAGATTCAAAAAACTTTGAATTTTGTTCCTCTTGTAGCTTTTTTAATTTCGCCTTCTTCAGCCCAACGGGTCTTTGAAATGAACTACCTCCAATATCCTTATCAGTTATATTAACTGAAAATGGAGATAGTCCAGGACTTGGTGATGTAGGAGACTGTGTACATGGAGAGTCTATTTGTGGTGAACTACTACCACTCCTCCGCATTTGAGAGACTTCTATTGGACTAGCGGGAGTTGTAAATTTTGGAATATCTTTAATTCAGGAGATCATTTTCAGGAGATCATTTTCAGATCCTCGAAGGTCATTGAAATATTGACTTAAAGAATCAGAGGTATTATGAGAGCATTGGCCTTCTTCAGCTCTTTTTGCCATAATTCTTGCTCGTTCAATTTGTATAAACTCGTGTACGCTTGGATACGGTTTGGAAATTATATCTTTTTAAAAAAAACCCTATTTTCCTCCCATAATTCTTTAACGGACCATTTTACTAAAAAACCCTATCTTTAATTTAGTAATTCAGGAGATCATTTTCAGATCCTCGAAGGTCATTGAAATATTGACTTAAAGAATCAGAGGTATTATGAGAGCATTGGCCTTCTTCAGCTCTTTTTGCCATAATTCTTGCTCGTTCAATTTGTATAAACTCGTGTACGCTTGGATACGGTTTGGAAATTATATCTTTTTAAAAAAAACCCTATTTTCCTCCCATAATTCTTTAACGGACCATTTTTTTGCCTCAGTTTGAGCTTGTAACATTTGGATTTTCTAAATTTTTTTACCTATCCGATGCGGTTATTTTCAACCTTTCCTTCAGTTCTTGTCTTTCCTTAGTGACAGATTCAAAAAACTTTGAATTTTGTTCCTCTTGTAGCTTTTTTAATTTCGCCTTCTTCAGCCCAACGGGTCTTTGAAATGAACTACCTCCAATATCCTTATCAGTTATATTAACTGAAAATGGAGATAGTCCAGGACTTGGTGATGTAGGAGACTGTGTACATGGAGAGTCTATTTGTGGTGAACTACTACCACTCCTCCGCATTTGAGAGACTTCTATTGGACTAGCGGGAGTTGTAAATTTTGGAATATCTTTAAGGATGGGCCACACGTGATCAAATTTTGTTAATTGTGTTTTTTTTTATATATTTTATGAAATGTAATGTCGAGGTTCAATTAATAATAAATAAAATATTTTAGTTAATTTCATTTAATTATATGGCTTTATTAATTTCATTTAATTTTTTAATTTCTTAACTTATCGTAATATTATGTTAATGAAGGGTTGAAATGTTAATTGTTGTGAAATAATAGAAAAATAAATATCAAGGGAATATTCTTTTTAAAGTTGGATTTAGAGTTGTTAATTGGAGATGGAAGTGTGAAAGTTGCTGTATAATAGAGTTTTGGGTTGGAGATGCTCTAATACAATAATACAGGATAGTCTAGTACAATTCAGTTCAATTCAACTTAATAAAATACAATATAGTGTACTAGAGTTTTGGGTTGGAGATGCTCTAATACAATAATACAGGACAGTCTAGTACAATTCAGTTCAATTCAACTTAATACAATACAATACAATACAATATAGTGTACTACATGAACCCTAAGTGATATATTATTGCATAATGTGGTTGGATTGTAGAAAGGGTTCATTCTGTAATATCTCAAATTCAAAACACCCACACTACAAGATGGGTAAAAAAAAAAATAATAACACACCAAGTGATATGATCATCAAATCACAAATGTAATCCACTTAACGTAATGTGTTGTGAATGGCATGGATGGTCATCATCAACTCAAGTTTTTCTCCCTTTTTTTTATCGTTTAGAAAGGAAAAAAAAAATATAGATAATAATTTTTATTTTATTTTTTTTGAAAAATAATATATTTTATTTGTATTAAAAAAATACATTTATTTTCCACTTTTTCAATTATCATGATAGCCAAAATAGTCAAAGAAGGATCTAACACTCCAGTACACCACTGAATTATTGATATGTATTCATACGCAACAAGTCAACTAGCCGTTAAATGATAAAGGAAAATGTTAGATATGTCCAAAATAGTCCAAATATTACTTGAAAAACCTCATCACCAAAATCATACAAAACGACACAGTCTCTGAAGTCTGAACCACAAAAACAACGGCTATATACATTATTTGTACACCGTACAATTAGTAATTGTACACTTCTTACAATTACTGAACAAAGTAGAAGACCACTCATTATAATTATTGACGACTTTTTTCTTCCACTTTCTGCTTTCTATGTTTTATTTGCATCCCTCAGTTGCGCGTGTCTCTACGCTCTCTTTCATCAATCCATTTTTGCCTGTCCTTTTCCGTGTCTTTCAAGAATATTTGACTGTGACAAAATAGCTGTCATATGTCAAAAAATTAAAATTAAAATATTAATTTTAAAGGATTTCATATAAGATTAATATTATAAATCCCTTCTTACCTTTGAACTATTATTGTATATAAAGTTACAAATATTTTTATTTTAGAAATATTCCCTGTAAATTAACACCGTTAGAATTCCGTTTGTATTGACTGAGTTTGACTATTAAAAAATCTAAAATATCTATATTTAAACTTCAATTGTATGAATTAACCATTATACAATTATACTTTTACCAAATAAATTAATAAAATAATACAAAATATGAGAATGTTAAATCATTAAATTTGGAGTAATCATTAAAGTAATAATACAAATAAATTTATATTTTTCCATAATTAAATAATTAATTATTTTAGTAATTTTAAAAATAAAATTAAAAAGTTTTCACTCTGTAGTTAGTAAATTTGGAGCAATAGATCACAAAAAAATAATCTATTTCTTTTTCTTAGTTTTTTTTTTTTTTTTTTTTTTTTTGACCTATTTCTCCTTTCTTTTACAAAACTTAATTTTCCTCCATATAGGTTATTAGTCTATTTTTTATTTTATTTTTTTACGGAATCTCCTTTTAAAAGGGGTGCAACATGAGGTCTTCCATTCTAGTACTGTTTTCGTCCAAACACGTTTAACTTCGAAGTTCAGATAGGATCCGATGAATTAGTGCTGGTATGGTTACACCCACGTTATTAACCTAGTTATATGATAACCGAAGAGAAATGAAGACCGATTTCAATATTAGCTATAGGAATTTCCGATTTCATAACGGTTGTATAGGAATTTCCGGTTTCAGGACGACGGCAATGGCCAATTATTACAAGATAGAAACAAATTTGGAGGCTTATACTAGTATTATTCTCAAATCTAAATCTTTATCCAAAGTGATGACATAGACATAACACGTCGAATTCATAAAAGGAATCTAACAACCTGTACAGTCTGCTACGTTTAGCCGTTTAGGTTAGCATCTTAAATACAACCAATATAATAAAATATTATTATTTTCACAAATAATTTGTCCTCTATCAAATCAAAACTTTCTATTCCCTAGATTGCCCCTCAGCATTTATTACAATTACAAGGGCAGAAGAAGAGAACACGTGGCTAATGGACCCACACAAATCCCCGCGCATATTAGCCCCGAGTCCCGACCAGAGTTGGTGCACTTTTTGGACTTTTTTTGAGGGCGTGTTAGGTATTGAGAAAGAAACCATAAATGCCAACATGTGATTGGATCAAGTCTCTCCTCCTACATATGCCCCTACAACTAGGGCAAACTAATTTTTTTAATTTATGTATAAAATTTTAGTATTAATTGCTCTTAATTGCTATTAAGTTGCATAAAATTTTAGTAATAATTGCTCTTAATTATTAAATAATTATAATCACCGCCAATGTGATTGTTAATGACTTAATGTTAACAAACTCCAGATTTGATTCAATCAGCTTGTTAATGTTGACAAATACTTTAGTTGGGGTTTGAATTTCAAGGCCAATCTGCCCTTATTTAAAGGACACTCGTACCCAAAAAAAAAAATAATAATAAAATCAGTAATCAATTCTGTCAACTTCTCACTCACCACCTTCATGGGTAGAAAGAAAACCTACTTTCATTTAACAACAAAATGTAGTATAGGGCTGGGTTAACCTCCAATTTATTTCCATAAATAGAAATGAACACACGTATCAATGACTATATTTATCATCTTATTACGATAAATGGAAAATTATAATAAATACAGTAACTATTTTTCATTTATGGTAATAAAGTTATATATCTACTTCTTATTCAGTTAGATTAGATAGATAGGGAAAAAAAATGGGATTTTTTTTATTATTGATGAAATGGTTGAGAAAGAACAATAATATGTAATGACAAGATTATCCATCTTTCACTAAACCAGTAACTAAGTACCCACCCAAACATCCCCTACTATCCCTCCTCATGGCTTCCAATTGTTTTGTATATATCATCACATATATACATGTACACACATCTTCTAACAACAGCCTCCCAGTTCCTCTCTCTCTCTAAAATGTCACTAACATGAACAAGTTTTATCAAATTGTACATACTTCTCCAAATTTTTCTTTCTCTTAATGGATACAAGAACCAGGCTGGCCTACTACAAAAGAAAAATGGCAGGAAGAAGATGGAACCAAAGAAAAATGAGGAATGAATCAAAAAATAAAAACAGCAAAAGCGGCTGCAGCTGCTACTAAGCTATCTCTCTGGGTTCCTTCTAGCTAATGAAATTATTATGTAGCTCTGATTTATGTCACAGTTATCTAGTAATCATTTTTATGGTGGGAGGGAAAGATTGCGAGAGCAGTGGCAATTTGGGGGAGCAAGATCACATTTGTAGAAAATCGACAGGGAAGCACAGTACAGTTGTGAGTTCTATAAGCTGTAATGCCTCACCGAGTGTTCCAACATATCACGACTGGGGATGACAAGTTCCTTCACTCGGCTTCCATTTTTGTATATCTTGAATGTCGGTACTATCCTCACGTTCTCAGCGTTTGCAACCGCTGGACTTTCATCAATATCCACCTTTCATCAAACACCACCAGAAATATATCAGAAAATTCACATTTAGACAAGTAAATGTCAGGTATGGGGAAGGAATTGAACTGTCATTTACCTTGAGAAAATTTATGGATGGGTAGCGACCACATAGTGTATCCACAAATGGAGATATTTGTTTGCATTGCGAGTCAGATGCTGCTTTGAAATGTACTACAGAGATGCCTGTAATTTTTGATACACAATCAAGAAGATTACATAACTACGTAACTAGAAACAAGCAGTTGAAACTATTGTTTTGTCGAAAATGCAGGAGGGAGGCTTACCCGGCAAAGATACTGCAGCTTTGAACTGCTCAAACCCCGACACTTCCTCCACTTCGCCACCAAACTTCATATTATAAACTTCTTCACCACGAGATTTCTTTAAAGCAACTTGTGCATGAAATAGGGATTCTGCAACTTCATTGTCATCTGGAAATTCCCTCCTCAAAACCTCATAATCTCTCACAGCATCTTCCCATCTCTCTAGCTGTAGTTTACGGTAATTATTAATGGTTATATCTTACAAGTAACTAGAGGAAAAAAAATACATGAAATATACTCTAGGATAACGTACCTTGCTGTTTGAGGCAGCTCTTCGACGGAGGGCTTTCGTGTAATTGGGTTGGATGCTTAAAGCTTGGTTGCAGTCTTCAATAGATCGCTCCCACAACCCCAGCTTGAACCAACAAGCTGCTCTGTTGCCATAGAGAACAGAGTTTGATGGATCAAACCTGAGGCCTTCCCCATACACCGAGCAGGCTTCAGTAAACCTTTCAGATTTGAAGAGATCATTTCCACGTGCTCGAGCCCTTGCTACCAACCTGACATTTTTAAGCAGTACGGCAACTTCAACATTCCGGGGATCAATTTGCCCAGCTTTCTCAGCAGCTGTAACTGCATTCTCAAACCTGCAAGATATCTATCATCTGTTCTCACTCTCCCTTTTAGCATCTTATTTCTGATGAAGCGTAGCATTTAAGAACTCACCTTCCCAACGCCATGTCAATCTGAGCTCGGACGAAGAACGGATATGCCTCAGCAAGCATCCCAAAGAACCTAGTCTGTGAGCATGATATCATAGATAGTTCTAATTTGGGAACATTGGGTAGGCTCAATTCAGCATCTTCAAGTTGGTGGAGTTTCAAAAGAGCTTCTGCTCTACACATAAAGAGCTGTAATTTCAATTCGAACCAGTTAAGTCATCTATTATCTTTATTGTGCATCTGAATTCGTTAGTGAAGCTATATTACACATGGGTATTACCTGAGGAGAAAAGTCAGCACCAGCAGCAATGGCTGCTTCAGCTTCCCTCAATGTACTTTTCCAATCACTTGCCTTCCGAGAATCTGTGCATTTGCTAAGATGCTTCTCTACTTCCTGCAACTTCTGCAATTCAGCGGGATCCGGCTGCTGCCCAGGCAAACAAAGGTGCCTCCTGACCTTCTCAACCTGCCCTAACCTGCAACAAAATCCAGTTTATATGCCAAATTACTGCTTAGGGCTAAACAAAGAAAATAATATTCAACTAAACATAAAATGATATAAAGCAGCAAAGGACTGGCATCAAAGAACCTAAACTATACAGATGAGCAAAGACTGGAACAGATAGAGATCAAATTTTCATAGGCAACGACAGATGGTCATGGCTCCACTTATGATATTGTGTAGGAGTTATAATTCCAAACTACTCTAACAGCAGACATTATTTTATGATTCAATTGCTATGGCCATGAACTAAATTACCATGAGACTCTAACAAAATAGCCCAAAAATTACCGATTAAACCTATGATTCATGGGTCAAAAGAGAATCAGGTAAAGAAACTCAAAGTCATCAAGAGAATGAAACCCATCAATTAAAAGAAACCAGAAAATAATAATAATAATAATTGTGTACATTCAAACTACTACAAAAAACAGAACAGGAAAAAAAGAAGAAGGAAAGAATGCAACATAAACAGCAAAAAAGAATATGAGAATAAGAAAACTCGGATCACAAAGTCAAGCAGTAGAAGAAAAAACAACCACATCTAAAAAACAAAACGGCATTCATAAGTTAATCTGAACACCAACCACATCTAAGAAACCAGCGAACAACCATTCTCATTCTAAGCATATCAATACATGGATAAAACTCACATTCATCCACCAGTAATACCAAAACTTCCAGGAATTAAGCAATTGCAACACTAAATAATCAAGAGCAAAATGAATAAAACCTAACTTCATTCAATCATTGGCGACAATTTAAAAAGAACAAAAAAAAAAAAAAAAAAACCCTTCTAACTGATCCCATTCACTAACCAATTACACAAAAAATAAAATGAATTTAATCAATCCAGAATCAGTTTAATCAAATATCTAACAGCATACAACAAGAAAATTACTTAAGATTAAAACATCACCAACATCGCACATCCCAACCAAAAATCACGAACTATCAATATCAATACAATCAACAAACTATTAATACGAAAAAAGAAAAAGAAGCCACAATTCATTCAGCTATTCAACATCACAAGAACTAACATATATCCAGTAAGAATCTAGCAAAAATTCTCTATACAATCAATAATTACAAACCCCGATACACAAATCTCTGTTTATCAATCCAGTCAATCTATTATTAAACAATTCTCACCAATGCAGATCAAAATATCACCAAAACTCACGAGAAACACACATAACTACAATAAATCAAGCAACCATTACCAATATAGTCAATGAAAAACCCCTAAAAACCTCTACTTTACTCTCTTTCTCACCTTAAAAGCAAAGTGGCCAATCGCCGATGTGCCCTCCAATAATTTGGATCCAACCTCACAGCCTCCTCACATTCCTTGACTGCCTCCACAACCCTTCCCAAACCTGTGAGCGCAGCTGCTCTATTAGCCTTGTACGCTGCATTTCCGGGAACTAAAGCTATTGCTCTATCATACATACTCAATGCCTCACCAAAACAACCCTTTCTATACAACTCATTCCCCAATCTCTTCACCTCCTCTGCATCCCCTCCCCAACTCTTATTTGCTTGCGCAATTTCCGGGTAAGAAGCTGCAAGACTTCTGCTGGGATATGCAGCAGCACCGCCAACATTAACGCTGCTGCTGCTGCCGCTTCCGCCTCTCATTATGCTTCCGTGCCCGTAATGACCCGACCCGGATCCAAGAGTGTCGGTTCTGGTGCTCCTGTTCGACATGAGGCCCATTCCGGTTTTCGAAATTCTGCCTGATGGACAGATGTTGCCCGTAGGAAGGACATTGGGGGGCGGTGAGTTGACGGAGCTCTGGTGGTGGTGACCCGAGTAGATTGAAGGGTGGTGGGTGGATCCGGAGTCTGATCTATTATGGCCCGGCTTGAAATTACGGGTTAGTGCTGTGGGGCTGTTTTCGGCGGAGCCGGAAAGCTCGCCGGAGTGGCTGTTGGGGCTAGATTCGGACCTTTTGGCAACTGGGTTAAGCCGGGTTTGACCAGAAACGGATCCAGACGAACTGGAGCTGGAGCTGGTAGTAGTGGTGGTGGTGGTGGTAGTGAGTCCACTCGCGCGAGTTCGAAGCGGTGACACAGGTGAACCCAAATCGAGTTCTCGGAAATCGGGCTTGTTGGCTTCGCAACTCAAAGAATCTTGAATGGAGAGATTATCAAACCCTAACTGGGAAATGTTGGTGGCGTTTTTCCCAGAATGCGACATTTTATATTATGTATATGTATATATCTATTTCTCAGCAACCAAAGAAACAGACAAGAAATGGAGTCGCTTGAAAATGGTCTCTCTGCAAAGGTAGAGGTGTGTTTATGTGAAGCAATGCCCGCAAATTGAACTAACTACAAGAGCGAGTGTCGATAGAGAGAGAAAGAAAGGCACGTAAGCGAAGGAGAGGGTGTTTTGAAGAAGACATGAGAGAAGAACAATAACAGGAAGAAAAAGAGGAAAAAGAAAGAAAAAATGAAAGAGATGGGGATCTCGTGATTTAAAAGGAGGAAGCAAAGAATGAATGTGAGCACTACTATTGACTATAGAGAGGGAGATTTTTCTTTTTCTTTTCTTTTCTTGTGTTTTTTTAGAGAGAGAAAGGGTTTTACAGAGATAAGAGAGAGAGAGAGAGGAGAGGAAGAGAGAAAGAGAAAACTTTATTTTTATTTTTATTTTCTTTCTCTCTTCACCTGCTGCTTCACGAGACTGCTTTCATTTCTCTCTCTCTCTCTCTATTTATCTCTCCATTACGACCTTAAAAAAAAATAATAAAAAAAAAACAAAAAAAAAAAAACAATTACGGTCGCACATAAAAAAATAAAATAAATAAAAAACAATTACGACCTTAATAACTAAATTAAACACTACATACCGCTAAACTCAAGTATGTCAACAGGCTTATAGGCGTAAATCGGATCAGATAATCCTGATCCAAATCTGATCCAAAGTTTCGGACAAAAAAAATCCGAATTCGGTTTTTGGATATGGTATATATAGGAAAATACCGTGCAGATAGGGTTAATCTGAAACCTTTTTTTTTATTTTCAATATGAATATGGTCCAATTTGAATCCGATCATAAATGAATCAAAATAATAAATAAAAAAATAAAATAAAAATAAAAAATTTTGAAAGGAATTTTAGTAAAAAAAAAAATTACAAAAAACATATTTACATTGCTTTTTTTAATTAGATTTTTTACATTGTTTTGTATTGTGAAGAATAGAAAAAAGAAATAATTTTTTTAAGCCGGAAATTCAATCCAAAAATTCGATTATGAATTTCTGATCTGAAAGAATCCGATTTCGACCCAAATCCGAATTAGAAATTTTAATCTAGAGTTACGAATATAATCCGATCTGAATTTCATATTGTAAGGCAATGAATCCATAAATTCGGATTCGAATTATCCGAATCCAATCTAACATCACTCCATATAGATGTAGATAACCGGATTGCACATGTTGATAAAAAGAAATTTGTTTTTTTTTTTGGCTAACTTGTATCGTTAAAAGTACCTTTGGTATGTGATGAGGAACACTCTAAATGAAATTAAAATAATAATTATATATTTTGTAATTGATATTGATATCTGGATTGCTTCGATTGTGTTCTATTCATTCTTTGGATCTCTCCATCTATCTTATCTGACTATCTCACTCCATAATCATAATCTCTATAATTGTCTTTATTTGTTGTTTTTACTTGATTTTTCTTTTTTCTTTTTTTCTGAAGAAAGTTTTTACATGATTTATCGCTAGATATTAACTACTAATTGCTCACTTTCTCTCGGTTGAATTTGAACACACTCTCTCTTAATCAAAAATATAAAAAGGAAAGGGCTTACACGTGTAACCTCATGGTACAGATACGAGAGGTTTCCAATCTCATCTCGTATAATCAAAAATCTCTTGATATATCCACTATTGTAATTTCATTTTATAATCAAAAACCTATTGATATATTCTTTAAAATAAAATAAAAACCCTATTGACATATACACTAACGTCATTTCATATCATTTATTACCTTATAAATTTTGGAAGTAAAAATTAACTACCAATTTTGTTTTATAGAGTTCTGTAACGTCTTTTGTTCAATTATTACTTCAAAATTAACAAATAGACCGTGTGAAATTTGAAAAGAAAAACTAAACACATCTTAATTTTTCTAATTTTACAAAATCCTCACTTTCTAAAATTTTCTTTATATTTTATGTATCATATACGTGTGACGACTCAAACTTTATATATATATTTTTTTTTTTTTTTGAAGCGGTCAAATTTGAGTTATTGTCGAGCTGAACGAATGCCTCTAAAATCTAAACCCATCTTTGTATTTTTAATTTTTTTAACAATATCTATTTTATATCATTAAACTACCAAGAATTTTTTCACACCCAATGTATTAAACAAAATCAATAAAATTTATTAATTTAAATGTTTTTATAAGGAACACTAGGATCTAATAAATGAATAAAAAAGTCCTTTCAAAAAAAAAAAATAAAAAAATAAATGAATAAAATTAACAATAATTATTTAACATATTTTAAATGAAAATTATGACAATAAACAATTGAAGAAAATTACACTCGATTAATAAAGCACGTGAAGTAGACGTGATAGAAGAACGCGTGAGAATACTAGAAAACAAGCTGCATGGCTTCTGGTTTCCACAAACTATAAAAGAAAGCAGAGAAAAAATAAAAATAATAAAGGCGTAATGCCGTAATGTGCATCATGAGCGTTGATGATAATTACTGTGTTGGTACTTGGTGGTGCACAATCACAAAATTCTTCACTTCCAATTCCAAATAAAACCGTCCTTTACCACGTGGCAAACATACACTGGTTGCTGAATGCTGACCTGACTTCGGATATAAACACACCACTTTAACATCAACATAAACATGAACAGTAAAAAAACCCCCTAATTTAAATTTCACGATTTCTAATTTTTTTTATTTATTTTTTTATTACATAAATATGGATTTAAGGGTGGGGACAAACTCAAACCCACTACTTATAGTATAGGTATGACTTACGAGGGGCAAACTACTTAACCAACTTCATTTTGTTTCAATCGTATTTATAATGGTAAAAAATCTTGTAACGTTATAAAATTAACCAAAAAATTTTGTTTTAACTTTGTAACAGCCTCATTAACATGACATAATAATGTTCTTTAAAAAAATATCAAAATCATTCTGATTAGAGAAGTTCCTAATGAATACATTAGTACTATTTTTCACTTTTGTGACATTACATATCAATATGTCATAATATGAATATATAGAGTTAAGCTATAGAACACCGATGTACCCATACACTGTGTAGAAAATATTATGATCGTAATTTGAAAAAGTGTGATCGCAATATTTTCTACACTGTATATGGGTACACAGGTGTTCTATAGATTGTCTAATATATATATATATATATATATTTATATATATATATATATGAATATGAATGGGCATGACTTAGTTGGAAGATGACTAAGTTTAGGGCTTTGATAAATAACTCTCAAGTCAGTTGTTCGAATCCTACCGATGACTAAAAACATATGTGGTCTAGATAGGTCTTTAGATAGATAATGTAAAAAAAATAAAAATAAAAATAAATCCGGGGATAGTTTTGTAATTAAAATGACATGTATCAACCGTATAAAATAAAAAGAGAGTAATTCACATACAATCATATTTAATTTTCTTTATATCAATTTATAAAGTTAAACCATTTAAATTTAATAAAATTTTACTTCAAACACTATATAATTATATTTCTTATTCAAATTATCCACAATAATAGAATTAAATTTTTTATTTTTTGATATACACTTTTGTAAACCTTAATTTAAATTATGAAAATTGTAAAATGATATTCTCATGATTAAATTTATTTTTTCACAGTTATTTTTAAATTGTAAACTTCAGTTATTAATTAAAAATTAAATATTTAGATTACAATATAAATGGAAAAGTAGAATTAGATTAATTATTTGTATAGATAAAAGAAAAGAGTGTGAGCATTTAGATGGTAGAGTTTCTTTTATTTAATTTTCTCTGTAGATTCCTGTACTTTCCAGATTTTTAACTTTCTTTACGCAAGTCAGAAGCAAACACAAATCTATTAAAGACCTCCCATCCACAATTTTTCCTTAACATCTCCATTTTCACCTAACTACCCTCCATCACTCCATTAATTACAAAAATGCTTCAAACAATACAACCCATTATGTTGATCAATCAACGAGTCGTATTCAATTGATATAAACATGAGGAGGATTAATGAATGTAAATTTGTATAAAGTACAAACAAAAATGAATTTAATAAGACAACATGGTGATTTTGAAAGTATTATTCGTGTTTGTATTGTATTCAATTGATATAGACACGAGGAGGATTAATGAACGTATATTTGTACCAAGTACAAACAAAAGTGAACTTAATAAGACAGTATTGTGATTTTGAAAGAATTAATTAAATAATTAAATTTCATAAAACGAATGAAGAAATTGTGGTAGCTAATTGGTAAATAGGGTGTGAATAAGAGGGTAAATTGGTAAATAGAGAGAGGGGTATAGATTATAGACAGAAGTAGCTGGCCATGTGCTGGCGAGAGTGGCGTTGCCAGCTGGGACATTCAGAGTAAGCCCCAAGAATGACAGTGTCATCCAGCTAAGCAAGTAACGGCGTTAGAGGATATCCGTTTGGTATATTCATATTTGATATTCCTTGAAATGGTTGCCGAGTTTTCAAAAAAAAAAAAAAAAAAAAAGAAATGGTTGCCGTTGACGGAGGTTAAGTGGATGGTGACAGGAGAGCATCAACATTCAAACACTTGTGGCAGAGAAGAGGAATGATGACCAGGCGATCCAATTCATGCCAGGTAAGCAATCCCTTTTGCAAAAATAATTCTCTGTTGCTACTGCACCCTATATATGTTTCATTATTTTATTTTGAATAGTGCTATTAATACCCTACTTTTAAAATTATTTAGTATTTTTTTTTATCAAATTACTTAAAGAGATATACAATTTTTTTAAAAAAAAATCATGTACAAAGTAAAACTAATAAGTCTCTGCTTTCCTTATTTCAAAACCCTAATTTCAAATCACTAAATGTTTATTATTTTTGTTTATATTTTCTTTCGAATCTCGATCTCATATTTAGAATATTTAGAATTTATTGATTTTATTGTTTTACATGTTTATTATGTTTTTCTTTTCAAATTCCAAATCCATGTTTAATATTATTTTTTTTTCTCGATTTATTTTCTTTCAAATCCTCCAGGTATTATATGATTTGTATCAATTCTTTTATAGATTTTATTCCGGGTCTTCCAAAATTAGTTTAATATTATTTACCAAAAAAAAAAAAACAATGAATTCGCACTAAGAATCACAACCAAGAAAACCTAATCTCTAACGAAACGAAACCACACTAAAACCCTAATACAATCGCTCAAAAAAAAACCATTAAAAGATCAATATCACATTCACAATCTACCACCAACAATTCAATCGACTACAAAAAAAAAAAAAAAAAAAAAAAAAAAAAAAAATCGCATATAATAAGAATGGTTTCACCATGAAATAAGAAGAAAAAACAAGTCATACGAATGAATGTGAGAAAACTGTATATAAAGATTAGAGATGAAATGTTTTTTTTTTTTTTTTTTTTTTTTTTGAAAAAGATAAGGGGTGTATTAAGTTTGAAAATTATGTAAAATGGTGATCCTGGAAATAAATTAAAAAAGATTAATAAAACCATTTAATTTTATATAATTAAATCAAAATTTTAAAAAGTGAGATATAAATAATTCAGTGGGTGTACCAATAGCACCACTTTTTTTTTTTTTTTTCATTTAAAAAAATATATATATTATAATAATTCGGGATTTGAGAAAGGGGTGATAGACTAAAACCAACAACTTTATGGTATAGGTGTGTAGGGCTAATCACTGGACTAACCTCATTTTATCAAAAATATATATATATATATGTATATATCAATTTTTTAATAAACACTTTGTAGGAAATGGAGGACTCGAATCTATAACTTCGTGGTGCATATATGAGAGGTTTTATCACCGGATCAATTTCATCTGGTTAAATCCACCATTACTTTACTGGTAGGAGACTAACCAGACCTGTAGACTTATTGGCTTATGGCACTCCAAAATTAAAACATTGTTTTTTTCAAAGACGTGATCAAATTTGAGACATGAGTGATTTGGTATTAGAAAAGTTGTAAATTTTATGATTGTTTTGCTGGATTATTCCATTGGCTGCCATGTGGAAATTTAATTTTCATGATGTGGCAAGAATGAGTCAGAGTTGTTTTTTTCTTTTCTTTTCTTTTTTGTTCTCTTTTGGGTATTAATTCTCAAAATATTTTTAATTTATTTTAGTATGAAAGTAAGATAAGTCAAAAGTAACAAAGTAGATAATTAAGATGGATTAATTAATTTTTTTTTTTTGACCGCCTGGAAAATATCTCAGATATTTTCTCTCTCTTTTCTCTGATCTTGGAACAGCAGCTTCTCTTCTTCTCCTTCCCGTCGTCGGCTGCTCGTTGTGGCAGCGGGAGCCGGCGACGACGACGTCGTCCTTTTGGGGCGATCTTCCTCCTCCTGAAGCTAGGCTGTCCCGGTCAGATGAGGTCTCCGGAGGTTGCTACGACGGCCCTGTTCGTCGCTTGGAAGTCTCCCTCGCGTCACAGGGTGGGACGTTTTGTCCAAGTGATGGCGGCAGCGGTTAGATCGACCGTTCCTCATGGTTTCTGGTCAGATCTGGTGTTAGATCGGCGTGAGTTGGTATGATCGGTGGTCTTCGAGCTTGACAGACTCCATCCTCTCCGTCGGACACCAACGGCAGCTGTTTTGGTGGCCTTTTCTCTGATCTTGGTGATGATGCTTGGTCGGTTTTTATGGTGTTGCGGTGGGAACTGGTGGAGGTTTGATTGGTGGTAATTTTGGGGTTTGATTGGGCATCGGAAATGTCGTTGACCGGTGTGGTGATCGGCGGTGCTCTGGTGGATCTTCTCCGGTGACCAGGTCTCTCCTCCGGATCGGTTCCATCCGTTTAGTTTGTTTTTCAGTTTGTTTATTTCTGGTTTGGTTGTTTTTCCACTTTGTGTGGATGTTTTTCTCCTGTTATGGGACTCTGTGCTGGGCTTGTGCTCGATAGGATTTACTTGTGGAGTCCCAGTTATGGTTGTAATCTTGCCCTGGATCTGGTTACCAGATTTTCAGGTGCCTTTCCATCAAAAAAAAAAAAAAAAAAAAAAGATGGATTAATTAAGATAGCCTATTACACATATTGCAATAAAGAGATATATGCCCAAACATTCTTAAATAAATTTATTTACTTTTTAATATATTATTTCGTATATTTTATAATGGGTCAAGTTGTACTGTACTGAGTTAAATTTATGATTTTAACATTTAAGTTTTAACAATTGATATATAAATAAAAACTGGAGTAAAGTGATGTGTCGAATGTTGACATTTAAATTAATATAACTTAATTTATTTAAAGTAAATAAAAAATAATTATAACTTCAACAATTTAGGTGTTTTTTTTATAATTATACTTTTAAATATATATAATTTTTTTTGAAATATTACATTAATTCAAGGTTTTCTAGGAGGGAGAAGGACTCGTAAAGTCGTACCCATAACCTTGTGATACAGGTGTGAGGGGTTTACCACATAACCAACTTCATCTCATCTATTTAAGTTAGGGAAATTATTATTCTCCCCCCTGTAGTTTGCCATATTCTCCATTTTCCCCCTCTAGTTTCAAAATTTTCTAAATTCCCCCCTCCCATACACAAACACAACCAATTTCACCTTATAAAAATAGGTATGGGAGGAGGGAAATTAAAGAATTTTGAAACTAGAGAGGGGGGGGGGGGGGGGGGGGGGGGGGGCGGGCGGGCGGGCGGGCGGGCGAAGGGGAATAGAGAATACAACAAACTAATAACTTATTTCGATATTTATAAATACAAGTGAAAAGAAGATTTATAGTTTATAGATTTATAGCCATCGTTTTCTTCACTGTTTGCTTGAAGTTTACATTTGGAATCATTTTGATTTTATATTGTAAGCTTATATTTAAAGAGCAATGTCATGATTCTCGGTTGACCTCATAAACTTGATTTAAACTCTACCCGGTACTTAAAATAAAATAAAATAAATATAACTAAAAAAATAAATAAAACTCTATCTAGTACTACCATCGTGCAACTTGACTTAATGATAAATGACATTCAATCGACCAAATAACATCTTGAATTCACATCGACACGGCTGTCTAATGTTAAACCGTTAGAAATTAATGATAAATGACATTCAATTGGCTAGATAACATCTCAAATCCATATCGACACAGTTGTTTAATGTTAAACCGTTCGAAATTATAGCAGTAATGTTTAATGTTAAACAAATATATAAAGTAATGTTAGTTGACAAGAGTACTAGACAGTCTAGACTACCAGTAGAAATTGCAAAAATAATCAACTTAAGAAGACAAGCAATTTCTTGGTATTACAAAACTATGAAGATACATGATACAACAATTAATTAATTGAGATCTAACTTGACCAAACATTACATGTACATTTCCACATCAAAACATGTAAATAGTTCATTATTACATGTACATCAATTTTTTATATATATTGGTTCTCTCACTAGGGATCCATTATTTTAACATAAAGTAAAGATCTCCATGAAATCAATCGATTTGAATACATTTTGATCTGATTTTTTTTATTTTTTTTTATTGAAGAGAAGTTCAATAAAATTTACTTGTAAATAAAATTTGAAAATTTTTAAAGTACTACAACTATTTTTTCCTGATTTTGTTAAATATGAAGCATCGGAAAAATGACAAAAAATATATACTCCCATAACATAGGAGAAAACTTCTCACATATGTATGTTTGTAAAATGTGTATATTAACTAGTAATTTAGCTAAATTAAGACAAAATTTTCACTAAATTCATCTGATAATAGATATTAAAAGGGGTGGATATCCAAACCGTTAAACCAATCAACCCTTCCTAAACCAAACCGATTTAAGTATATTGGCTTTTTTTTTTTTTATTATTTAATAAAATAAACTCATCGAGTTGCTCAAAAAACAACTTAATCAGTTTTTGAGTTAGTTTGCAGGTTGTGTTTTATCAAACTGAATAACCCGATCCAAACTAAAACATATTTTAAGAGAAAAATAAAAGGTTTATTAATTAATCGATCAACAAAACACATTAAACTATAACTTAAAAAAAATAAAAAAAAAATAAAACACACACACACACATTAGCTAAATTTAAGTATATATTATATTTTGTTTTCACGATTACCTTCTAATATCAACCTTTCATCTCATTCTCTTCAATTCTCTCACTTTTTTTTTTTTTTTTTGATGGAAATTCTCTGACTTTTTACTCTTTACACCCTGAACTTAATAATGATTTAAAATATAATGAGTTTTTCTACTTATGTAAATATTGCTAGAATAAAAAATGAATATAATTATGTTTAACCCGTAATTGTTTGGACAATATTCCTAAGTAACCGAACCAAACTAAACCAAGTTTTACTGGTAATCTTGGTTTAATTAAGCTTATAATTAATTTGTTTGGTTCATAATCATGGTTTGATTTGGTCGTAGTGAAAACCAATTACCAAAACCGATGCCCACCCCTATTAATTAAAACTATTATATTGCATTATTGTAATTTAATTGGCCGCATAGATAAAAATGTTTCATTCAAGAGAGGATAATGACCTACATACATTGATGTTCTTACAAATAATAAATAAATAACTACAGTAACTGATTTCAAAAGAAAAAAAAAAAAAAAAACAACAACTGTAGTAACTCATGTCATATGAATCGTACATGGGTATTTTTCCAGAAAAAAAAAAATTAAAAAAGAAAAGAAAAGGAAAACACTTTTTTCTCTCAATCAATTAATCCCTAACTAATAAAAAAAAAATGAGGCAAAAAAAAGAAAGAAAGAAAGAAAGAAAGAAAGAAAGAGAGAGAAAAAGAGTGGTTTAATTTTTTAATGGTTTTGTTATCTTAAAATAAAAAGGCAGTCGATAAAAGAAATGAAAAATTACAAAAGTAGGTGATTTGAAGAAATTAATTAATGAGAGATTATTCCTAGGGAATAATCTCAGATAATCAAAATTTTCAATTGAAGGTTCACTGTACTTTGCTATAAGGATGGATGATACATCCTCATTGGGCATTGTATAATTATAATTAATGTTAAGGTTCACTGTACTATAATTAATTAATTCATTCATTTTTAGTTTTTTTTACATTACTAATTGGGCAAATTGAACTGAACCCCTTGAGGTTTGGACAAGTTACACTTAGCTGGAAATGTTTTGTTATTATACACTAACACCCCCCAAGACTTAAATTTAACTTTATAAATACCTAAAATGCCCCTAGTTATATTATTTTATACTCTTTTTTTACTTTTAAACCAAAAACTTTATAAACTTTAATAAAATAAAATAAATTAAATAAAAAATATGATTCATTAAATAAATTAATAGTTTAAAAAATTAAATAAATAAATAATTTTTAAAAAATTAAATAAATAAATAGTTTTAAAAAATTAAATAAATAAATAGTTTTAAAAAATTAAATAAATAAAGAGTTTTAAAAAAAATAAAAAAACATTAATTTTTTTTAAGGATATCCATTAATAGGAACAATAAAAGCTCTAAATATCTAAACTTTTACGATAATGATGATGGTAAGAAAAGCTTCAATGTTCCCAATATTGGGAGTCATCTTGCCTTCTTCAACCACTTCCTTCAGTATCGGGAACCTTGAAGCTTCTCTCACCATCATTTTTACTGTAAAAGTTTGGTTATTTAGAGTTTTTCTTATCTCTATTAATGGATATCCTTTAATTTATTTATTTAAACTATTTATTTATTTGATTTTTAAAAACTATTTATTTATTTAATTTTTAAAAACTATTTATTTATTTAATGAATCATATCTTTTATTTAATTTTTTTTATTTTATTAAAGTTTATAAAGTTTTTGGTTAAAAGGTAAAAAGAAAAGTATAAAATAATATAACTAGAGGCATTTTAGGTATTTTAAAGTCAAATTTAAGTCTTGGGGGTGTTAGTGTATAATAACAAAACTTTTCCAGCTAAATGTAACTAACCCAAACCTCAAGGAGTTTAATGCAATTTGCCCTTACTGATTATAATTTAATATTCTGCTTCTTATATTCTACTTTTAATTAGACAAAATTTATAACACCGACCAATAGACAATAGTAGTAGTTTTATAGTATCAAGTAAATATTTTTCACTTTAAAAAAAAAATTATAACTATTTAATAATACTCTAGGTTTATATTGTTATAGAACTGATTCTATAATGTTATAGAGACGAAAATCGAAAATGGTGATAGTTAGCAAGAGCCCCAATTTTACTTTGTTATGGTGAAGAGAACAATGTGAATACAAAACTCATGAGTGATCGCTGATCAAGTCAAAGGTGTATCAGTGACCCCAGCATAAACCAACCATAACTATAATTTATATTTTTATTTTTATATATACACAACAATCACACTCTCCTCGATCGAGTATTTGTCTACACAAACAACCACACACATATATTTATTTAGTTGTTGCTTGGTCGGTGATAAATACAAACCACCCACCGGCCACCGCCACTGACAGTATCATCTTTGGGTTGACTCTCTCTTTTCTTCGATTTTCGAGGTTAAAAAACCCTAATATTGGTCTTTGGTTGGTGTTGCCACTACATCTACTGTACGAGTGGGTTCGTAATTACAGATATTATATAGTTAATTTGGGTTTGCTAATTAAGTAGTATATCACCGCTTTTCGACGTGAATGTTTGTTCAACCCGATAATATTTCATATTAGAATCGTCGTGCATGACACGGGTGAAATATAAAAATAAAATAAAAAATTAAGAGCACAGCATCACTATTAAATAATAACTTTAAAAGCTTCAAAATTAAGGTAAGAGTAGAGATGGACCTTAATAATTATCTTTTATTTAATTAATTTGTTTAAGGTGGTTGAAGGATGGGAATTTTATTCTTGGTAATGGGTTAGGTGGGAATGCCGATCGAATGCTTCTTCTTTTTTCATATTTTTCAAAGGAGTATTTAAAATCTAGAGAGAGAGAGAGAGAGCAGCTGATATTGATCCTTCAGAATTTCGTCATCTGTTGTTAAATTATTTAATGCAAATGCAATTAAAAATATAATATATAGATTCTTCAACATGACAATTATATATTTATATTACATAAGAAAGAAGATAATATATATGTTAATTCAACAAAATATAGTTATATTATTTCAATAAATAAAAAATAAAAAATACAGATCAGCACAAGGAATTCAATCAGGTGCTATCACACATGGAATTCAATCTTATGTACAGATAATCATGTTTCCACAATTCTTTATAAATAGTCAATAGAATTGAATTTTATTGCATATAGAGTTCAAAATCTATGTACAAAGAATCAGGATATGAAAATCAAAGATCTCATACTTGAAAAAACCATTAAGAGATATATAATCATTTTAGTGTGTATATATGTATATATAATATTTCGTCATTTTTCAAATAAAAATAATTATAGTACTAATTTTTTTTGTAAAGAAATTTCACAAGTATATTTGACTGTTTTTTTTATCATTTATACAGAAACAAATTTCATTAAAATTGATTGAATATTGTCAAGATCTTCACATATGTTAATGTAAAAGATTATTCATAAGAGAATCACTATTTATATATATATACACATTTTATGGCACAAATAGTTGACATATGTGAAGATTCTCTTCTCATTAGAGCTTTAGTGCTCGTTTGGTTGAGCTTTCTACTGTCTCAAAAGGTCTACCAGCGTCTATTTGAGTTTTTTAAAGTTGTTTGGTTAGGCTTTTGAGATTGTCTATTTTAAATTGAGTGGAGGTTAGTAGAGTTTAAACCTCTATTAGGCAAAAGCTCATGGGGAGGTGCTTCTTCAAATAGACATTTTTTTTAAAAAAAGTTTACCAACCAAACAACTATAATTTTTTTTTTTCAAAAACCCTATTTCTAATAGATCTACTACAAATAAATCTTTTACTACTAGAGGTTTTTCAAAAGCCCAATCAAACAAGCTTAATTTTCAAAGACTATGATTAATCGTTTGTTAATAAATTTAATTAGGTGAAACTTAAACAAAGATTTTGAATCTTATACGTGTTGTTTCAACTCCAAGCTGTCGAATAATTTATGCAAAAAGAAGATTAACAAACACTCAACTCATCTTATCCGAACCGATTTATAACATTAAAGACTAACGAATGGTGGTTGATAATATATAAAATATATAACTATCAATCGTAGAAATTAAACTAGAAAGTTTAAATGTAAAGTTTGGATGATTTAATTTTGGCATCATATGACTACAATGCCGCCAAATAATGAAGAAAAAAATAATAATCATATTACTTCGCTGCGATGCATTGAGTAGTGCATGCATGATTCTTGGACATTCTGTCTGCCTTTGAAAATTCAGAACTTACCAAAATTTACTCCACAAATTGACTGCTATTTTGGCAACAAGTTAATTAAAACCCACACTTTTCAATTCACTACTCGACTGTAGACCCTGCAATTTCTTAACTTAGCTTCAACCTAGTACGTCTTCTAGCTAGGGTTTTTGACCCTTCCCATTTTTTCTAAAATAGGCCCATTATAAGTTTTGTTTCATACACTCCATTGCCTAGCTAGTATTAGCATTCAATAATCACAATAAATTAATAAATATGACAAGTACACTGTTGAATGTGATTTGGTGGTAAATGATACTTATTTGGGGTCAACTGTGTGATATAAAAAAAAAAAATTACAAGGGAAATTGTACAAACACAACCTCATATTAACACAAATATGAGATCTTCATATGAAATTACAAAAAAAGCCCCTATTTTTAGTGGTTAATTGTTAAGACCATGTAAAAGGTCCAAAATGCCCATATTTATTATCAATATTATTATTAATTAAATTAACTATATTATTAAAATAAAATAAAAAAAGAAAAGAAAAAGGAAAGCGAAAGCAAAGTGGTGCGCATGTCCTAAAACAATAATCTAAAAATGTATGCAGATCTCAACAGAAGGCAAGGAAACATGAACCTAAAAAGGCATAAAATTAACATTTCCTTCTACCTCAAACGATGCGGCCGAATTAGAAATAGCAACATGATGTAATTCTGCATGGGCCAATGAAGTCGCAGAATCAGGGCAAATCTTAGTCTTAGCAACAGGTATGCGCTTAGAACTTTCCTTACTCAATTGAGACTTGAAATTAGATAAAGTCTTGAAAGTTGGTTTCACTCTTCTATTCGATTTTGTCACCATGGGAATCCAATTATTGTTGGGATTAATTAGATCCTGAGCTTCCGCATACTTATCATCCTTCCCTGAGAAGTTGTTTAACGAGTTGGAGTTAGAGGTTCCAACATCAACTGAAGTATTGTCCTTAAACGAATGTCGGTCTTGCAAATCTGACTTTATGGGGCCAGTATAATTATGGAGAATAATAGGACCAGTATGTTGCCTCGTAGAAGCATCATTATTCATATTAAAGGAAATCATATTAGAGGCCTTGGTAGCATCCATAGTTTTAACAAGATTAGAGTTAAAAGAACCAACCTCCATAACTCCGAGCTCGCTTGAGAAGAAAGCAACAATCTCAGGGGAAGACAAAATATTATAAGCTTTCAAACTGGTCTTCTAAGAACCACTAGAAACCTTCCCAATAGCCGAAGAATCAACTTGAACCTCAGAAACAACAACAGAGGGGGAAGGAGAAGCCCTACGTGGCAAGATGCTACAAACCCGCTGAACATTAGGAACATTTGGTAAATGAATTGGAACCAATTGTAACAAGGATGATGCCTCGGATCGTTCTAACCTCTGGTTCGGATGGAGACCGCGACCCAACACCTATAGCGAGATGTGAACCTTGGTATAAGGAAGACGCCACAATCAAGGATGGAATACTTGATTGATAAGTCAAGGAGGAACGCCACAGAGAAAATCTGATAAGTTCCAATTAGTTCTCAAGGAACAAAAGAGAAAACTCTCTCATTTTTTTCATTCAAATTCAAAGCTTCCTAAAATCATAGAGGTTGGTTCCTTTTAAACTAAAACCCTAGAAGACAAGGTAGGCAACATGCCTAATTCAAGGAAAAGACAAGGTAGGCAACATGCCTAATTCAAGGAAACAAACAAGGTAGGCACCATGCCTAATTCATGCCTAATTCAAAAAGGAAACAAATATTAAATAACATAGGTTCTAGAAGACAAGGTAGGCAACAATCTAGATGTCTATATTCGGGCTTGTTGTGATCTGTTACGAAGGACGAAGTCTTCATAACATCTGTAGGGCTCGTCTTGGGCTTTCCGAAAACATATTATAATAGACGATCCGATTCCATATGCCTTCTGTAGAGGCCCACGAAGTTCTGCCTGGCGTCCAGCTCTTGTCCAGCTCGAGTCTTCGCGTAATAAAATAGATGGTCGATTTTGGGCCTGTTGCGATCTGTTACGGATGACGGAGTCTTCATAACATTTGTAGGGCTCGTCTTGGGCTTTCCAGAAACATATTATAATAGATAATCTGACCTCATATGCCCCCTGTAGAGGTCTACAAAGTTTAGCCCGGATTTGGTCTTCATGTCGACCAAACTTGTACTTCAGCAACTCAGAATCAATTATCATTAAATGCTTCTTTGATCCTCTTAGCCCTTGCAATTGGCCCAACTGGAACATGCAATTGAGCCTTTGGTGATGCTTCTTGATTCTCATCATTCCCCCTCTCTTCAAAAGGATTCGTCCTCGAATCTTCACCGTAATGTTGTTGATTGCCTGCGACACTTCATCAAAGTCCTGCAAAAGAGAAACAAGAACACTAGGCCAAGAAGTTGGCTGATTTGAAAACAAGACCTTTTTGATCTCACTTTTTTTGCATAGAAGTTCACTTGTTGTCTTTTTTTTTGTTTCTCATCAGCCGAGATTTCTTTTTTTGCTGGTTCAATCTCTCTTTCTTTTGTCTCTCTTTCTTTTGAACTCTCACTCTCCTTTTTTTCATCTTTTCTTTCTTTTAATCTCACTTGATCTTCATAAACTTGTATTGGGGTTAAGGGTACAAGAGTGATTCGCTTTTTATTGAGTACAAAGGAGTATCTATTTGTGTAACCATCATGAGTTACACGCCTATCAAATTGCCATGGTCGCCCCAAAAGAATATGACTCGCATGCATTGGTACCACATCACACAAGACTTCATCTTTGTACCTTCCAATGGAAAAAGACACCAACACCTGTTTAGTCACCTTGATTTCTTCACTATCATTCAACCATTGTAGCTTATAAGGTTTTGGGTGCTTTAAAGTGGCCAAATTTAGTTTTTCCACCAAACTAGTGCTAGCCAAATTAGTACAACTTTCCCCATCAATTATCATGCTACATACCTTATCATTAACATGGCATCGGGTGTGAAAGACATTGTCACGTTGTACCTCATCATCTTCCTTTACTTGAGCACTAAGAGTTCTTCTTGCGTCCAAAATCTCTCCATACCTATCTCCTCTATTCCCATACCTATCTTCTCTATTCCCATACCTATCTCCTCTACCTCCCATTCCACGCCTAAATCTTCCCGCACCCACATTGGACATGCGATCATCCCCCTCCATGTCGTTTTCATCCCCATAATAATCATTAACTTCTTCCCTAACCGGAACTCTCTCTCTCCTACGTGCTTGGGGGACGGGTCGTGGCTGTTCCGCACGTGCGCTTTCCACTTTATCTAAGCGCTCATGTAAGTGCTCCAATTCTCCCCTCATCATCCGTCTCATATCCCCTACTAATGCCTCCTTCCAATTCTTTAGATCTGCTGGAATGGAAGAATCCTCAGTAAGGCCTTTATCTTTGTTGTCAGACATGTTTTCCCTGCAAGAAAAAGATTAGAAAATAAAAAGGACCTCACGGCACTCCCTCACGTGTTTCGCTCAAATAACCAATTCTCTCAACACTCGTGTGTTTCACTCAACATATTCGGCTTTTACCCTCAGTATTTTCTCACCACTCTTGCCTTTTTCCACTCACAATTTTCTCATAAGTTCTTATCAAACTAACCAAACAATAATCAGGATTTCTTAGCTACGTTCACAAGAAACTCAGATTTGCTAGGTTCACACAAACGAATTTCAATGAAACTGAAATAATAGGGCTGTTTCTACTACCAAGAATATTTTTTTTTTTTTTTTTTTTTAATGCTACTACTGCACGAAACCAGAAGAAGAAGGACAAAAATTGATATATATTCAACTAAAAGATCGTTCAAAAGTTTTTTTTTTTTTTTTTTTTTTTTTTTTTTTACGGATCTTGATCAACAAGCAAGATCTTCTGATTTTTTTTTTTTTTTTTGATTACTGAACTTGAACGAACGGAATTCAAAGAAGAAGAAAAACAAAGATAGATAAAACCTGATGTTAGATGCCGAAGCTCTGATACCAACTGATACGATCCTCGTTGATTGTAACAAGGTTGATGCCTCGGATCGTTCTAACCTCTGGTTCGGATGGAAACCGCGACCCAACACCTATAGCGAGATGTGAACCTTGGTATAATGAAGACGCCACAATCAAGGATGGAAGACTTGATTGATAAGTCAGGGAGGAACGCCACAGAGAAAATCTGATAAGTTCCAATTAGTTCTCAAGGAACAAAAGAGAAAACTCTCTCAATTTTTCATTCAAATTCAAAGCTTCCTAAAATCATAGAGGTTGGTTCCTTTTAAACTAAAACCCTAGAAGACAAGGTAGGCAACATGCCTAATTCAAGGAAACAAACAAGGTAGGCACCATGCCTAATTCATGCCTAATTCAAAAAGGAAACAAATATTAAATAACATAGGTTCTAGAAGACAAGGTAGGCAACAATCTAGATGTCTATATTCGGGCTTGTTGTGATCTGTTACGAAGGACGAAGTCTTCATAACATCTGTAGGTCTCGTCTTGGGCTTTCCGAAAACATATTATAATAGACGATCCGATTCCATATGCCTTCTGTAGAGGCCCACGAAGTTCTGCCTGGCGTCCAGCTCTTGTCCAGCTCGAGTCTTCGCGTAATAAAATAGATGGCCGATTTTGGGCTTGTTGCGATCTGTTACGGATGACGGAGTCTTCATAACATTTGTAGGGCTCGTCTTGGGCTTTCCAGAAACATATTATAATAGATAATCCGACCTCATATGCCCCCTGTAGAGGTCTACAAAGTTTAGCCCGGATTTGGTCTTCATGTGGACCAAACTTGTACTTCAGCAACTCAGAATCAATTATCATTAAATGCTTCTTTGATCCTCTTAGCCCTTGCAATTGGCCCAACTGGAACATGCAATTGAGCCTTTGGTGATGCTTCTTGATTCTCATCACAAGCCCACAACAGTGGAAAAAGGTCTTGAATGAGAGTTACATGAAGAAGACGAAACTGAAACCGAAACCGAAACCGAAGCCAAAGCAAGACTCGAAAAAGTTGAATGATGGACTACCAATGAATCAACAAGCCTCATATCTTGAGAAATAGCACTGAAAGCATTACATACCGGGACCTCTTAGACCGACTTATTTATCGGATGATAAACCATCTTAGAAGACCGAAGACGAACTGGCTGAAAAACAAGTTCCTCAATAGAAACCTCGACCATTGATTGAGGATATTTTCCCACACTAGCAACAGGAACCTTAGGATTGTTCCGACGATAAGAACTGGGCAGATGGCCAATGGAAGAGCAGACGAAACAAAAGGACGACAAGTTTTCATACTCAACCAAAATAAAAGAGCTATGAAGCTCGCCCCTCTCTAAAAGGACCGAGGATGGAAGCAATACAGACATGTCAACATCCACTAAAACTCTGGTAAAATGACCAAAATCACCATTAATAGTAGCCTTATCCATTCTCAATGGAACTCCAATACATTTGGCCAAATCAAAAATGATCTTCGGATGCCAGTATTCTCAAGACAAATCAGAAAACCTAATCTAATCCTGTGCATTAGTGGACATCTACAGAGAGGGGTTAAAATTCGGAACCCAAGGCTGAAGGCAGAGAACCCTTGGCTTCAGATTAACAAAGCGCGCCCAAACCCCAAACCTGGTTCTTGTCCTCATGAGACTTTAAAATAATTTGGAAATAGCCTCTCCCTAAAGACATAAGTCTTCAATCAGCTGAAATCATCCAAAGCTTACTAAGCTTAGTCTTAAGGTCAGCAAGCTTCCAAGGACGCTCATCACTAGAAAGAGCCACACGCCTTATAAGAGCATTTTTGCATAACTCAAGTCTAGATTGATAAGCCACCAGATCAACTCGGAAAGACACATAACCTCCAATTTAAAAAGGTGCAGCAGTTATAGGGAAGGGTTGAATAAAATCATGAAAAGGCTTCAAAAGGTCCAAATAAGATTTGCCACCTATATGCAAGGGACTAGAAACTGGGCCCTGAATCAAACCTCTAACATTAACCGTATTCTCACCCAAGGCAGGAATAGAAGGCAACACATTACCCATATTGTGCCCTCTACTACTAGAAGAAACCGTCCCTTTACCATAAATAGAAGTTGTGTGTGGAGAGGAAACCAAAGTATCTTCAAAGACATGGGAACCTCCATGAGACCAGCATGGGAGGAGAATTCATGATCCGAAACACAAGAGAAACAACTGAAACAATAGCAGAGATAACCTAAAAAAAGAAAGAAAGAAAAAAGTGAACAGTACCGTCACGTGAACAGTGTCGACGGTGAATAGTCACCGCGTGAATAGTGCCATCAATGAACAGTGTCGGAACAATTCTAGGATGAACAGTGCATCAGATGAACAGTGTCACGTTAATGGTGACGTATGAAACAGTGCTGCCAGATGAACAATACCGTGTGAACAGTGCCGCTAGATGATTAGTGCCGCCTAGGGTTTTATTCTTTCCCACATTCCATCTTTCCTCCAAATATTCGTGTTTATCATTATTTTTTTTTTTATTTATCTTGTTACAAAAAGAAAAAAGAAAAAAGGTGATCGAATGAAGAGGATCTAATCATCTCCTTCATTTGATCAGATCTCCTTTGTTGTTCATATGGAGATGATCGTACGATCTCCTCTTCCTAAAGAAGGATATCACTCCTCCATGAGCAAGGAGCAATCTAGTACTCCACTAGAGTAGATCCTTCATTATGGATGAGATCTTCCACTAACGGTGGAGGTTTTTTCTTTTTTTTTTTTTTTTTTTTTTTTTAAATCAAGGTACTTGACTTTTTGTTTATTTATTTATTTATTTATTTTTATTTTTATAATTACTTGCTTTTCATTTTGTTTTTATAAAATTACTTTTCATACGATCAACGAGGGATGATCGGATAGAGGAGATCAGATCTCCTCTTTCCATTTTTTTTCTTAAAAAATAATAACTAAGTATGATATAAATAATTAATGATGATTTTGTCTAACTGATAGGTAAAGACATTTTACCCCTCATCCGTTAACTTCTAAAGGAGCACCACCAGCGGCATGGGTGATTTGTGCACCTTTAGACAAAATCCTGTTTACATGCAATTATACTAAATATTGCATATAACAATTATTAGGTTATGGGAAATTTTTTTTAATCTTGTAGTAATATCTTTTAGAGGGGAATGCATTTCTTTTCCCAAGGAAACATCTCTAGGTGGAGTTTGCTAAAAAAAAAGAAAGATATTATCTCAAAACAGCACTAACAAGAAAAGGACTACTTATAAATAAATGCTTTAATTATATTATAATATTAAAAAGTCTTTTAATATGTGTTTAAGTAAAATAACCACCATCTAATATGGTTTGGAGGTAAAAGACGTTCATTTAACTTGGCAATATCATAATGTGGTAAATGCACCGACTTTCTCTAAAGTTTGACATAAATATAATTAGAAATCAAGTATGTATTTTTCTACTCATATTCCTTCTACTCTTAAAATTGAACTAATAAAAAGATCAAATTACCTTTTATTCATTAATATTAAGAAGACAAATCTTATATACAGCAGAAGTATAATCATTTCAAGAAAGAAGACACATCTTATTTACCTCGGCTAAATCACTTATAATCATGAGGAATATTTGGATCATTTCATGATTTGATACAGCAGAAGTACGTCCAACAATAGGTTACTTTACAGCAACAAATGTGAAAGTTTTCCGGCCCCATAAAAAACCTTTTTTTTATTGTCTATATTCACTACATATTTTGAAGGATCTTCGAAATTTCCTACAAATACTCCACAATTAATCTTGTTTGAGAATTAAAATCCAAATTAAACGTAAAGTTTGTATAAAACAAAGAACACTCAATCGCATATAGCATACAAGATAATTAATAGTATATTTGTCTTTCACTTTATTAGCTGATTTAATCAGGATTTAAGAAACTGCATGCTTTATAGAACTTGTGTCCAAAAATCTATCCCAATGATTCAGCGGGTGATTTGAAACTGTCGAATAGATCATGAGATATGTTTGTTACAAATGATCATCACTTGTCAGTATCACTCGTTATATTATATTACACCAAAATTGTTTGTATGAAATGAACGACAATGATTGATATTGATATGTTGTGAGCATTTTAAAAGGCTTGCTGGTGGGGATATGTGCTCTCTCTCTCTCTCTCTCTCTCTCTATCTGTAAATATATATGAAACAATACAGACTGTAGAAATTATATATGCATAACTCCCCAGTACTACAATGATTTCTCACCTCACCACAAACCACAAAAGTCATCAACATGTATGATTGTTTGCAGTATGGGCATCAACATGTATATTAATTTTTCAATATGCCCTAAAAACTACCAGTGATATAATAAGTTATGTATAAAATATAATTACACGAGCAATATTGTCCAATGTGTAATTTCTACCTACTGTAAATTCATATTTTGAGTATAATAATATTTTAACTAAAATGAACCAAACTTTCTTGCAAGGGGATCTATATAATTCACAAGTAGTAGTGTGAGAAGAAAAGCAATTATTCAAAGAAGATAAGAGAAACCCTAATCAATAAAAACAAATAGGCTGAGGACAAAACACCTGCAGCCTAGTCATGACTGAAAAAACTACCTCCTCCTCAGATATATATGATCCTTAATTATTACATCAACCCATCTCTCTGAGGAATCCAATGTGGTATATATATATATAAATATATAATACTATAATAGCATAGATCGAAAGCACTGAATAATAATAGTAAGCTTATGTGTCAACTTTGCATGTCGTATTATTAATTGGTTGAGACTAGTAGATGAAAATATATAATTGTGTATTGATGATTGGGCTACACCGGAAATGCACGGGACCCTATATCTTTATATATACAGCTTGAGCTTCTAATACAAAAATTGGGTTGTTTTTGTAACAAGTTGTTTATTCAGACATGAAAGCCTAAAAGAGTGGCGTCTTGCTTTCATTGTTGTGTGACCATTCAAAATATTGATCTGACACCCATGATTTTTTCTGTCTCTAAATTCTTGTAATCCCTAGCTAGCTACTTGATAATTAATATTCTATCCCATGCATGTACACAATTATATTTGAGCTAGCTAGGTTCCTCCACATCCAGACATTGCAACTCATCATCATCATCATCATCATCATATATATATATATATATATGGCACCCTTGGTTTCATCCACATCACATATGCCATTTAAATTTTCATTATTTTAATTAATTGAATATTCTCTTAATACCAACCAATTAACCAACTATATATATATCAATTAATGTTGGATAGTCTTCAATTGGATTTCATGGGAAAATACATATGTATCAGTAGTTAATCAATAATATATAATTTGTATTAAGAAAATATATATGTAGTACTATCTATATATATATATATGTAACATGTGAGTGAGGTGTGAGATGCTTCACTTTATCATGGAAGGAAAAAACAGAATCTCAGTACTATCATTATCAATGATCACTAACTATATAAACAGTTATATAATTGTGACATTATTAGAATCTTATTGCTTTTAATGTAGTAATTATTAGAGAGCATATAATTTGTTTTAAGGAGATGAATATAATTTATTATTCCTTGTAAGAGAATTATTAGAAGGACAAGTAGGGAAATGGTGTGTGTGTGATGAGGGAAAGATAAGGAAAGATGATGAGAAAGGGAAAGGGAAATGTGTGCCGACAAAACAACGTCACTACACAACACAAATTGTTTTAAAAAAACGATTCCTTAAATCATGCATGGCTTCTTTCTTCTTTCTCCTTCCCATGATACCATGTGCCCATCACGTGGCCAATTGGTCCTACGATGATGATGATGATTATTATAGGTCAGCATGAAGTACTACTGATCCTCCTTTTCAACACTGTCATGACTCCCATGCATGCCAGTTTCTTCTTACACATTACATTAGTCTTTTCATTTTGAATTGCTGCCTTTGAATGACAGCAAAAACAAAAAAGGGTTGAACAAATCACGTACAAATGGAGGAAACTTCAATCTCCCTTTCCCTTGAACAATATCCAATGATGTTATTAATTATCTCTCGATGGTGTGGTACTAGCTAGTAGCTAGTGGTGAATCTGACGAGCCCATCATTATTGGGTCAGGTCAGTCATATATATATATAAA
This sequence comes from Acer campestre, assembly GCA_954870605.1. Lineage (NCBI taxonomy): Eukaryota > Viridiplantae > Streptophyta > Magnoliopsida > Sapindales > Sapindaceae > Acer > Acer campestre. The sequence goes on from OX940801.1 coordinate 33,269,763, forward strand.
CCTTAAAATTTGAGTGTCCGTACTCTGCGGATTTCCAAGTTCGAGACATTCTAGTAAGTCACATGGCAACTCTGAAACCATCCCATTGGAATTCTCAATAATAGCCCATTGTTACTCTATTCACTTCTTTTGGATTTACTAGCTTGCCTCCTCTTTGTAATATCATATATATGATATATGTACATGTTTATTTTTATATAAATCGGTTCTGAACTATATCTTTTTTTTTTTTTAACAACTATTGGGACCGGTGAGATTGGGCTCTACAAACACAATCCAGATTGAAGCTCCCATAGACAGGGAGAGAGCATCCACATATTGGTGGGACAACACCCACACTATTGGTGGGAAAATTTGTATATATACATGCATACACCAGACATTGAACCTTGATGGTGGGGGTTTCCAAAGGAAAGGCCCACCACATTGGCAAGAGCCAAGAGGCCATGTGTTGAACTATATCTATTTTTTAGTACAACTCGATCGAGATATCTTATTGCATGTGTCAAAAGTAGTGCAATGGTTTTCTTTATAAGTAGCAAACAAAGGACGCAAGTGGGATATATATATATATATATATATATATCTTTACATATTTTAATGTGATCAAGTTATAATTTGTGAAGTGTTTAAAACAAAACGTTGAAATAAGTGAAGTTATATGTTACATTTATAAAATTAAATATATACTCTGCTGCAATTTTGAAATATGAGAAGTTATGATTTTAGTGTACCCACATATACCATGATGGAATAACTATAACTATGATGGAAAAAAACTTGGCTAAAGTGGAGTACAAGACTACAAATAGTGTGTTAGTCTCACTTTATATATATATAAAAGCATTTTTCCAATGATGATTATTACGATGAACACTTTAAACACCTTTTGAAGAAATTGTATAGAATATATTGAATCTTGATATGATTTTTATAGTATGGATGGTTAAAACATTAAAATACATTTATGGAAAAAAAAAATTTTAAAAAAAATTCAAGTGCAAGAACTAATTTATTCTGATTTTTTTAAAGATAAAACATTTAAAAATAGGGAAATATAAGAAAAATAATTCTCAAATCCAAAAAATTTCCAAATTTTTAATAAATGTGTATTTTTATTTTCTTAAGATGCATACAAAAAATCTCATTAAAAAACATTTGATTACATGCAATTTCATCAAAAGATGCTTAAAGTGTGCATTGTTTGGGGCGTTTCTGTGCATGTTTTGACTCTGTTTTTGTGCCCCCTTTTAGTTTTGTTTGGGAGCCTAGTTTTCCTGGTGTGAGAGACTGCTTTGTTGTATTTTTCCCTTCTTTTCGTCTCCTTGGCATGAATAAAAATACCATTTCAAAAAAAAAAAAAAAAAAGTCCTCATTTAATTACTCATATATATAAATAAAAGATTTTCTTCAAAAATAGACTTTATAAATCATTCATATGCAAAACATGCAAGAGCTTCTGAACATCAATTTTGGTTGATAGAGGGCAAAATTGATTACAGTCTCCAAGCTGTGTATATTAAAATAATAATCAGATATTTGATTACTATTTTATTCTGTTTAATTCACATACAAACTTTCAAATATGCATTATGAGTTTCGTTATAAGAATTAAGAAAACATGTTTAGCAATTAATGTGGTTTTGTCTCGTGTGGTATTTGTTCCTCAACTTCTCTCTTAACACAACTACGTGCTCCATCACATGGTTTGTAATATAAAACCTAATTATATATTCATATATTTCTACTTTTTTAATTATACACCGAAAAGTTGTTTACCTATATATATAGTCTACATGACTAGCCTAGCAATTTCTTAATAAGAAATTGATTTCGTAAAACATCGTTTTTTTTAAACTATCATCTGACACCGAACGGATCAGATGTCTGTCGAGATCAAACATTAAATCCGTTGTCTGGATTTCTATTCCTACAATATCGTTAAGAAAACTATTCACACATACTTATAAAATGAAATTTGATGAGTTGATGACACTCGAATTCCACACAACTAATATAAAAGAGGAGATATATTATCATTTCTGTTAAGGGGTGATGTAATTAAAACATTAATCTTATTATTATACATGGAATTAACAAAGCAAAAATAATATTGACATTTCTACAAGATTAATCAAATTCCTTATATAAGAATATTAAATTAACACATAAGAATTAGCCGTTCAAGATACTGGGGCCACTTGAGTTAGCAATTTTAGGAATAGGAATCTCAAGTTTTTAATTTATTGGGTAATTATCAATTTAATCTCTTTCTATATTTTTTTTTTTCGCTCAAACGTGATAGAAAATGCAAAAAGATATTTTTTTGCCATTGACTTTTTTTTTTTGGTTTACACCATCCGGTTTTCGGATGGGGCGGATCCACCATACGGTGCAATCAGCCAGACCACACCCTGACTAATCCGGACTCGCACCGGGTCGGCCCACTAAGGGGTAAAGTGCTCCCAATATGTGTAGCTCCGTTCACAAGGGGGGTTGAACTCACGACCTTGCTTAAGGGATGAGAGCGCCGAACCACTCACACCAACACATGATTGGTTTTGCCATTGACTTTAATTGAATACAATGTTAGCTTAAAAGTTTGACAGCTTTTATTTATTTATTTATTTTTTGAAGGGATCTTTTAAAATTTTTACAATTTAACTAACTTTCAATAAAAATTTGACACATGTCACCATTTTTTTTTTATATATATATAAAATCCTTCAATTATAACAAAAATAAAATAAAAAACAACACTTAAAAATTAAAATAACTCATTAAAAATATTTTTAGTAAATATGAAAAATAATTACTAAAAACAAACTATTTTTTTATAAAAATAAAATAAAATAAAAAATGGTGAAGGCTCCACCGGTGAATGGAAGTGGGGGCAGCGCCTCCTCCTGTTGATTAATTGGAAGGACTCCTCTCTTCGCTTTCAAGGGGTCCCTGAAAACTTTAGGGACCAGATGCGCCCTCCTGCAACTCAATTTAGGTGTAGGCTTTTGCCTCAATGGTGGAGGCAACAACCTCCTTCAATATTTTTATTTTCTTTAATTTTTTTTTTTTTTATAAATATTTTATTTAGCTTTATTTGATATGAACATGTGGCATGATTCGGTGTTAAATTACAAAAATGCCCCTAAATCCATAAAGATGGACTAAATTGATATACTTTAAGAACCACATGAACCAAAAATGTAAATATAGTTAAAAATAAAAATAAAAAAATAAAAAAAATATAGAAACTAAATTGCTAATCCCCTGATTTATATTTTCTTTAAATTAGTTTTTATCACTAAACCAATACCAATATCAATATCATTCTAACGATACGATGTCTTTAAACAATTTAATAGTAATGCTTGATTGACAGATAGATTACAAAGAATTAATGCATAACGTCTTCATTGTTTATGGTAGTACTATTGATACTGTTAAAATGTTTCTGAATAATAGTTAAAATTATTTTTGTAATTTATACTTTTTTTTTATTTTATAGATAAACCAACCATTACACAGGAAAAGAAATAGGGAACCAACCAAAAAACCTCGCTATAGGAGGAAAAAGCCATTAGAGCTAGCTTAGGAGCCAAGGTATTTCTAGAACCGGAAATCGCTTGACTCAATCTATAGCAAGTTTCTAAGAGGAAGGCTTTGATATCATTTAAAATGAATTTAGAATGCCTAAAAGAGGAAAGAGGATCATTGATAGCCGAAATCGCCAGCGAAGAAGAAATCTCAGCAACATCAACCCGAAGATTATAAAACTGAGCAAACAAAAGACCTTCCCACAAAGCAATCAACTCACCATCAATTGAACTGAAATTTCCAATCAATTGCTTAGCTCGGCTAGCTAACACCAAACCTTTGTAATTTATACTTGTGACTACAATATATAAGAGTTTTTAATTATTTCCTACTATTTTTTTAATATCAATAATACTACATAACTTAAAATATTAGTCGTCTTGAAATCCATTCAGACGATATGATAAAGTGATTTATTATTGCCGTATCATTCACTATATCACCCCATGAATTATATGATAACGGCAAATCATATATCATATCATTTGAGTTGATTTTTGGGTTGCATAGCATTGCTCTCATTGTATCGTTCAAATAATCAAGATGATAGTGGGTTGGTGGTATTTTTCATTGTGAAGCAAACAAAGCTGTAATATTGACAATTTTTTTTGTTGGTGAAAAGGAAAAAAAAGGAAACAAAAGCATAAAATTATGATTCTTTTTTTTTTTTTTTGAAATAATAATATGATTCTTGACATAGAAGATGAGGGGTGGTTTGATGGGCCAATCATTTGAGAGGCCCATTATGGCCATTAATTAACTTCCCTTGAATGCTACTCTTTCCTCTCCACTATATTATATCAATCATTTTTATATCACCAAATATTATCATCATTCATCATATACATCATCTTAATTGTAAGTCTAAAACTTCACTTCAACTACACTCTTTTTTTTTTCTTCCTGTTTTAATGTGATTAAAATCCCAGACTTTTAGGTTGGAGTGCATTGAATCCTTCTAATAATTCCAAATTTATACTTGACTCTCAATTTTCTTATTTAATTGGACAATATATATATATATATATATAATATATCCTTCTAATGATGGGAAATGCTTGAGACATTCGTGAGTATGGTAGAAAAGTGTCCAAATTTATGATTATAATTATAGAAGTGCCATTAGTTTTGATCCTTTCATTTTTCAATTATTAACTAAATTGTCATTATGAGATAAACACTTATCCATGGCAACGTTGGACTTCAACGAGTTTATCAAGCACTGCTCTTTAATAATTGCGTCAAAGCGGGAAGTTCTTTGTGACGTAAATTTTAAGCATATGCACATAAACTTTCCCTAATGTTTGAAAAATGTTACATAAATATCTCTCGTCATTAGTTGGGATCCATTAACTCCTAACAGTTTATGATAAAATGTACAAAAAGCTTAAAATACCCTTATTTTAAAATGTACAAATGCACATAAACTTTCCCGAATATTAGGAGTTAACGGATCCCAACTAACAGCAGGAAATGTCTATACAACATTATTCAAACGTAAGGAGAATTTTGTGCATATGCTTTTTTCTTTCTCTTCCCATCTGCACGTTGGGAGAAATTAAATTTATTAAAGCGAGATATATTAGATGAGATCTAGCAGCTGGGATTTCTCATTTCTGTGTTGTGTGTTGGGTGGGTTGCAGCATATATAGCAATGTGAAATGGAAAGCACATGCAATAATGGCCATTACAAGCCATTCATCACATCACAATATCACATGGGGGGTTTGATAATGAGATCGAGGGAAAACCAAATTCCGGCCTCCATGGGATTTGTTTAATTTTCTTAAGATCAATCCGGTCATGTGTGCTTCAAGTGGAGATATCACAATCACAGAGCATCTCACATGCATGTGTATTGTGTAACGCTAAATACCAATTAAAAGTAGTATTGGGTAATTGGTAAACACACTCCACTCCAATCTCCAATCTCCAATCTCACAAAATAATAATAATGGAACATGAAAGCTACTGTTCTGGCAATTACTACTTTCAATCACAAATATGTATTTCAACATTCTTTGTATTAGAATTACCATGTAAATTTAAAAGCAACCTTCACAAATCTAAAATATTATAATTTAAATCCCTCTAAAATTGTATGTACACCCCTTTTTGTACTTATATCCCATTAAAAAATTTAAAATAATATAATTTATCGGTACACCCCACATTTTATCAAATATATCCTTTCTCATTTTACCATATATATATATATATATATATTTGAAGTATTACACTATTATATAAATGTGGTAAATGAGGAGGAATTAAACCCGATCGGACCAACCTCATCTCATCATATATTATAATATAACTAATGAAAATGAAACAATACAGGAAAAGACTCCTCCTTCCAAGCCAAAGATAAAAAAAAAAAAAAAAAACCCTGAACTTATATAATAGTGTATATTTCAAATATCGCCACTCTTTAGTTATCGGTTTTGGGCCTTGACTCATTAAAGAAAATTGTGCCCAAATATATGCTAATTGGGTCCGATCCAAGTCATTACAAAAACAATTTAGAGATGTCATTTACGTGGGGTGTGAGTGTGACACTGTGATACTCTGCTTATCTGCCTATACTGCAAGTTAATAGGGCATATGCCTTTATTGCAAAGTTAGGAGGACACACGCAAACACTTGCAAAAGCATGTAAAATGCTCAATTTCTTTGTATTCTCTACTACACAAACAGTTTTACAACAATGATGTAACCCAACAACAAAACTGTTTGATCAAAAGGATATATAGTTTACATTCATTTTCAGACTCTCATCTACCAATTTTCATAACATCTAAACTCTAACAACAGATCGGGGTGTACAAGATCCGGCCTCTGAAAGTCGTGTCTCGAGTAAAAAAAAATGATATGTTACAAGAAAATAGCAAGAGAGGCAAAAGGTATGAGAGAATTAAAAAATGGCAGCAAATAAATGGCTTAAATTGTGGCATCCGATAGCAGCACAGCCGCCTTAGAGGAATGAGGGACTTGTTTTCCGTACCTTTTTAGTTTAACAAAACTGGGAATGATCTTGGCAAAATTGCTAGTCATCGGACTCCATCGTTGGGCTCTTTGAGCAGCTCTCCATTTGATGAAGTTCTAGTAACCTTTTTTCTGGATTGCAGAGTCCTGGATAATGCGAAAAGATGTCAGCAAACCATATATATCACATTTTATAGCATCAACAGTATTCCTATCAAACCAATTTGGTAACAATGTGAATAATCATTTTGAAGAGCTCGAAAATTATGCACTCAAATACTTTTAATCATTTATTCCCTGCTTCACTTTCCTATCGCAAGGGGTTGCTTTTCAAACATAACCTTCATTGTAAAGCATAAACTTTTTCCTCCAAAGGCTACCAGATACTCCTTGCTACTTATTACCCTTCCACCTTCATATAAATTTCAATGGCTCCAAACACTTCCTCATTTAACTTTACATGCTCTTGATTCTGTTGCATGACTAAACAAGTTTGATTTATTTCGTAATCCAAAATAAAGATCTGGACAAACCGTGCGTCTGCAGTATATTTCCAGGAAAAACTAAACAACTATTGTGGACCTCTATCCCATTAACCATTTCACCTCTGTTGTTTGATGGTTCGGTGAGCCACTAACCTGAACATCTGGGAATATCCCAGACAGCAATAGATGTCGGTTTACACTCTGGTTCACACAATGCTCTGTTATCTTCATGATTGACATTCATTGCAAGCATCCATGCACCAATTGTAACATCCTCATTGCTGAACATCCGAAAGCTGTAATTTCAAACGTAATAGAAAATATTACATGCAAGGCAGAGACTTCAAGAAAATTATATAATGTGCATATGTAGGACCATCTGAAGTTAAGAAGTGAGCAGTTCAAAGCTAAGAAGTTCCTTAGGGCATGTATGAGGTTTGTGTTTATTGGTCTATTTTCTAACTTTCATATACAAAAATCCTGCGGTAGAACTTTATAATATTGTTCCTATACATTTGATACCTTGGCGAGAACAAGTACATGATTTGGCCATGAGCTGATATTCAGACAGAAAATTAGCATCTTTAAGTGGGAGCACACAAATTTCAAAAGAGTTTTATGTTGGATGATGACTGGGTGGGTCAATCCAAGCCCACAAGAACATTAATAATTCACCTGCAATGGCATTTCCTAAAATGTCCAGCCATATGAACAATAATGACAATTAAAAGCAACAAAAAGATGTGAACATTTAAGACAAAAGCGTTGAGAAAGCAGACTAACCTGTTGTTCCTGAGAGCAACCAAACTTGCAACAACATCTGAAGAAAGAGCATATAGAGGTCCATAAGCATGAAGAAAGTACTCCTTCCCTAGTAAAAATGACAGTGGCTCAAACCTGCATGAATTCCAGTTTATAACTAGATTAGTTTGGTACCAAGTTCAGAGGCAATATGGTACCACAATGACAAACCACAGCTATAGCCAGAGGTTAAAAGGAAGCATATTAGGTTGTTTAATTTAATTTCCATTTGAAGCGACAGTAGGTTTATGTTTAATTATTTTTTCTTTTGGGCAATGCATAGCCTGTCTACAATTCAATATTCGCCCTAGAAATTAGGGATCTAGAAAATTTAGAATTTCTGTTTGGGCGAGCTTACATATATAGGGGCTTTAAGAGCCTCAGGGAGCCAACTTGGAGAAATATTACTTTGACTTGACATATTTGAGTTTAACATTGATACAATCGTATAGATATTTAAAGAAGAAGAGGTTCATCATGAGTTAACTTATTTAAATTAATTCTTGAAAAAAACTTATTTAATTTAATTTATTTTGACCCTTTTAGTAATTTTATTTAGGGGTATTTTTGTAAATTTATTTTTTATAAAAAATAGGTGTACTAATTAGTTTTATGGGAGGCAATAACAGCACCCATCATAAAATTCCTGCACTAGGCTATGTGACTAAGCTCAGGCTCAAATTCTAATTGTTCCTTACACAATAGCAACATAACAGCTATTCCCCAAGCTCTGTGTCCAACCATCACTAGGTCCCAAAAAGTCATCAATGCCCATGTAAAATTCCGCTCACATACAGCATCTCTCCAAAAATGCTTCCTTGCAAGATGCATTGAAATCTTGTGTAATCAACTGTAATAAGTACTATGTCCTCGAAATCTTCCATAAGCAATAGGGCTGAAGTACATAATTCAGAGAACATATCCTAGACCAGTTTACATGAATTTTTCTCTTTTATCTTGATGACTACAAGAATGTTAAGCATATGTGTGTGTGTGTGTGTGTGTGTGTGTGAGATGCTACATCATAGATAGCTAACTCAAAGAGTTACTATGGATGTCACTTCAATGTTCATATTATTATGAACTCTAAACAAACATTTTTAAGTTAAAATTTTTTTCCACTAATTAATTTTTCCATTTTCCATTATTTTAGTTTTCTTGTGCTCATTCTCATTCTCAAAGGTTTAAACATATTGTCAGTTTAAAAATAACAAAGTTCATATTTCTCATAATTCTTGAAACCTTGAGAACTTCTAAAAGACTCAATACATGCATTTGGAGGTACAAAGAACCATACACTTGAAGAATGAAGAGGTTTAAACCTTACATAAATTTTCAATACTTGCTATCATTTTAAACATTTAAAGGTGTGAAGAACAGTTCTGCATGTAATGACTAATATGATAGTAATTACCTTTTTTATATGGTTAATAGTATCTGTATTGATATATCCAACATTGTCCCCTTTATGACAACCCTAATGGTGACTAATATCTATTTATATACTCTAAAAGCTGAGCCTCAAAAGCTCCTTTAATCATCTAATTCCTACTAGATTGCTTTTACCTTCCTGGTTAATTGACACAAACCTAAAACACACTCTTCTGTCCTTTTCCTATCTTTGAATATCAACAGACGTTTGAGTAAAGTGAAATATGAAAATCACCAGGAACTCGAAGCCAGAAAGCAGTCAAGAAAAAGTTATATAAATCACAAACTATGTATATATAGAGTAGGACCGACCATTTCAGCTTTGGATCAGTAAAAACTGGACCCTTCTTCATGCATCCAAGATAAGTCTGCGAGTGAGAACGCTCTTTTGCCAATAGCAATGACAAGCGATCTAGGAATAGAAAAACCATGAAATTAATGTGATGAGAGAAGCTTCGATAAAAAGGATGAATGAATCAATATAATGTACCAAGCATGTATAACTTTTGTAAATATAGTCACCTGGCCTCAAATATATGTCATCATCAGCTTTGACATAAAACTCAGATTCATAGAGTGCATATGCAGCTTTGAAGAATGCCAACCTGTGTGAAGGACTCGGATGAGAATGATTTTATTTCTTTTCTTACGAATTATATAAAAAGTGGCAAAACAAATTATTGTAAGCACTAACGTTTTGTATGGAAGCTTACTATACTCCTCCTCAATATCTAATAACAAGAAATCATCATATTCTGCAACCTCCCTTTTTAGCTCTGTCATCTTCGACCTGTCACTGGTTTTACCAATAATAAACCTGAAAGCCAAACCAGTGGATTCTTCCAAGCTGCAAGGAAGATTCCATTTAAACAAAGTCACTATAACGAAATGCTACATATATAAAATGTCCAAATGTTAATCAAATAGTGGCTAATAGCAATTCCAAACATCTATATAAGAACTTTGTAGATTGAAAATGGGAAACCACTGCAAGCTAAATGGCCAAATCATAGCTGAACGATAGATTAAAGTATAGTATATCAAAATTTACAAGAATATGCCAGTACATACAAATTAATTGTCCAAAGAAACATATCCATACAAATTTGCCAAAAAAAAAAAAAATCATACTTTGCTAGTGATACCCATTTGTTCTCAAGTTCCTAGCATTACCCAAACTAAACAACGTCATAAGCACCGACTGAAGAAGGGTAACTAGGAATAAGTGAATTAAAAAGTTTCAAGCAAGTGAGGAGTACTAATCCACGCCACTTTCCTAGATCTCTTACAGCGTGATAAGAATCTGAGGATCAATCCTACTCACACCACTCTCAGAGAGAGAGATCCAGTTTAATTTAAGTTTGCATTTGGCGTGTGTGCGATTGGGGATCAGTAAAAGCCATAATTGCATAGCCAATTGCAAATCACATTGCTCATTTCAATACACAAAAAACTTAATTTCACGTCCCTAATATCAATCACACTTTTTTAAGACCCGCTTCATCAATATACTCAATTTCATTTGTGTTTATCTTCATTAATGTGATTGCCTCTAAAAAGATTTATAGCTCTTTCCTTCATCAGCCAAATTAAAACTTCTTATCAAAATTCTTCTACTATAATAAAATTTGTACACCTATTGTACAGATAAAATTTAAATCTTCACTAAAATCCGATGAAAAAAATAAACAAATTTAATTAGAAAAATTCAACAAATATACTCAATTGAATAGTAAGTAAGGCTAGAGAGATCGGTACCGTTGAAGGCCTTGGCGATCGGAGGGCATCCACGTGGACCTCAACGATCTCCTCCGACCATTGGAGCCGAAACCGGTTTGAATCCCGACAAAACCCATGACTTTGTGTCTCTTCTTCTTGTTACGAGTCGCCGGAATTGGATATTTATCAGCATCAGCAACCAAATTATTAGAATTACCACTCGTGTCCCAGACCACTCTGACCGATCTCGGCTGGGCGGTGTTTACGCAGCGGTTGTTTCCGCGACTGACGGAGAGGCCGAAGAGGAATCCGGAAAGGCCAATCACGAGGCAAGAGAAGATCAGGAACGTCGATTTGCGCGTGGACTGCGACGCAAACGGACGCGCGTGGAAGAATTTGGGAGAGGACGGCATTGTACGGTCGGTTTTAGGATGGATCTGTTGAGGTGCCGTGCCTTTATTCGATTATGTGCTGGTGATGATGATGATGATGATCATGGAGTTCGTAGTTCATTGCCGAGTGATTAATAGTCAAGTGTTGTGTTAGAGAAGCAATCAACAAATCGAAATCAAATTTAATGACCAAAATTCTGTTTTCTGTTATTAATGCTGTTTCCTCTATTATAATTTATAAACTTTTTTTTTTTTTTTTTTTTTTTTAATGTCTTAAATTTATTTATTTACTTATTTTGTAAAGGAAGTTATTACAAACATTCTTTTTAATATATTTTTAAGCTGAATTAAGTATTTTCTAAATAATACTGTAAGAGAAAGAAATTTATCTATATATATAAATAGCAAAGCTTAGTTGTGCTTAATGGTAATTAATCTCGTCAGGTTTAGACAAACCCCTCATCCGATTAGTGTCGTTTTTTTTTTCTCTTACGAAATTTTTATATTAATTTTATTGTAGTGATCATTTGTAGGTGTGTGTAAACTAGCACTTTGATGGTGATGGAGAAAGAGACCTCCAAACCAGATACAATCTAAGCAGACACAAAATGCTAAACTTTAGTTGTCAAGTCACATGTAATATACTTAATAACAAGAAATCAGCTACCTTGATGATGACAGAGCTTACCTATCCCAACTCATTTCTTTTTCTTTTTGTAAAATATATTACGATTAATTCGAGGTTTGGAAAAGGGTGACACTTCTCCAACCCACATCTTAGAGACATACTACCGAGTAACCACATCTTGTTTATTGAAAAAAGTGAAAATGGAATGTAGAAAATGATTTGGCAAAAATCTCACACAGCAATAACAATTAACATATCGCCCCCATGAACGTAGATTAACCGGTAGATGGACGAGCTTAAAATCTAGATAAAGAACTCCCAAATCAACGGTTTGAATCCTACCGATAACTTCAAAAGAAAAAAAAAATATACATTATCTAAATAGATGGATAAATAGATATCATCAAAAAATAAAATAACAATTAGCATGTCATCACACCTTTGTTTCAATCTTCAAAAGGGCCTAGCAGCCATCGTACATTCTTGTCAACTGCAAACTGGTTTGCACTTGTTTTGCAGACCGAATACCGGCAGGTCTCACTTTTCTTTTCCTTTTTCTTCCAAGGGTGAAAAAAACCCAGAAAAATAATAATAAATATTCATTTACATCAGCTAGTACAAGATGTTGAAGAAAGCGAAAGATATGGAGCAGTCTCACTTGCATCAAAAGATTTTGCAAATTTCACCCTCTTTGTTTAGCAAATTCTCCAACATGAATGGATGGACACTATTAAATACCTGAGCTGGGAGAAGCAACCATATATTTATTTCTATAAAGACAAGAAAAGTTTCTAAAGATATATATACACTTTTTTTTTTTCATTTCTACTTCTACTTCCAAGTTCCATCTCTAAAGGCTTTCTCTGGCTGTCCAAAAAAAGGGAACATTAGAAACCATTTTAGCCATGCTTTCACCACAAGTTGAATCCAGCTCGTCGCAGGACAGCTTTGAAAATTGTTCCTGCAGACTCCGTTTTCTGTCTGCACAGTCTAGCAAGTTCTTGCATTCCACCAGTTTGTTCTGCATATCAGTTTCCAAATTCATTATCACTTTTTGTTATATTGGCTCCAACCTCATTTATCAGTTTGATCAAAATGAGATTGTTGTATACCCTCAACAGGTTTTGGTTCGGCATCAGCATCAGCATCATCAACTTCAACATCTGGCTGATCAAAACGAGCGGGCTGTAGCTGTACACCCTCAACAGGTTTTGGTTCGGCATCGGCATCAGCATCAGCATCGGCATCGGCATCAACGTCTGGCTGATCAAAACGAGCGGGCTGTAGCTGTACACCCTCAGCAGGTTTTGGTTCGGCATCAGCATCAGCATCATGGTCAGCTTCAACATCTGGCTGTGGCTGATCAAAATGAGCGGGTTGTAGCTGTACACCCTCAGCATCAGTTTGATCGAATTGAGCTGGTAGTGACAGTAAACCCTTGACTGTTTCCGTTTCAGCACTGGTTTTGTTCACAGAACCAATGATTGGCTCTACTTCAGTCAATTCGTTCATTCCTAATGCCAATGTATCAACCAAGAAGTTAAATTTATTTACCGATAAAATTAAATAACAAAAGACAGGGACATCTGATCAACTGAAAAAGGGAGGGAGAGTGAACAAAAGATATATTACAAAAAAAAAAAAAAAAAAAAAAAAAAAAAAAACTCACCCAATTGTCTATCATCTGCTTTTTGATCTCCATACAAGGATTTTTTAAGAAGTACGGTTCCAGGAAATACCATCAGGTTGACCTCATTCAGAGAATTTTCTTCCTCCTTTTCCATTGCTGTAAACCCAAAACCCCCAGTCCATGTCTCAACTAGATCAGGAATAGCTGATACAACGAGCTTTTCCACCTTGAAGGATATTAGCATCTAAAGCCAGCAACAAGGGACAAGGGAAAATGTGAATCACAAACAGGCTTCTAGAAGAGATTTAAAGAACTGAATGTGATGCAAAAGTGTGAAATCAGTAATTTTTTAGTAATGATACTATTCAAAAGTGTAAAGAAAAATACAAAATAAAGGGATAAAACCAGATGTTATGAGCATTTTCGGTTCCTTGTTTCCGAAACATGTTTTTCTTCCCAAAAACAGTTTTCTGTTTCATGACCAGGAAACCGTTTTCAACAAAACTATTTTCATAACAGTTTTGCAATCTAAAACAGTTAGGTATTTTTTTTATAAGCATTTAAATTGTTTTCTTAGGGCATTCTTATTTATGAATAGCACAATTTAAACGCAGTAATAAAAAAAATTCCTAATTTTAATACTCAAAAACTATATTATAATTCCTATAATTACAATACAAAATTGTTTTGATGTTCTCTTTATTAAGATTACAAAAAAAAAAAAAAAATGAAGTGATATGAAAAATACATGTGAACACTCAAGTAACATGCTAACAAAGTGACACAACCGATAGTGACTTGACACATGAAATCAAAGAAATATGATGAAAGAAACTAAATAAGACATAAGACATGGATGCCTCAAGAGCCTAGAGGTAGCACCATGGTCAAGTGTGAAGATATTAGTCTTCAATAACCCCAGATGTTTTCAGTTCTTGGACAATAAATAAATAAAATAAAAAAGTTCATGGTCAATTACTATGCTGATGGAACATCTGAGCATAGATTTATGTATTTATTTTTTATCAAAAACAAAAATATCATTGAAAAAGAGAGATTCCAAGAGCAGAAAACAGAAAAGAGAAGCTAACTATAACCTATATGTAGATGCTGAGAATACCTCTTCTATAGCAGCCATAAGGCGTCTGCACATTCCCTTACGACGGTAGTTGCTACAGGTAGCAACCAGAGGCATTTCTGCAACTGTTTTTCCATGCACTCTACAGACAAGTTAGTTTTAGGCTTACTCTCACAGTGAACATCAGGCAACCAAAACTTTCTCAAGAATTAAATGTCAAAAAGTATAAAATCTTTCTCGGGAGTTTCTTAACAACATAGCAATGATGTTCAAGTGGAGAAAATGTCTTCTATTTGCTGTGTAATTTTCGATTCTGAAGTGGAAAAAGCTTGGTGCATTGAGCCTATATGCAACATCCAATTAAGTTATGGCCTACATATCTCTATAGCTTTTGTCATGAGGATTCAAGACAATAAGACATCAAGTCATCACAATAACCCATCATTATACCATTGCTGCAGACAGCCTCAAAAATTGGCCCGGCCATTGTTACCATTCAAATTATACCTTATTTCTTACACCTTCAAAGAACCTTAAAATGCTGTATTTTCATCCGTAACTTAAGCCACATTACACATCAAAAAAGACCTAGAAAATCTTACCTTTTCAGCAACCCAGAAATTCTGGTGGTTTTTTTTCCACATCATTTTGAATCTTTTGCCCCAGAATCCCATTACATTAATACATTTTGAATTTACTGAAATGCTAGCCAATTAGATAAGCTATGTTTCTAGATTTGTCATATAGAGAATAGGGAGCTTACAAAGCATATAAATATTTTAAGAATGCAACTTGCTGATTTGCAATTATAAAAGTATCTTCAGCATCAAAAGTTGATATCACAAGACAAACTATTTTGGAGACATGATTAAAATACCCAAAGCCCATTTGCAAATATCCATACTACCTGACTGATGCCACAGATATCAGAACATCATCTTTTTCCAAGACTACTGTGTAAAATCCATGATAGTTCAGTCGGGCAAAATCTGACCTGTAGATCATAGAGAAACATATGCAACTGATTAACACCTTATGGATAAAAAACCAGATTTCAGTAAACTATCAAATGATGATGATCTCTCAGACCAAAGACACTGTCAACTTAGATAATGGCATCCCATTCCCTGATTTCAAAATCAACTATCAACACCAAGGGCACTGCTAGGTTTGGCTTCCTTACTAAGTATTTAAACTTTACTTATTTGATACATAAGCCTTGCCTTCATTCACCTTGTAATGGAAGAAAGTAGGTTTTGAACTCGGGCCAAGGGTTCAATGTCACACAGGCACACAGCAGCAACTGTGTATATGTCCTATCAGAAAATATCTGAAATTTAAGATTATGCTAACATCATTGAAATTAAGATAATTTTGAATACTTAAGGTTATTTTAGAATGATTCATTTATTTATTTTTAGAGGAAACAAAAAATTTATTAGTATAATCAGTGAACTAGTGATCCACTACAACCCTCTAAGAATACATGGAGACTCCTCAACATCCTTCGTTTAACTTTATTTTAACCACCAAACCAAGACTCTCAAGCCATCCCACCCACCTAGCATGTGGATAGGGCCTATGCCCTTTTCCACAGATAGAATGATTTAAAAAATATGATACATCATAATTTAACCAATGGCCCTATTGTAACTAAAATCTAATGATAATAATGCCCTTAACACACAACAAAAGATGCAACAAAGTCACCTAAAATCTCCTAAGATATAAGTCTTCAGTTGTCACAAGTTTTACATTCTTGTCACATTTCTTCATAAGTAACAATTTACTATTTTGAGTTGCAACAGAATGCAAAACATACAATATCGAAGCAAATAATGAAACATTGAAATGGGAAAGCTAATAAAATGGGGGGCAAATTATACACAAGTAATTATGCAGACCCTAATACAGGTGACAGACTTCTACTTGGGAGAAGGGTAGGAAAGAGGGAGAGAGAATTACAAATATTATAGAAATGAAAAGAAAAAAATCAAAAATTAAAAAGAGGCATTTACCTCCGGTTGTACAGGACATGGGGTATCATGTCTATTCCTGTTCTTGGGTCCACCATGGACTGAAAACATTCCTCCATAATGGTGAGAGCAACAGCTAATTTTGAGTTGCATTCAGCTTTCAGGACAAACCGTTGAGCAGAGAGAACCTTTTGGTCTTCATGAATGCATCTAAGAAGTGTCCAAGAAAAGCCATCAGCTATATGATTCATGATCCCAACATGAGATTGAAGACCTGAATATACCTGCATATATCAGTAAACCAAGTTCTCGAGTCACAATCAAGCCGAATGATAATAAAAAATAAAAAAAAAACCATAAAATTCTGATGCAAACAAATGGAAATCCATAAAATAACAAGAAAAGGGGACTCATTAAAAAGCCAATACAGAAATTTGGCAAGACCCTCAGTTGGAAGTTGGAACTTGCCATGGAGATGAATTGCTGCTCCCAGATTCATTTTATCCCTTAATGTGGATGCAGGCTGATCATTTCTTTCTGGAGTTACTGAAACAGTGAGACTCGACAGAAAATGACCTTAATCGAGGACACTTATTAGATTATTGGGTTATGTTAGTAACCGCTGGACACAAAAACTTAAGTTGTTAGGGAGAGGCTAACAATAGTATTTATACTCTAACACACCCCCTCACAATCGTATTTATACTCTTAGTATTTATGAGATAGTTAACCTTTCATACTGACAGGGACTTCAAAGCCATGACAGATTGCAAAGTCAATTAGAAGCTTCTTACTGGCAGATTATAAATTCAAAGACTTCTTCGAATCATTCTTCAAACAGTCTTCTTATTTTCTCTGTTGGCAGTGTTGTTAACTTAATAGCAAAGAAGAATGAACTGGGACGCTTAAGTAACTTTTTAAAGAGCAATGAAGAACTTGGTGAAGCAAACATTCAACCAGATCAAACTAGGAATAACTCATTGCTACATTGCTATGATACCATGTTAGTAACCAATACACGCAAAAGCTTAAGCTGTTAGGAAATGACGTGACAATAGTATTTATACTCTAAGAGGTTACTTATATGGTCTTTAGGTATTATCTTTACGTTCTTAGTACCGGGTGACCTAATTATATAAAGCCATGTACTCATATATTCAAAAACTAACAAAGAAAATATTGAGTACCATTTAGTTGGCATGATATGAAGCATTATTATTTATTATAAAGTAAGAATAAGATACACATGCAAACAAGATGCGAAAAAAATAAATAAATAAAAAATTATGAAGGCACATGCAACGGAAGATACATCATTAAAGGTCCCCATATGCCATATTCAACAGATCCTCCGATGCAAAACTGGAAAAAGAGAATTAAAGAGATTAATTAAGTAAAAGTACCTCCTGACAGCTTCCACTGCAAAACCACGTGTCAGAAACCACTCCTTTGCATACATATCTATCTTGCAGGCATGCCTCATGATCTGTTTATAATCATTATAAATTAATCAGATAATTAGACATGCAAATTTCCAAGAAAAGTGCCATTAAGAAAACAAATGACAGGATATGTGTACGTCTTCACTGCAATAACTTCATAATCTAATAAGAAATGTGTGAATCAAAACAAAATATAAGGGTGAATTATCATAAACAAGTGCCTCTAACTGGGATAATGACGAAACTTTTCTTATGTGTTTTCAATCTTGGAACCAAATTGCACTTCATTACACTGGCAAAAAGAGAGGACACTCCCCTTTCCCTAGACAGACACTGACAAATATCTATTTTCTTTCATAAGATTAAATTACAAATTAATCTTTTACAAATGCTGGCCCCTGTAAATACAAATAATCAATAACCACCAACTGAAAATGTATCAGAGGTCCAAACACAGAAATATAAATATTTTATCTAGTTAATTTCTTTTGATAAATCACCCAAATTTTTTTGCAAGTAATAATTGTTATCACAATATAATTTAAACATTATGAAGGAAACCCCAATCGGTTTTCATTGAATACTTCTTCAGTTATTTATTTATCGTTCTATTATTTTATTTCTTTATTTTTGCTAATAAAGGAGATGAATTTAATATGCAGATAAATGCTGTTATTCATTTTCTTTCTCAGATTTTTTTTTTTTTTTTTTTTTTTTTTGACATTCTTTCTCAGAACTATGACTTGTGATATTTCTTAGATTTATTGCTAAGTAAAACTCTTCACTGTTTTTATTACCTATTTTCTCAAGGTGTCAATTGAATTGGTTTCAAAATTTATTATCAAATATCTTTGTTACAATATTACTCGGCACCTGCAGGATCAAAATCCTGTATGCTCCCCTTCATCATAGATGCACACTATTTGAAAGTTTGAGTGGCCATTGCACTACATTTGCCCTATAATAAAATTAGAGATGTAAACATAGATTTAACAAAATTAACAGTAAATAAACAACGCAAATTGCAGTCTCCACGTACAAACTAAAAGCTAATAAAGATGAGGATATTTTATCATTCAATTATGCTTCCTAAACTACATAGTTTCTCAGCACCACTGTTCCTATATGCCAATTTCAAATCTAAACTTTGATATCAAATTACAGGTTGACTTGCATATCCTGAACAACAAATTTATTACACCAAGAACAATAACTAATCAACAAAAATAGGTGGTGATGTCATTTGTTCTACAGTAACCATATGCCAGCTCCACATTTGAAACTTGACATTTGAGTAAAGAAACAAGTTTAACTTATTTGTATAATCAAATGTATTCAAGTCATCCGCAACTAGATAAATAATTTCATCTACAAACAAAATGATCAAGTCACACATAAGAGTAGGAATCTTACACTTATGTTCACACTGTGAACACTTTAACGTGACAAAGGAACTTGAAGCTCCTTTATCATTGCCCAAATCCCCACACATCCTACATGTGCAGTTAGCGCAATACCAACAGCCTGCAGGAAGCTCCTGAAGTAAAATAATAAAAAATAAAAGGAGAGAGTGTAGTTTAGTGATGGTATCTAAAACATGCAAACAATCTAATCGTAATAGAATCATATTTAACAGCAGCTCAATAAAAGCAACCAATAGTTTCTTTGACTTTGTAATATAAACCACTGGAATAAAAGAAGTGAAACCATATAGCAAAGATCAAGAATACTTGGAAGAAAAGAGTAAAGAATTCACATCAGTTCATGCAAAAATATTGTTCCAGAACTAAGGTTTTCAAAAAGAAAATGAGAAGACATGAAAAAGTAGAACTTAATTGCTTACCCCACAACAATACCAAGAGTATAATTTGCACAGAAGTCAAAAGCATAATGCATTTTTAATAATCCGGAATAAGATGAATAAAAAATCATTGTACATTAGTGAAAATCTTCATATGATCGTACTTTAGAGGACGTTCACAACCATGTCAGCAGCAGTGAAAGTTTATTCTTTATTCACTTGAATAATAATCTGTACAAAACAGCCCTATATATACACACACTAGGCAGTAACAAACTGCTTAATCTAAGGAATTTGTTTCCTCTTTAAAGAAGGAAACTAATACTAAATCATCTAATAATAGGAAACCTAATATACATCATAATTAAATATCTAAATCCCTAGAAAACAGTAACAATATCTCCAACAGTCTAAGACTATAAAATCAATAAAATCCACCAAAAAATTCATCTGTCTTCATAGGTTTAATGAGTCTAGCCACTCAATTTAATGCAAATCAAGATTATAGGAGAAAAATAAAGTTCCTGAATTCTGGTGTAGACAAAGTTACAGCAGTAAAGACTCGCCATAGAAAGGTACTTGGAGTCTTGGACATATTTCTAATTCTCTTATATTAAAAAAGGGAAATGAATTGTAGGAAAATCTGTTAATATTCTTTTGTTATTTAAATATAGTATTACTAGATTAGGATATTATTTTAATTACCAGAATCCCAAAGTTACAGTTAGAGTAGTTTCTTTTTTACTGTAGTTTCTTTTTTACTGTAAACTACCACATATATATAACTAGGGTTGTATTCTTTCTAAGAATAATAACAGAGATTATTTTTCTCACTTTTTACCACAGAATTTATATGTGCAAAGCAAATAGAGCAGTCAAAATTAAAAGAGATAATAAAAGATACACAAAATATATGAATTAAATTTCTTTACAAAGGTGTTATGCATAATAGAGGAGATTTTTATAGGCAGAAATTACAATAATGAAGCATCCAATCCACAGCATCTTCTGCCCAAACAGAATATCAGGAAGGTTTATATGTTTCCATATTTAACAAACAAACAAAAGAGAACCAATGAACAAAAGGACTGTAAAAACAATAAAAATTAAGATATACATCCCACCAACCATTTATCTTAAATACAACTTTCATGATGAGACTTCCTTAATGGAAAAGAAGGATATCTATAATTAATTTATGCAATTAGTGGCCAAAATAATGAAGACCAAACATCTAAAAACAAAAAGTGTCTTCATACATTTATGAGTATCAAGAGAGGAACGAATATAAAACACGGGGAAAGAAAAAAGAATAATTGTAGCGCGTAACATTTGTTACAGCAGTGAACAAAATTCAAACCATTATCCAGCCAAAAACAGATATATCAAAATCATTCAATACATAATATGCACTTAGAGAGGTCAACGATATTTCTGATGTACCATCTTACAAACAAACAACTCTAAAAATCTTCCAATTCTATATACTCGTTTTCTTAACCATCAGTCAAATCTATCATAGGAATACGCTGCTGTAACATACATGAAGCTTCTCTTACATATTATAATTGTTTGTTATCAAGATAATTCACTGCACTTTTGTTAGGAAATATCCATTCATGTGCCAGATATGTACCCATGCTACTAATTTTAATATAGCTTAAGTTTTTATTTTCTACCTATTGTTATTTTTCTTCAACCTAATATAGCTTAAGTTGAAGAAAAATAACAATAGGTAGAAAATACAGAGTTATTCGAAGTTTATAATCTTAAAGAGGTAAACTATCTTTCCTAGTGCTTCTAATTCTATATTCATATTGGGCAGAAGACATGTGACCTCAAATCAAACCCAAAATACTCACAACAAGAACCCACAGTCAATTAAACTGCAAGTTGGATTGGCAAAGAAATTTCCATAAATTTAAGTGAGAATAAGAACAAAAATGTTGCAAATAATTCTCCGGTGTTCAAGTTATGAACAAAAATATTGATAGAGAGCAGTAGAAAACTAAGGAGATTGAACAGGCATAGAAATGTTAAATGAGATATAAGAACATACCTGCAGTAACAGACAAGCCTGATGAAAGGCAGCGGGGCAGTTGTCGCAGCATATCAACTCTCCCCCTTCACCACAAAGTCCACATGAATCGTCATTTTTATCATCTTGATCTGTGTCCACTGTTCCAGTTTTATTCCCACTTTTCCTGCTCTTATATTCAGCTGACCATGCTTGCAGCTGACATAAAGTGAAGGGCTTACCAGATTCCATAAAGAGATTTGAACAGGGCCGGTTCAAGCCAAACCCAGCATGAATCTTAAACTGGGAAACTGAAAGCACTTGATTGCAGCACTTACAGATGATTCCATCACTGCTTACTAGACCATCTTTTATCACAGCATCATCCTGTGGATTTCGAAACTGGATCACATCATTCAAAGATATGACACCAGAAACAATCATCCAAGACAAAATGGTTCTTGTCCCTTCAATAGACCACACACCATTCCTAACAAGCTTCCCCCGATTACCAGCAGTTCGAGGAAGCAACCTGCAACCTCCCTTTTGGTTCTTGAGCTTTCCACGGCCTCTTAGTTTGTGGGGCTTCATTTTAGAAGAAGATCCAGTGATGTCCCGGATGCAGTCTTTGTTTTTTATTATAGCTGCCACCAACAGGTCATCATCTTTGATTTCACATGTAATTGGTTTCTTTCGACGACTTCTAGGACCATCACAATTGCGACGAATCTTCTTAAACTTTGAGCACTTTTTTGCAATCTCATGCTGGCAAGAACTAAGAGCAGATGAATTTTGGTGACTTCCTTGAATGGTGGTCGTTGAAACAAGGTACTCCTGAACTGCTTTTGGCTCTTCCTGAGTGCTAGTTGCATCAATATCATGCTGTTCAGTCTTTTCAGGCAACGTTACACACAGAATGTCACTTTGGTCAAGCAGGGTCAATTTAATTTCAGATATTTTTTTAGACTTCCTGCGTGCCTTCTTTTTCGCTTTTTCATTCGGTGAAGAATATTTATCCTCAGTCTCAAGATTCAAAGTTTCAACACACTTCTCACCATCATCTTCACTTAGTCCAGCCTGTTGTGGAACCCCTGAAGTTACAAAACCACGAGAATGAACTAGACCATCATTTCTGCAGTTCACAGAGTCATCCAGGGAATTCTGCAAATGATATCCCACCTTATCAGTTTCTTGGCCTTCAAAAAGTTGTTGTTTTTCCTCCCAAGAATGCATTGCTACATCTCCGAGGGATTGCTTAGGTTCTTCCACATCATCTTCAGACATTTGCTTATTACAGCTTTGCGAAATTTTGTTGTTGTCGTGATGAGGGGAAGCAGATTCAGAACCCCCAACAACATTGTTAACATCTATAGAAGCAGTAGGAATACCATACAGAAAACTACCTGATAGTACACAAGTACTATCTGACCCACAAGGAGGTAAAGAAGTCAGATCATTACTTCTTTTTGTCCCAGATATTCCAAAACACTGTTTTTCTGCATTGTCCAAGGCCAAAACAGCATCAGTTTTCTTACTCCTGTCAACTACTAAAGTACTTGCTGCCTTAACTACATCCCCCTTCTTCAGTGAACCGATCTTTCTATCAATTAATACAACAAACACAAAGGGATCTAAAAGACTCCATCGATGAGCCAATGCATTTGCAGGACCTGATCGACTAATTTCTTTCTCAATAATCGTCAGAGTATCTAACAAATCAGTGTAGAACTGATTAATATCGGTCCATTCCTTACCTTCATCGTCCATCACCAAATTATATCTATCAGATAACATAATCTGACCACATACTCTCCAAACTTTGGGGAATTCACGAAACAACCGGCCCTCTGGTGATCTATAAATTGTATCCTTATATTTCCTACTAGGTCTTTGACGCTTCTCAATATTCCAGCCTGCTGCTTTAAGTAATTGAACAATATGACCACGAAGAAGCGAACAAGGATCTGTCTTGGTTTCCATCTTCAAGGGTGCATCATCTACATCCAATCCAAGTGGATCAAATGCACTGGATATTAAAACATCATGTAGACTAGATTCGGATTTCTCTGCAACAGTCATAGATGGACTTGCAACAGCGAGCCTGGTTGCAAAACTCTCCTGGGAAATAGGCGAAGCAATAGCTTTACCTACAACCATTTCTTTTGAATCATTTCCATCTAAGCTGGCCAATCTATGCTTTATAACATTGAAGTGATCCGCATCACCACCTCTGTCTACATGTTGCTTAAACAAATAGCAACTAGATGTAACACCATGATTCGATGTATCAACTAAATGAAGCTTAGCTGTTTGGCTAGCTGAGTCTATAACTGGGCAGGACATGCCAGCAGCTACTTCTTTTGTTAACACGGTTGAATTCAAAACATTTCCCATATCAGGTTTGGTATTAGAAAGTTTGTCAACTGAAAACTTCATTCGCTTAACACTTGAGTTCTGGTCATCCCGCTCTGGTAAAACAGGTCTTTCTGGAAAACACCTTGATCCAGAAGCTTCTCCAGATATCTCAGATACATTATAAGA
Source organism: Acer campestre (assembly GCA_954870605.1). Taxonomy (NCBI): domain Eukaryota; kingdom Viridiplantae; phylum Streptophyta; class Magnoliopsida; order Sapindales; family Sapindaceae; genus Acer; species Acer campestre. The sequence goes on from OX940801.1 coordinate 33,294,283, forward strand.
ATCTGCCACAAATAAGTTTTTAGATGAACACTGGCTTGTTACAGATGAATTCTCACTGTTGGAACATAATGATATATCTGTACTCTTACTGTTGTCAGCTTCAAAATTGATGACTCCGGTAACCAGACACCTCTTACTAGTGACAGCAGTATCATTTCCAAAGAAGATCTCAGTGAAAATACGGTGCTCATTATGTGACCCCTCAAAACCATCATCACATAAATCCTCAACTGTTCTACTGCTCGACATCTCTAATATCTGATAGCAGTCTAATTTGAACTACAATGTCTAACTTCGATCTACAAATAACTACCAACATGAAAATGGCCCACTCCTGTGCATTAAATCCCATCTACCATCTAATTGGAGCAATAACTTCATCAGTCAATGCATTGGAAGGAAACAAACTTCATCACAACCATCCAATGGATGCTACAAACTCTGCACACAAAAAGGAAAAAAAATTAAGGACATGCATATATGTATATACTTAAATGTAATTAAAATATTGCATAAAACTAAAAACATAATTCAACTACATTAACTCAGACCACAAAAATGTCTAAAATTTTAACAGTAATAAGAAGAAAAAAATTAAAATAAAGAGAAACAAATCTTATATAACCAGATTATTATGTTCCATTGGGTTAAACTGTCAGGTAACTACCATTTCAAACTTTCTAAAGAGTCAAAAAATTGATCTTATTCTTTTTACAAGAAACAAATCAAACTCGTGTTAATAAAGAAAAAATGGCGAGATCTACTCAAAAGTGAACCTTCCGCAAAAGCAAAAGAAATGAAAGACCTATGTGGATCAGCCTTAAAAAGGTTACAGTAGGTACAAAAATGTAAGGATTGACTTTTGAAAATAGTCCACAAAAGAGTAAAGTGGGAGATTTCTCTGAATTTTATGCAACCCAAAAGAGAGTTTTTCTGGTAGATTACAAAAATAAAAAACTTTTCACTTTGGTGCCTATTATGTTAATAAAAGTAGACAACATATGCCATGCAAACACCATACTCTGAAATTTTGCATATCAAACCGCATGAGTGTCCAAATCCTGCTAGAATATCACAAAGCCTAGAAACAGAAGGCTACAACTTCAGCCACACAGTAATAACTAGAAACTTTTTTCAATAAGAAACGAAGATTTTATAAATAAAGAAAATTACAAAATTAGCAAACCAAACATCCACAAACTGAGAGCTCTATGCTGCACAAGAACGAAATCTGTATTCTCTCCCAAAAAGTATAAACTATCTCAGTTACAACATGACAGCATCCCAATTGTTAAAAATTATTTAAAAAAGAAAAAAAAAAAGTAGAAGGAATTCACAAAATCCAGAAGACACAGGCCCATACGGAAGACCAAAAATAGTCTTTATCCCAAAGAATACTCATCTAAAATCTTCAAAAAGATTCCCTGTCCTTGATAGGGTTCAGTGTCACCCTAGCAATAGCTGCCGATGGCTTTGGATAACTGTTCCCAACATCTCCTTATCTCTACACTTTCTTGAAACCTTCTGTCTCTATCTACATCTCAAAGTTTAGACATATTTCATTGTATATGCACAAAAGACATTGCCAAACCTGTCTTTTATTTTCCACTCTTTTATTCACAGTTCAAAAAGCCTCAAAAGTGAATGAAAGTTCATACCTCATATGGAAAGGATATCTATATGTTTCTTTTAATAACCCATCATCCAGATTGGTATACAATCAGTAATTAGCTACAAATAAAATTATTTAATACAAAATCATATAATATGTGACTACTTGATTGCTTGTTGCAATATGCTCCTTCCAACTCATTTTAGGATCTCAAGGAGAGAAAAATGGGAGTCAACAGATGAGAGAAGAAAGAAATCGATTTGTGGATTCAAGAATTAAATGGCTCAGTAATTGTATTACCTGAAAAACAACTACTAACATACTAGTATAGTATCTACCAATTTGTCTTAAATTTTGACAACAGTGCTGCAGAATAAAAACATGTCATCATATCTATGGCTATATATTTCTTTAAGTGTCCCATAAAAAAAAAAAAAAAAATTATGTGGTACAGGCCTAAACACATTGATGAGAAATGAAAACTTCACATAGCAAGGTATATAATAGAGAACATGCTTCTTTCTATTGTTTAAAACTATCTGGACATTACTTAATCAAGGAAAAATATTTATATTGATTTAATTTATGGAATCCTTATAGAACAATCTATGGAAAATTAAATACTTAAAAAAAGAAAAAAAAAAACCCTCAAACTCCATTTCCATGTCCAAAACTTTCAAAGTAATCAGAGAAATCACAATCCTTAAGTTACAACCAATCTGCACGTAGACTAGATCATAGTATGCATGAATGGTACAATATCAAACATGTCTATATAAATATTATGTTGTAATTTCAAATTTGGGGTCTTTCTGATTTCTTTCACTTGTTGTCGTCAACAATAAGAATTGTATGAGAGCCTTAGCTTCATCACTGACCTAATTGACCAATCTCAATAATAAACGGGAGCGTGAAATCAGATCAGACCTTGAAAAATGCAAAATAAACTACAAGGAAATGTTATGGTTGGTCATTTCCAATCGACTTTCATGCTGCGACAAAGCCATATATCACAAGCAAAACAATCTATGCATTGGTATGAGGAACAAATCTCTGCTGGACCTGATTTTATACACAGACCAGGGGCATAATTAACTTCAGTTCCACCTAATAAAACTATCTCCTCTACCTCACTTTATCACTTGACTGGTGCATATCCTGGGTTTTTTTAAGTTCCAAAACTTATCTCTATGCATTTTATTCCACTGGTAGGGAAAAAAGGAAGGCTCTAAGAGGAATGCGACTCACGCGAATCTAAACATTCCAATAAAAGAAAGTGAATACCAGTAATCTACTTTTGTTTTTCAATTTTAATTAGCAAGTGTGCATAATATAACTCCATGCTTATAATCTATTATAACTGATCCTTTGTCTTTCTTTCCAAGAGGTATTTACAACTAAGGAAAACTAGTAGAGGATATAAATATCATCTATATCCCTTTTTAGAAAAAGGTGACAAGATTGAGATTTGACCATAAATAGTGATCCCAATAACAGCATACCAATGTGCTAGATATGGTGATATGATACTGCGAACATGAACTGCAACTTTAGAAATTTGTATTTGAGTGACACTGTTGCCAATCACAACTCAACATATCTTTCACTACTATTTGGCTTGATATTTGCACCTACATCGTGTATTCAAAAGTGCTAACAGTCATTATGCTATAATCAAATAACTTCTGCATCCAGTTGTGGAAACACTCTGTTAAAATATACACCTCATAGGACCCACAACAAAATTCCCTGTATGCCTCAATGACTCTTATTCCAACTAAAACTAGATGTAAAGAAGGCAAGCCAGTATTTCTGGATCATTATTCTCTAATGAACATTCACAAGTTTTCTCCTGAAGATGCTATATAGGTACCTATGCACGCACATCATAAAACCATTTTTGAAACTATCTTCTGTTGAGCTTTAACTTTGCAAAATTATAAAATATACTCCCTTTTTTCCATTGTATTGTGGTTTTTATCTTTATAAGATTACAAATACATATAGCATTGTATTGTGTCGAAAACTTGATAAAATGCAGCACTATATATACTCTTCATCTTTTTCTTACATGATATGATTTATTGGAACTTTGGAAGCACAATAAGGCACTACTTTACTACACAAGAATAAACAAAAGAAACACCAAAACTAGAAATGAAAACGAAAACCAACTAAAAGATTAAAAAGATGTGGAAAAAGACAAGGAAGCCCTCCAGTTGTATGTATTAAAAATATAAGTCTCCATCATGAAACACTTACATTGATTGCATTTTTTCCTTTCTGAATCTCTGTGCATAATAACTGAAAAGAAGAACACAAGCTTTAATATTAGCCATTGATATAAAACCAAGGGACAAAATTGATACTCATGAAATCACCTTTAAATGAATATAAAGTAATGAATAAAACAGTCATGTCATTAGTATAAATTAAATTATATGAGAGAGATAGAAGAAAACAATTAGACTTATTATGTTCAAAAGCAAAATTTGATGATGAAAATACCCATCACAAATAGGTCAAATGAATACAACCAGCTCAACTGATTATTTTTTTACATCTACCTTCTTACTTCTTGCATCTTACGTCTTAACTTAGCACTGATGGAAGAATGGAGCTTTGGATATTAAATTATGTATGGTTTTATAATCGCTTACAGGTTGACATCCCACAATCTGAAACCAATATTCTTCTTATATTAGGCCATGAAGAAGTAAACATTACAAGTCACGGAAAAAGGAATAAAAGAGGGGGCAAGGCAGTGACACGCGGAAATAATTTTGAATTATTCTATTAATAGCCTACATTTCAGTATCTAGATAACATATAACAGTAGTAAGACTGAGAAAACCTCCTCATAGTCCACGAAGTCTAAAACTCACTAGCATGGCTTCGTCTACAATCACATCATATCCCCTACTGTTTCCCCCACATAAACCTGAAACTGGTAATCTTAAGAAACGGAGAAAATGAATATCAAGTAAATAGAATTATGCAAATTTTCCCAGACTGAGAAATCCAGCAATGTATGAATGGGTAGTAACATAAAAATTGTAATCTAGGGAGATCTCATTTTAACAGTTATAAGATTTTTCACCGATTTAGTAAAATTTAGTGACACTGAACACATTATTACATAAACAGATATACATATTCTCAACAAACAATGAGCCTATACCGTCCAGGCACTGAATCAAAAGAGCATGAAATCACAAACCCACAAACATATCACAGCAATTCACCAAACCCATCTTTTAAATTGCATTATAAATCAAAAACCAAAACCACACATTACCCAGATACCAAAAATTCAAGCAGATCAAAACCCACAAAGCCAATTTCAAGATATCACACATTATCCTTATCCCACATTTAAAAAAATAATTGAAAATCCTGAAAAGGGGAGCTCACCTTAGCAATGCATGTCGAAAACAAGATACAAACAGGATCAGTTTGAACAATCTGGAGCTAGGGTTTCAGAGCAGCAGAAATGGGTTTTTGTTTTGTTTTTCAAAAGAGAATCTTTCAGAGTGATAGCAGATAATGGGGGTCTGTTTTGGTGTGTTTCTATGGTCTCATCATCATCATCAGCTAAAGAGAAAGAAAAATAAATAAATAAACGAAAAAAGAGCAAGCAAACCCCCCAACCAGTGAAAAGAGAGAGAAAGAGAAGGGATTTTCAAAACCCGAATAGTGCTCCCTTATACAACAGATGTCATGTAAACTGCTCTTTCTTTCTCTCTCTACATCTCACACACACTCTCTCTCTCTCCAGAGTCTGTCAAGTGAGTCTCTCACCACCCTCTCAAGCCCTTTAGTTTTTGTTGTTGTCTCTTTCTGCTTTTTTAATCCTCTCATCATCTCTCTCTCTCTCTCTCCGCCGTGCCTGCATTTAAATTTTTGGTTACAAATTAAATCTTTTTTGGATAAATATCATTATGTTAATGTGGATTGTGGAGCTGTTATTCCTTTATTGGAACGTTAGCGTCTGATATTATTTTATGATTTCTTTTTAAAATTTTTTTTTTCAAATTCATTTAAGTGTTTTATAGATAGAATTAACATGAAAAGATAAGAGTTACAAAGATAAGTGTATGACTGTATGGTATTCTTCTTCTATTTCTATTATGGGTTTTGAGTTCATTAGAAGATGATGACTAAACTACAGAGTGACAGATTGCCCACCCACATAACCACATGAGAGAAAGTGTGTAAACAGAGTAATGCTGGACGTCCTAAATTTTTTTTAAGTTTTGTCCCAAATGATGTAGCATGTAAGGTGTCAGCATCATATCAGTCACCATATAATCTTATGAGTTATAAGATGTTGAAAACTCACGTGCCACATCATTTGAGACAGAATTTAGAAAAAAAAAATTGGGACGTCTAGAATTACTCAAAAATGTGATAACAAAAACATAAATGTTATTCATATTCAAAATTACGTTGTATGGACGTAAGATTGGATTCGAATTAATTAGATTCTAATACATTAATAATGTGTATGGATCGATTAGTAAGAGAAAATTTAAATTTAGGTATTTAAAATGTGTAAATATAGTCGAAATTTAATATAAGGATAGCAAAAAATGGGAAAAGGCGATATTCTTTTTTTAAAAAAAAAAAATTACAGTATTTTTCTATCCACATAGTTAGACTAGTTATTTTTTGAAATTTTTGCCACTGGTAAGATTCTAGCGTTGATTTGTAAATCATTTACCTAAGTCCCGAGCTCGTCTATCTACCAGCTGAACTTTCACGTGGGGGCCATATTCTTTCATTTCTATCTAACTCTAAACATTAATCACAATAGATCGAAATACTTCGATGGATTAATAAGAGAATTTATTTTAAAATTAAGCATTTCAAATGTGTATAAATATAGTCCAAAATTAACAAGATAAAATCAAAAAATGGAAAATGCTACATTCTTTAATTTATTTCTCACTCCTAAACATGCATAAATATATACTAACAATCAGTGATACATAGGTTATGTATTCATAATGATGGAGACATGTTTATGATGTATTAACTCTGATGTGTCTTCTTCTGTATACTCCATTTTTCTAAAATAAAAAACAAAATCTCTAATGTTGTCTTCTTCTTTCTCAGTGTACTCTATTTTCAAAAACAAAAAATCAAAAAATAAAATAAATAAATAAAATAATAAATAAAATCTCTTATACTCCACTTTTCAAAAACATTTTGTAACATTTTATAGTTTTTTGTTCATTACAAGAATTTTGATTATATTTTCAATCATTCTTAATAATTTTATCATAAACTATAAATAATTATTTAATCCATATGTATTTAAAATGTTTAGAATTTCAATCATTTTTATTAATTATTTAACTTTCTAATTTATTATTATAATTTTTCATTGTTCAAAAATCCAATTTTTAATAATTTTTTTAAAAAAAATATTACAGGTAGGAATAGTAATGGACCGGGTTCAGGCGGGTTTAGGAAAAACCAAACCCAAACCCGCGAAAGAAAATAACATCCAAACCCATCCACGAAATGTAGCATGTTCAGGTTCAGGTTTCACCCACGGATTTAAGCAACATCCAGACCCACCCACGAACCTACGAACTTCAGAGGATTTGTGGATGAGTGTGGCACCCGTGGACCTAAGAACCCGTGAACATTTATCATTTTAAGCTTAAAAATATAAACAGCTTTAAAAAAAAAATAAAAAATAAAAAATAAAAAAAAATTAACCATTGAAATTATTAAACTTTCGTTAGTAACCATTTTTGAAACTTTAATTGTTAATAACCACTTTATTTTTTTAAAAAAAATTCAGTGTATGTCCATAAATTACCAAAGTACCCCTGAAAATAGTTTTTTTTTTTTTTAAAACCTCGAAGCAAACTTGAAATCACAACTAAATTGAAATGTCCAAACTTGAAATCATGACTAAATTGAAATTGAAAAACTTGAAATCATGCTTAAATTGAAATGTCCAAACTTGAAATCTGGACTAAATTGAATTTCTCTCCTTCTTCTTCTTCCTCTTATTCTTCCTCAAATTAGGTTTAAGTTTTTTTGTTTTTTTGTTTTTTTGTTTTTTTTTGCAGACCATATCGCTGGCGGAGGGGGGATTGATTCTGTAGCCCATTGCCATCCCATCGCCGGCAAAGCAACAGTGCACGAACCACCGACATCCCGTCGCATAAACCATCGCCAAACATGGCCAGAAGGTCGCCGGCGCTCGACGACACCTTTGTCTGTGCTCGGCGACCCTCAAAAACATGCTGGTGAGGGAGATCGGGGGAGGGAGAGAGAGAGAGAGAGAGAGAGAGAGAGAGAGAGAGAGAGAGAGAGAGAGAGAGAAAGAGAGTGTGTGTGCGTGTGTGTGTGTGTGTGTGTGTGTGTGTGTGTGTGTTTGGGGACCCTTTTTATATGAGGGCTTTCCAGTAATTTCTCAAAAAAATGGTTATTAACAATTAAATTTTACCACAAACTTTCCATGTTTTATGTGGTCATTTTTGACAATTTCCACTAAAAAAAAAAAAAAAATGTAGTTCAAGTTCTAAAATTCTAACATAAGTACATAATCCGTAAATTCAAGTTCTGAATTCTAATACAACGCAAGTCCATAATCCATAAGTTCAAAATATTAAAATTACACACAAACACAAATAAATAAGAACACAATATTAAAATTACACACGCACACACACACACACACACACACACACAAAAAATAACGGGTTCGCAAGTTTGGGTATGGTTTTTTTTTCCAAATCTATACCCAAACCTGAACCCGTGATGGGTACAATTTTCAAACCCAAACCCGCCCACGGGTAAAATTATCCCAAGCCAAACCTTTTTTAAGCGGGTTGGGTTCTGGCAGGTCCCACGGGTTCGGGTTTAATTGTCATCCCTAATTACAGGATTTAAGGAGGGGAACAAGCTCAAACACACAATCTCATGGTTCAGTTGAGGGGTAAACGACTAGGCCAATCTCAAATACAATACAGTACTATACAATAACTGACCAAATATTTGTATTATTTAATACAACCTAATGATACTCGCTTTTTGTGTCGTTACCAAATTGCAAATTCAAAAGAAGTTTATAAAGAAATTCCTACGCAGTGTGCTTTAGTTTTGAAAACTAGTAAATCGGCAAGCTAAGGATTCGTTCCATAGGGATTATGTTAGATTAATCAACTTGCTATCTAATCTAAGTTAGTCTAACTAATGTGCAAGACAATAACTCATGGTAGTTTGGATGGTGTACGGTTTGAGAAACCATCAAACATAACATGTAAAATAAATGACAAGAAATTAAAGAGAATATGAATGGAGATGAGAATCCAATACCAACAACCTAGATAAGAAAATGGATTTAAACAATTAAGTGGAAATCTAGGGAAATGATAGAGTAGCTAATAGACTATGAGCAATTCATACACGGCTTCATTAACATATGATCCACACAATCAAGGACCAATTCCATTCAGAAGTGTGTTTAGGCCATCACTACGAACCCTAAACAATTTCCCATCAAAATGCCTAAACTATTAAGGAGAGGGGGTCAAGGTGAGATCGGTTAGTGACGATTAAAGGCCTAGGCAATTGCGATTAATATACCTTTCAACAACCTATCCTATTCACTATGTGCTACAATCAATTAAGTGTGTCAATAACTCAACTAATTTTATCACAAGTAAATCTTACAACATATTGCAATCAACAAGTGTGTCAATAACATAATAACAAGATCTAATTGAGAAGTAAATAAAACTATAATTGTGTGAACATAATATTCAAAGCTTTAACAAATACTCATTGTCCAAAAGTGTCTAAATCATCCCCCTAGTATGGGGGTTTAATTACACAGAATCACAAACAAAGAACGGAAGTAAAATGTAAAGAAATCACTTTTGGGTCTCTCTTGTAAGCTTGATCTTTCCTTAAGCTTCCTTATTTATCCTATTGCAAAGATTGGGTGATGAAGATATGTCTAGATATATGAAGTCAAATAGAAAGTGACAAAAGAAATGGGTGTAGGAAATGGGTGTAGAAGATGGGTAGAGAGGAATGATTTGGGTGAAGTAATCTAGATGTATGTTGATAAGATTGGAGAGGAGAAAATGGAGAGATTAGGAATGGTTGAAGAAGTAGAGACTAAGAGGTGTAAATTCTGTATAAAAATGGTGTATTTATATGTTGTGAAGGCTAGGGTTAGAAATAGGCATGAAAAGACAACATTACCTCTCTAAAATGGCTTGAAAACGTCCATTTCGCTACTCTAGACAGTGCAGTTCGAGGTTGTGTCGCGGTGCGTTGCGGTTCCCTATGCAGCGGTTACTAAAATGGGCATAACTTTCTCTAGAAAATCAGAATCGCAATCCATAAAAACCGTTGGAAAGTAGACTTCCAAGGCTTTCCGAATATATGTAAACTGAAACATATTCAGTATGAGGAGAGAGATATGACACTTTGAAGTTGGATGATCTTTACACATTTTTTACAACTTCAGCCTTCATCTCTGTCGCAGTATCAAAACTGTGATACAGCCGCAACATCACACCTAATTGTATTCTTAGCTTTTCTCCTCTCTGTCGCGGTTGTGTAGCCATAGCGACAATACCGCAACAACTCCTTGGCTTGAGTCTTTATTGCTTCTCGCCTTCTATCGCGGTGTGCCCAAATGCGACACCATCAAGGGCGACAATGCTCTGTTTTTTGCACTTGATGCACATTTTGCATCAAATCCATCTCTTTCTTCACAAATGCCCTTGTGGCACAAATAAACCTGAAACACTTGATGAACGTAGTCAAAATCATAAAGAGAAGGAAATTAGGGTAAAATTATACCAATTTTGGTTCGATCACCTAATATAATATATCACCAAACATGTTAGCAAATACAACATTCATTAGCTAATGCAATATATCACCCAAGGAACTAAATATTGTAATATCCACTAATATATCCATATTTTGGAGGGACCGATATCGAAACAGGTAAATATTCAATATCTGATTAAATATCCGACTGATTTCGAAATATCTACAAAAATATCCTGATATTCCCAAAATATCTCGATATTCTCGAAATTTTGTAAATTTCGCATTAAAAACATATGGATAGTTTTCAAATTATTAAAATATTTTTTTAATCTTAAACACTTAAATTATTTTTCAAATAATATAGATTGAAAATTATTTTAGAAGAATCATAACCAAATTTATAAAAATTTCCAAGACAATAGTCAGTAGTAAAATTATTGAAGTAGAATTGGACAAATAGTGAATGAGTACAACATGTGCTACTTTCTTTTGCTAAAGTTGAAAGCAATCTGAAAAAAAAAAAAAAAAAAAAAAAAACCTTTAATTATGGATGGAAACGGTACTCCATCAGCGTGCAATATCAGTTCATATATTGTCACAAATAGCATCATATTCTGTATGAGAAAGAAATTGGTCCATATTTACTTTAATCCATGAAAATAAATACATGTGTGTCTAATACAACCTTAGGGAGGGGGGTTGAATGGGTTGTTAATCGATTATTACCTACTTTTTCGATTAGTTTATATTACAAAAATTAACCCAATTTAAAGAAACACAATCAACGTAATTAAAGTGCGGAAAACAATAAATAACATGTTAATTGATTTACGTGAGAAACCCTCAACAGGGAAAAACTCGTGAATTATTCTACTAGCCACACACGGTCCTTAAATCCATTATATGTAATGATGTTTACAACCTAGGTTGACTTCTAGTCACACTATTCTCGGTCACTAACCCACTACTACTACCCGCATGCTTTTTATAGTGATTTTAGACCAAAGGTGCTTAAGCACTACACACCAGTAGTCACAAGACTTAATTCTCAATGAAGAGATCAATAACTTATGTGAATATATGATGATATCCAAAATGCAAATAATGCTATGCTACACTAAATGGTTATCTAGGAATTTAAGATGTCAGTGTGGACAATCTTAGATATCAATATGTCTATATGAATACTCATAAAGACCTAACTAGATAAATATATGCAAGTCTAAGACCTAGTCATCAAACAAAGCCAAATCAACACTAAGTTGTCATTAAAACATGGCAAGGACAATAAATATGCAATTAACAAATGCAATCAATGAGTCTTACACATCAATGTGTAAATGCAATGCATAGAGACTTAGTTAGATGCCAAAATGGTCCTAATTGCTAGCTATCAAAACACCAACAATCTCAACCAACAATTAAGAACACAAACATACTCAAAACATGCTTAATCAAAGAAACATGCAATTAGTCTACAAAGTAATTGCTAATCTTAAGCAAAGATGAACAAATAGACAAGCTATAGGTTCTAGAACATGTTCAACTTAAAAGGATGTGAAAGCATGAACACCCATGAGAAGATGATGCTAGAAAGATGCTAAATGCACATGGGGTTTGTGTTTGGTTAAGTAAAAATCAAGTCTTGGAGCTTCTCTCACTAAGGAGTTAATTTCTCTCTATAATAATCTGAAAATCTAAGCTCTAGGTCAACCAAGAAGAGAAAGCAACATATATATAGAAGCCCCAAAGTGAAGTGTCGTCGTATTGGGTTTGGAAAACAAAACCCCGTCACTACCGTTGTGCATGCCATGGTACGGACAGGGTGTCCCGACCATGGTACGCATAGCGTGGAAGCCCTGAAGAGCTCCGCTATAGGGACCATCGTGGAGGCAGGTGCACCAACCACAGTACCCTATGCGTGAAACCCACTAGTCTCTGCCACTGTGGGTGTCGCGGTATATGCAAGTGTACTAGGGGCGACCTGCACCACCGTAAAAGTTAAAAACTCTTTTCCTGGGCTCTCAAACATACCTAAACTATATGAATTTTATGCAAGTGTGAGGTGAGCAAATAACATGCATGGAAATTGGTATAATCATGAATAATCACCAAACATGTGACACACAACAAATATGCAAGATATGAAAAGGCATAAGCATGATGGTAAAGCATATAGGCACACAATTAAGACAAACACAAATGCGATCATATAAATGCAATATGAAAGTGATTATGTGCAACTAAATCTCTTCAAGAGGTAAGTCAAATGATTTACCTTTCACTTTTCCTCTAGAAGTCACATTGGGAAGTCCGGAAGCTTGCCAAACACAATAACCTAAGCTACATGTTACATACCAATCCCAATGTGGTTTTTCATGAAATAAGCCAATAAAAAATGAGGAACTTACAGTCTCCCCCTTTGACTATTTTATGACAAAACAACCACTCATAAAATAATCCTCACAAATAAAGAAAACAAAAGAAATTGGTCAACAATTATAGATTCTATGTTACAATAAGAGAAACCTAAGATACTAAGTCTTCAAGGTCTCCAATCTCTTCGTAGATCATCATGCCGACATACAATAACAAGAAGGCACTTTCCAAGAACAAGTGCATGTGAGGTGAACAAAAAATAAAAAAAACATTAGCACTAAATGAAGCAATATAAAGAAATGCTTGTGCAATGCTCCCCCTAAATGGTTACTCTCTCTCAAACTTCTCCCCTTATCTTTCTCAAGACTTCTCCCTCTTTTTGTCATGTGATAGGCAAAGGAGCTACCCTTAATGAGTTGCTTTAGCAAAGAGAGCTATTAGCACAAAAAGCATTTGCATAATTATATAAACAAATTTTATGCAACTCAAGTAATTGAGAGAGATTCAAGGAGTTTTATTTAGAGAAAAAAATGTGTGACAAAGATGCTTTGCATGTAAGACATGTAGCATTTAAGTCCAAAATCAATGGAATTTAGCAAAACAAACATCAAAAGGGTTTCCAAGAGAATTCAAACCAATTTGTACCCTTTTATCATAAACAAGTAAGATATAGTTTTTCAAAAGATATTTTCGAGCTAAGAGCAACTATATCAATCCTTAAAGGCAAATCAAGACATGGATTTAAAGATCCTATTCGATTTTTCCGGATGAAACATCCGTATGATAGTGGCCTTATCTACACCTTTAATAAGAGAGAGAGAAGATTAATTTGAATATAAAATCCTTATTAATTAAGTGGATACTGGATCCTTATAGATTTTAGTCTTCTCATTTGCTTTTCACACATATTTTGCATATAAGCAATCAAAAACATTTCATGCATATCATTTTAAGCATGTCATAAATATTTCTCATGTCATTGAGATAAATTATGAGTCATTCAAATGTGTTTTCCCAAATAATTCTCCTAGTCCAAAAATGCATGTTTGAGCATAAATATGAAATGGATTGCAAGTAAAGCAATGGTGCACATTTATTATGCAAAAAGAAAATATAAGCATATATGTGTAACCAACAATATCAAGCAATTATCAATGGAGCATAAATTTAATCAACTTTTTGCACATGACAAATCATGCAAGTTTGCTCTTTTTGCTTGAGCTTCCCACAAGGGGTCAAATCCAATCAATTCAAAGGGAGGCATGAGCCCCTATAGACTTACCAAGTCAATTGGACCTAGTTGCATCCATAGGTATCTCATTGGCACAATGGCAAGCGGGTTCATTCATTCAAACCCACCTAGGTTCCACTTTAACATTTCTAGTGTTCATAAACATGTTTCTAAGTTCCCAAGATTCATGCAAACTTGCTCTCTTTTTCAACCATTTTTCTTTCATGCTCTCTAACCTACACCTCTTAGTGTATTAAAAGCAATTTGGTCTTAAGTGGCCAATTATACCACAAAAATGACAAGAAAGTATAAAGGAAGAGTTTATACCATTGCATTGTGATTTCATCGAGGCATTGTCATGTTGATGAGGTTTTCTTTTGATGGTGTATCAGTTGGCTTCTCTTTGGAGCATGAGTCGATTGAGTTGGTTGAATATGCCTCATTGGTTGTGCAAAGCTTGGGTATGAAGCTCTTATATGTTGAAATTGAGCTTCACCCTTTGTTGACATCTTTATTTGGCCATTCTTGGATGACTCTCCAAGATCAATCTTCCTCCTAGGATGTTGAGGAGGTGAAGCTATGCTTTTGCCTTGAGCTTGAGGTTGCTTGATCTTCATCTTCTTTAAAACTTATAGATACCTCATCTCTTTGTCCTTGATAATCTTTAAGGGGGCACTCTTGGAGGATTCACCCACTTCAAGAGTCTTCTTGTGGTAAGAAGATTGAGGAGGCAACTTGGGAATAATTTCCTTCACAAAGATTGTCTTGTCTAATAAGGGCATGGACTCATCATCTACAAAGCCAAGCCCTCTCTTGTCATAAGGAATCTACATCCTTCTCTTTGATGACGAATTCCTTGGGGACTCCTTCTTGGTCCGGTACTTCTACAAGCATCGAGTTACAGAGCCCTTTTATCTACTACTGGTTTTGCTATTGGTCGGTTCCTTCTAGAGGGATATCAACCGCTAATTTTACCTGTCGGGGTCTGAAATCCGTGGGGTGGTTCGAAACTAGGAGTGGTGGTTCAAGCCTATCGAAGATTAGTACTCGGGTACCCAGTCTAGTCTCTTCTGTGGTCTTGGGTACTTCAAAGGGCATTCCCTAGACGATCATCCGGAGATAAATACTTTCTACAAAAGCAGTGGCCTACTGTTCCATGGTGTCATGATTGGTTTCCTAGACAGCCGGGGCCTGGGGCGAGTAGCGTGCATTTGGTGGAGGGATTGTTGCCAGGTTGTGGTGCCTCGATCCTCTTCCTTGCTTTTGGATTCTTTAGGTAAAGTCGAGGGATTAGGGCCCCAACAAGTCAGGCTGCCCTTGAGAGGATCATAGTCTCATCTTCGTGCTTTCTGGGTAGAGCTAAGCAGTTTCTTTGGAAGTAAATGGGAGGATACTTCCCACAGACGGCGCTAAAAAGTGTTAACGGAAAAGTGTTAGAAAGGTGGACTTCCAATTAACAACTTTCAAACCATGACTTTAGTAGATCACAGTTGGAGAGATATCACATTTGATATTGATTCGTTTCCAGCAAAAATGAATTAAATACAAAAATGATCATAGATGAGAACAAACCAGTATATGTATCATGAAGACAGAGGAATAGTTCTTTTATTGACAAATAACATACAATTTGAATAATACAATGATGATTTGTGGGGGTTTAGGTATGGTGTTTTTAATAGAATAGGCGATGACAAACTCGTGCTAGTGGATAAGTGGAAAAACCCTTTCTTTCGAAGGTTCTGCAATATTTATAGGTCCATTTTCTTGCTGTCCACTCTGTTATTATGCATCAATGAACCACAGTACCAGTACTATTTAGGTATCAAGAAACTGGGATAGTGTGGTAGTGAGATCCTCTAGATCTTGACTTTAATGTTTCATGGTACTTGGGGATTGGAATGACCCTGATCCCGGTCCTGATTCACAGATGGTGTGTATAGGTGTATAAATCCTAGTTTCCTCCTAGGGTATTCGGATATTCCCTGTAATGTCCCTCTACTCCACAATATCTTGGTAATAATGAAAAATTCTTCTTTGACCCTTGCCTTTTTAGGCGGTTAACACTACTCATTAGACATCCATCATCTACCATTCTTCGCACTAGGAGAAATCAAAGAAAAGAAGGATCAAGCACTACAAAAAGAGGCCCAATGGTGATTTTCTAATCTATTACTTCTTTGCTACTTGATTGTAACTATGTGCAACTAAATCCCCATTCTAGGGGATTGATGTGAAAAACATTTGGATTTGAGTTTTACTTAAGCTATATTGTATTTTGAATCTCTATATGTGTTCCATTCATTTGATAACTAGATCTTATTCATTATATAATTGACATTGTATATCACTAGTTGATTATACTCTTGTGTAGGATAATTTGTTACATAATCAATCGTGGATTGACACACTTGAATGATTAAGGAACATAATGAATATGATAGATGGTTTGAGGGTATATCAACCGCAATCATCTAAGCCTAGATTTGTAATTAACCGATCCCACCATGACCCCCTCTCCTTAATCGGTTAGGCATTTTGGTGGGAAGTGTTTAGGTTTCGTAGTAACGGCCTAAACACATCTAAGACTACAAATGGTTAAAAAGTACGAGATTGGTTCATTAAAGTAGCTTGAAATGCATTGCCCATAATCCACTTGCAACTCCATCATTTCCCAAGTATTCTCTTAATTGATTACATTCCATATTCTTATCAAAGATTATTGAGCATTCTATTTTCCCTATCACCTTTTTGTTACATTTATTTTACATGTATGTTTGATGGTTTCTCAAACCATACACTATCTAAACTACTATGATTTACTTTATTGCATTGTAGATTAGTTAATTAATATAATATATTACTCTAATTCCCTGTAGAACGAATCCTTGCTTATCGTTTTACTAAGCTTTTATCCTAAGTGGATTCCAAAGTGGTTAAACACGGTTTTTAAGTGAACACATAAATACATTGTTTTGTTGAGCACAAACAACTTCATCAACTGGTCTCCACATACTTTGGATTGCTTCCAACCCACCACGACATGTTTCCTTAGCTTGCCACATTCTTTCTCATTCCCATGCCATTGTCACTCAATCAATTCCAGTTCAGTCAACTAGTGCACCAGCTCCAATTTCCACCATACCAACCTCGTCTACTAATGGTACTTGAAATATACAAACAAGGCTAAATTACCTAAAGCATACCTAGAAGAGGGGGGGGGGGGGGTGAATAGGTTTTTACACACTTTTCAATCCCTTGAAACAAACACAAGTTTGTCCCTTAAGACAGCTTATATCATAACACAAACCATATATACATATATAGACAAGAGAAACATATGTTCATTAAATCATTGTCTAGTTCATTAAATCATTGTCTATATATCAACAAGTTGTAAGAGAAAGAATAACATTAAACTCAACAACAAATAATACTTGAATTTCCAATAATGTCCAATGGGTTACAAGTATCAATCAAAATATAACTATACACAAAAGTATCAATATACAAAAGAATTATATATACAACTATGATCAATATGATTTGCTTACATCTCACACTTAACAAAATCTTTTCAAAATATATCACAAGTGAAGATTGTGCAACAAGATTATAACATACACAAATACAAATATGAGAGATAGAGATAGAAATAATTGACACAAATGATTTTTGAACGTAGTAAAACCTCCAAGGAGGAAACATCCACCGGTTGAACTACAACCATTGGGTACTATATATATATTGGATGATATTTTAGAAATTCCTCAAAAGTGACAAACCTATAATTTACTTCCTATTGGAGTCTATGTCTACCCAATCCCTATTGGTAGATTAGAAATTCCTCAAAAGTGTAGAGCCACTATATATTGGAGTCTATGTCTACACAACATCGTTGGAAGATTAAAAATTCCTTAAGAGTGAATACACATGCTATGTACCATTCTTTATTAGAGTTTATGTCTATCCAATCGCCTGGGCCTACCAATGCTATACCATATTCCTTATCCAAGGCATTCATGCCTCTAGAGAGCCTCTCATGCATAGCTATCCAGACCTTTCCGATCCTAGCCATGACTTCTTGTTTAGTTATCTAGACCTCTTGTCTTAACCAAGACTTCTTTGCTTGACTCTCCGAATCTCTTGCCTAATCAAGACTTCTTACTTGGTTATCTAGACCTCTTGTCCTAACCAAGACTTCATGCCTTTTACAAAGACTTCATAAGTGTGACCAATGAATGCAAATGATGCAAACAAGCAATTTAACATAGAACATGTGATCAATACATTCCATGGAAACTAGACTTAATTATGTGAACACACAAGTCAAAATAATCTAGTCACAAAACTTGAATTAAAACCTATTCATGTGAAAACACCTAACACATGTGGCTCCTAGTTTCATTCACAAATATAATACTTGAATAAATCATATATATGAAGCACATATTCAAGATATTAAGAACATATACCAAAAATGCTAGAATCACAAAATATGATCAATGAATATTCTAGCCAACATTTAGAGCAAGGATATAATTAATAATCAATTAAAACCTAGTAGGCTCTAAACACAAAATCAAATGTGCTAATCCTAGATTTGTTCAGTTAAGGATCCAAGCACATGTCAAGGTTATTAATCATAAAATGAATCAATCAAATCACAAATAACATTAGATATCAAACTAATCACAATACAACACTTAAACATGTGAAAAACTAGAATCATAGAAAATTAGTTCAAATTTGTCGTTAATTAGACTTGATTAGATTTGATTTGAAGCTATCCTTCTCAATATCTTTCATCATAGATACATACACATATAGAAGAAGAAACCTCAAGGTAATTGAAGGTTTAAAAAGATGAAAACACAAAGTTTAGTCAAATACCTAAGAATCACGAGCTGGTTCGGTTTTGTGGGTAGAGCCACCATAAAACTCAATCAAATAGCTACAAATTCTTATAGAGAAGGTAGGGGACTTGATTATGAAGATTCTCCAACTTGAATCACTCGATTCAGAGTCCAAATGAGAAAGTTATAGTGTTTGAAAGGTGAGAAAGTTGGAGAGAAAAATTATGCATAAGTGTTTTCAAACTTTTCTTTTATCAATGAAATGGGAGGGAAAGGAGAGTGAAAAAAATAACGGTGTGCCTAATTATACTAAAGATAGTGGGAGGGAGAGGGGGGGGGGGGGGGGGGGGGGGAATATTCAATAAAAACCCCTATCTAGTCAAAACTACAATCAAGTGTAAAATATGGAAATTAAATAACAGTTGATTTTTACATGAAAACTTTCAACAAGGAAAAACCACGGGCTAGTATGTGCGCCACACACAATCCTCGAATTCACTATTTGTAATGGTGTTTACAACCTAGGTTGACCACGTCAAACTCTGCACGGTCACTAGTCTACCACTACTACCCAATAGGCCTTTAATAGCGAACCAAGCAACCTTAGCTACAAGACTTAATTCTCACTAAAAAGATCAACAACCAAAGTGAATATCATGATATTCAATTATGCAATTAATGCTAGGTTACACTAAATGCTTATATATGATGAAAGATAACAATAATCTCAATCCTAGATATCAATATTGCTATTTGCCATGGCATACAACATAGCTATCAAATAATAAGCAATCTTAGGCAATAGCTATCCAAATACAACTCTTAATCAATCAACACAATAATCTCAATCTTGTAGATAGAATATGTTTTAAAAGCATACAAGTAATAAATGAGATTTCTTATTAAGAAAGACACTAAATATGGATGAAATTAGTGAACAACTTAACAAGCTAATTGTGTTGAAGAAGATCCATGCATAAATGCATCCTAGATGATCTTAGATGATGCTAGATGAAGTTTGAATGCACGTGGAAATTATTTGAGTAATCAAAGGTGAGTTCTTGTGAAATTTTCTTTCTTGGAAAATGTTATAAGTAAAATATCTGATTCTGAACTCTCTAAAACGACCTAAAGACAAAGTAGCATATATATAGGATGTCAAAATGATGCTACAACGTTTTGATAAAAAATCAAAAGTTTTGCCCTAGTCGTTGTTCACCCGGGAAATAAAGAACATGTTCTTCATGAACTGCTATTCACAAGGGTGACATTGGAGTGACCAAAGGGCGACTGCTCTCGGGTTTGGAGAGCCGCTGTTCACCCGCTGTACGTACAACGGTTGTACATCGACTGTACATACAACGGTTGTACAGTCGTTGTACATCGACTGTACAACAGTTGTACATCGACTGTACAATGATGGAAAAAATCCATCAGATCACCCATTGTACGTACATCGACTGTATATTGGGTAAGAGCAATTTTGCTCAATGTCCCTTATAGGTACTGTACGTAAGGCGACCCAACAGTGGGTGTACAGAGCCCATACATAAATGATGCATTCTAAAGCCTATCATAACATGACATTTAACAAACAATATGTAATCAATTAAACATGCATGAAGAGGATTCAAGAACATGAATGCACATACATAAAATACACAACATACAAGAAGTATAGATATGCATGAGTTGTGTGTGTGTGCAAGACAAGTATTTTACCTTTGGAGTGCTTATCATCTTGAGGTCTTGAGAGGGTCTTTGTTGAGCTTGATCACCAACAATTAGAAGCCTAAGCTATTGTTAGGTTTTAGATTTGTCTTGGCATATATTCCATATCAAAACAATGTTTTTCTTGTATTTTATTATTGGTCTTAGGTTGATGATTCAAAACTTCAAAGAAAGAGCTGGCCACAATATCATGCAAGAAGGTGTCTTCGAAGAGGAATGTGTCTTCGAAGAGGAATGTGCTACATTGCATATCTGATCGAACCAAAATTGGTATGATTTTGACCCTAATTTCCTTCTCCTTTTGCTTGATTCTCAGGCAATATCCCGTGATTTAATGGTGTAAATTAAGTGTTTTCAGGTATTTATAAAGTTTAGGGGCATTGGAGTAATTTTGGTAAAATATGGGCAAAAGTGCAATTATTGAATGAAGATTGAAGTTAGTGTGATTTTATAAGAGATCAGGGGTTCATTCCATAAATGACCAAGCAAAACAGAGAAGCTATACGGTGCGTTTTGAAGGATGATGGGCCTCTAAGTGTAGCCCACTCTACTTCTAAATGCACCCCTATATGAGACAAGCCCATGCCACGCAGATTAATGAAACGGTGTGTTTCACTCCTCAAAACGCACCCTAGTCTTCTTCTAGCTACACCCCATATGAGACAAAGAAGATGCAGCTATGTGCACCCCTACTTCTTTCTAAATGCACCATATACAAGACAAAATAGAAGCAGATGCGCACACCCCAAACGTCTACTGTTTGCACCCTAACTGTTCATCTTCCTCTTCCTTCAGCTCACAATAGCTATGACGCCCCTAAACCCTAGCATTGTCACTGTCGGAATCCACCATTCCCTAACCTACCATCGGTCGAAAACCGACCTAAAATCACGGCAAGGAGGATGGTAGTCCCATCGTTGACTTTTTGGTCCTCCAAATCGTCGGATTCTCCAAGCCCCAATCATGGCCATCGCTCCCTTTGTGTCGCCACTTCCCAAACTGCGACAAAACCGCGTAATCAATTTTGCGGTTTGCATTCCGATATCGCCATGACGATAGAGAGTTGTTTTGGCATCTGATTGCTTCACCACTTGCATCCCCCAGTGTCGCCATGAACATTAAACAGCGACATCAAGCTCTGTACAATTGTGATTGATGGGAAAAAATACAAAATGCCCCATCTATTGGACTAAATGGTAATTTGCAATGGTCAAGGGTGTTTTGGTAATTTACCACTTGAGACCTAATTTGAAAACCTTATAAATACATCATTATTTTTCCCTTTTGAACAACTCTTGACCACCAAGAAATCTCCTTTCTCCACCATTCCTTATCCCACCATTTTCTCTTTTACCTAAACTTAACATCTAGATTATCTTCCCCTTATCATTCCTTTCTTCCAATCTTCTCCACATATCTCCTTAATAACTTCCCATTTGACTCCACCTATCTAAACACATCCTCATCATCCACTATTTGCACAAGGAGCATCAAAGGCAAGGAAATGATCAAGCTTACAAAAGGAGGCACAATGATGATTTCCTAATCTTTTACTTGCCTTCCCTTTGATTGTAATATGTGTAATTAAATCCCTTTTCTAGGGTTTTGATGTCAAAACATTTGGATTGGGTTTGCTTAAGCTTTAACATATTTTAATCTCTATTTGTGTTCTATTCATTTTATAATTAGATTCTAAGCATTATATAATTGACATGTATACCCACTAGTTGATTATACTATTGTTTAGGATAATTTGTTATATAATCTTGATTGAATTGACAACTTTAATGGATTGAGAACATAGTGACTAGGATAGATTGTTGGAGGGTATATCAACCGCGATAATCTAAACCGTTAATTGTAACAAACCGATCTCGCAGTGACCCCCTCTCCTTAATCGGTTAGGCATTGCAGTAGGAAGTTGTTTAGGGTTCATAGTAATGGTCTAAACACATTCTAGGAAACAATTGGTTAATTCCTTAGCAATTCTCTTAATTGTTAATTCCATTTATCTTATCTAGATTTATTAAGCATTCTATTAGGTTATTAGGTTTATTTTACATTTATGTTTGATGGCTTGACAACCCATACACTCATCCATTTATCTATGATTTATTTTATCGCATTTAGATTAGCTAATTAATTCAACTAATTACTCTATTTCACTATGGAACGAATCCTACTTACCACTTTACTAATTTAATATCTAAGTGGATTTTCTAGTGGTCAAACAAGGTTTTCAAAATGAACACAGAAAACGTATTTTGTTGAGTACACAACGACGACTCATCAATATCTAAGGTAATATTGACCTTGTTCTTCTTCAAGGCAAAGGCACACACACACAAATCATTCATACGTGTCCCTGCATTGTTGTGCACCATTTATATAACACATTCACTTATTTTTATATGCTCATGCATTGAACTCAAATTCTCATACATTGTAGAATTTCATGTTCTAAGAATATGTCTAGGAAATGGCATACGTGTGTGACATTGTGTTTATTTATTTATGTTTTATTGTTTCTAGACTTGAACATGATCTATTATAATTTTTTATTGAGTCTCGGTCATTTCGGTTACTCATTCATTTGGTTTTGAGTCAAAACGATGTAGCTACACTATTTTTCGTTCTTATTCGTTGAGTTGTTTTCTTCATCGTATTCCGAGATGAATTCTTAACTTTTTATCAAAGTTTCATAGTTTTTGTTGTGCGTGAGGGAGTCATGGTTCATAATCCGAAGACGGATTTGAAATCAGAATTCGGAGGACTGGAAACGGCTAAAGAACGCGAGTGGAGCGCGGGAGAAGCAAACTAGGCCAAATGCCAAGCTTTGGTGTCCACGTGTGACACATGGCCTGAACAACCCTCTGTCTACGTGTGCCACACACGCCCCACATAGGTTGCTGACATGGTAGCCCATGATTGGTGGCCTTCTTCTCTCTCTCTCTCTCTCTTCATTTTAAATATTTTCATTCCCTCCCATTTCATTCCAAGAAGAAAAAGTTTGAAACTCACACCAGAAATTTTCTCTCAACTTTTCTCACCTTCAAAATACCATAACTTTCTCATACAAAGTCAGAATTGGTTGATTCAAGTTGGAGATTATTTGTAATCAAGTTCTCTACCTTTTCCAAGTGGTCTTGCAGCTGTTTGATTGATTTTTCTAGTGGTTCTATATAGAAAACCGAACCAGCTTGTGATTGTTAAGTAGTGTTCATATCTTTGTGATTTCTTCTTTTATAACCATCAATTTTCTTGGGGTTTCTTCTTCTATATATATGTATATATATGGTGAATGCTATTGAGAAAGATAGCTTCATAATCAAACCTAATCAAAAGTCTAATTAGAGACATATGTGAACTAGTTTCTTTAATTATATGATTTTCACATGATTGAGAGTTGTATTGTGATTAGTTTGATATCTAGGATTATTTGAGACTTGATTGAATCATTTTATGATTAATAATACTTGAAATGTGCTTTGATCCTTTGATTGATAATATATAGGATGAATGCTTGTGTATGTATTTTTAGAGACATATAGGATTTAATTGATTTATCATTACATCCTTGCTCTAAATCTTTAGCTAGAATATTCATTGAATACATTTTATGTTTCTAGAATTTTTGTGTATGTTTATACATCTTGAGTATGTGCTTCATGTTTGTGATTTATTCAAGTGTTATTTGTATGAATGAAACTATGAGCTTTTGTGTTAGGTGTTTTTACATGCTCTAGGTTTAATTCATGTTTTTGCATCTAGACTTTTATTACTTGTGTTCTCACATGTTTAGGTCTAGTTGTTCCATGGAATGTCTTGATCACATGTTCTATGTTGTATTGAATGTGATTTGCATCACCTAGATCATTGCCTTGTGGAAAGGTTGAAGTCTTTTGTTAAAAGGAGTGAAACTTTAACTTGAACAAGAAGACTTGGCTAGGAATGAGTTCCAGATAGCTAAGCAAAAGTCTTAGCAAGGAGTTTGGTACTCCGGATAGTTGAGCTAGGGGAGCTTAACTATGATCCTTGTGATCTATATTGCTAAGCAAGAGAATCTTCCTAGAGGCTTGAGAGCCTTGGATTGGAAGTTGCTTTGTAGAGGTGTAAGACACATTTTGGATAGAGAGTAGGCTTAATGGTTCACTAGCCCGAGAGTAAATTAGGAGATGATAGCTTGAGGTGGATATCATTGTGTTGATAGGCTTGAGTGTGTAAGTCATTTTTCATATAGTGGATTGTTTTACTGGTGGTTTTGGATTCAATCCATGGATGTTTCCTCTTCGGAGGTTTACCATGTAAAAATCTTTGTGTTCATTGTCTCTCTCTATCTCTTTATTTTTGTATATGTGTGTGTTTATCTTGTTATATATCATTCTCTTGTGACGTATATTTGAACAAGTATTTATAAAGTGTGATATGTAAGACAATCCATTCTTATCATATTTGTATTTGTAATTCTTCATATATGGTTATATTTGTGTATAGCTATATTGGTTCATTCTTGTAATACATTGAACAATATTGATATACAAAGTATTATTTGATATTATGTTTTTGTGCTTTCCATAACTAATAATGTTGTTGAGCCTTCTAGTTTTGCACAAGCCAATAAAGATGAACAATGGCGAACATCAATGGGAGAAGAGTTCAATGCTCTTTAGCGTGCTGGTACATGAGTGTTAGTTCCTCATTATCTACCTTATAATGTTCTTCCAAACAAATAAGTGCATCGAATTAAGCTCAAGTCTGATGATAGTATTGAGTGTTATAAAGCTCGTTTGGTGGCTATTGGTTTTCATTAACAACTTGGTCTTGATTTTAGAGAGACTTTTAGTCTAGTGATTAATCACAATACCATACATCTTATTTTGGCTATATCTGTCACAAATAAGTGGTCTATCAGACAATTGGATGTTCAAAATGCCTTCTTACATGGCTATCTTCAAGAAGATGTATACATGACAGGTTTTGTTGATCCATAGTTTCCTCATTTTGTGTGCAAGCTTCGACGTTCTCTCTATGATCTTAAACAAGACCCTTGAAACAAATATGATAGTATGTCTAAATATATATGGGGGGATGAATAGATTTTAATCAAGTTAATTGCCGATTTTTCTTGAATAGTCAATATTCAATAAAAACCCCAATTTAGTCAAAAATCAATCAACCTAATTCTAAGTGCGGAAAAACAATAAATTGCTTATTGATTGATTTACGTGAGAAAACCTCAACGGAGTAAAATTCACTAGTTACTATGCTAGCCACACACGGTCCTCAAATCCATTACTTGAATGAAAGTTTACAACCTAGGTTGACCACGTCAAACCATCCACGGTTACTAACCCTTCCACTCTACCCAACAGGCCTTTAATAGTGATTCTAGACCTACTTGCTTACGCACTAAGCAACTTAGTCACAAGGCTTCACTTCATAAGAAAGAAATTAACAACCTAAGTGAATATCATGATATTCAATATGCAAGTAATGCTAGGTTACACTAAATACTTATATAGGATTAAAGATGTCAATAATCACAATCTTAGATGTCAATATTGCTATATGACATGGCATACAACTTAGCTATCTTAAATAAATCAATCCTAGGCAATAGCTATCAAAATACAACTCTCAATCAATCAACACAATAATCTCAATCTTGTAAATAAAATATGATCTAAATGCATACAAGTAATAAAAGAGATTATTTGATAAGTAAGAACACTAAAATGGATGAGTATAGTGTTCAACTTACCAAATCATATGTATTGAAGAAGACCCATGAATAGATGCATCCTAGATAATCCTAGATGATGCTAGATGATGTTTGATACACATGGAAATGGGTTTGAGTAATCAAAGGTGAGATCTTTAGTGATTTTCTCTCTTGGAAAATATTCTAAGTCAAAAATATGATTTTGAACTCTCTAAAAATGACATATGGTCAAAGTAGCATATATATATATATATTCAAGATGATGCTACAGCGTTTTGATTAATTTTCAAAAAATTTGCCTTGACCTTTGTACACCCGCTGTACGTAGAGCGGTGGTACAGCGATTTGCCTAGGAAATGAAGAACATGTTCTTCTTGAACCACTGTTCACAAGGTTGATTAATGAGCGACTCAAAGGCGATTGCTCTTGAGTTTGGAGAGTCGCTGTTCACCCGTTATACGTACAACGGTTGAACAACGATACACTGGCGATTTTAAAATCGACCAGGTGCCCAGTTGTAAGTAGAGCGAGTGTACAACGGGTAAGAGCAAAATTGTTTAATGCCTTTCATAGGCGCTGTACAAATAGGGACCCAACAGCGGGTGTACAGTGCCCATACAAAAACCATGCATCTTAATGCCTATCATGTCATGACATTTAACAAACAAGATACAATCAATTAAACATGCATGAAGAGAGTTCAAGAACATGAATGCACACATATAAAACACACAACATACAAGAAGTATAGATATGCATGAGTTGTGTGGGTGTGCAACTAAATCTCTTCAATGTAAATAAGCACAAGTATTTTATCTTTGGAGTGTTTATCATCTTGAGGTCTTGAGAGGGCCTTTGTTGAGCTTAATCACCAACAATTAAAAGCCTAAGCTACCCTTACATCACAAACCCTAAATGTGGTTTATCACCGAAATAAACCAATCAAACTTGAGGAACTTACACCCCTAGAGCATGGTTTCAATGCTTCTCTAATCATTTGAAGCAATTATGCTTTCATGAATCCCTTACTGACTATTCCTTGTTTATTTATTCTCATGGTTTAGTTCTTATTTATCTTCTTATCGATGTTGATGACATTATTATTACAGGTAATAGTCCCTCATATTTTTATCGGTTGATTAGCCACATGGGTCGACTATTTTCCATGAAGGATCTTGGTTTTTTACACTACTTTTTGGGCATTAAAGCTACTCAAACTTCATTAGGGCTTCACTTGTGTCAATCCAAGTATGTTACAGACCTTTTGGGTTGTACAAAATTTTTGGACTCCAAGCCCATGACTACACTAGCAGTGAGTGATTATCGTCTTAGTATCTTTGATGGTGATTTAATCCTACTGAGTATCGAAGTGTTGTAGGTGCTTTACAATATTTTGCTGTTAATCAAGTTTGTCA
Source organism: Acer campestre (assembly GCA_954870605.1). Lineage (NCBI taxonomy): Eukaryota > Viridiplantae > Streptophyta > Magnoliopsida > Sapindales > Sapindaceae > Acer > Acer campestre. Next base: position 33,322,046 of record OX940801.1, read on the forward strand.
ATACATGCATAGACCTACATCTACCTATTGGATTGTAGTTAAATGGATCTTGCGCTATTTGAAAGCATTTCTACACATGGTCTACTTTATTCTCCAGGTTCTATGACTTTACAAGCTTATTGTGATGTTGATTATGCTGGTGATCCTAATGATCATCGCTCTACTGGTGGTTCGTGTCTTTTCTTGGGTCATAATCTCATATCATGGAGTTCCAAAAAGCAAAGGAGGGTTTCTCATTCTAGCACTAAGGCTGAGTATCGTCAACTTGCTTATACAGCTGCCACTATTTCTTGATTTCGTTCTATTTTTAAAGATTTACATCTTCATCTCACTTGTCCTCGCATTTCGTGTGATAACATTAGTGCAATTTCATTGGCTTCTAATCTTGTTTTTCATGCACGCACTTTTTATGTCGAAGTTGATTATCATTATGTTCGTGAAAATGTGGCTCGAAAAGAGCTTGAAGTTTGTTATGTGTCTACTGAAGATCAGCTTGTCGATTTCCTTAATAAAGGATTATCCACCTCTCGCTTTCGTTACTTGATTTCCAAGCTTCCAGTTCGCCCTCGTCCTGTCAACTTGCGGGGGTGTGATAAGACTATGAACTCTTTATAACTGGAAAGTATTTTAATATTTCTTTACTTGCATTCCAAAAGCTTGTAATCCAAGTTGTATTATTTGCTTGTTCTCCAATTTTCTTGTCCTCAAAGTTGTAATCAGTATATATACATGAATACATACAAACCTCAATCATCTTAAGGCTTACAAATATTATCTTTTATTTAATATTGTTTCAATTTATACGGATTGATAGTATAATTTACTGATCTAAAAATGTTGTGTATCCTAAACACAATAACTTATAGTTAATGAAATTTATTGCTTCAATGAATTATTGTGTCACATATCAAATATAATTCACAGTCCCTTTCAAGCTCTCTTTCTCTTAATATATATATATATTTCAAATATATGATATGCATAAATAAAAATAATGGAAAGATATACATTAATCACATAAGGTCTAAACAATTCACAGTCCCACGTATTCTAAACAAATCTGATGTGGCCATATTTAAGTTTTTATTTTATTTTATTTTTTAGGTAATTACCCTAGTGGCCATTGACTTATGCCATCACTATCAAAATGACCACCATATGGGGAATTGGTTTAGAAATGACCATTTTTAGCAAACAGTGTTACACTAATGATCATTTCATTATAACACCGTTAACTTTTTCTAAGAATGTTACACTAATGGCCATCAATTTGTTCACTTGGTATCAAAATGGTCATTATAATCATTTTTCTCCAAAGTTACTCTAGTGGCCATCCATTTTGTCTTCTTCAACTAATCATTTTTCTCTAAATACAATTTTTTATTTTCTTAAGAACAAAGTTGGAGATCTAATATAAAGATTGCCCCTCCTATAAAAAAAGGTGGTGATCCAAAAAAAAAAAAATTATTTAATCTCTTGAATCCATCTCAAAGATGGATTATGGAGATCCATTTTTTTTTTTCACTAATTTATTAATTTTTTTATTTGATCTCAACCATCCATAGGCCAAGATGGATGATGGAGACCCATGAGTTAAATAAATTAAGAATAAAATGACGATATTACACTTCAATGTGTTAAATTTAATGGTTAAACTAACGGTAAGAGAAGTGAGTGTCAATTTTCAATAATGTTGTTTCTCCATGTAAAATGGCAATTCTTAAGGATATATGGTATAATTTTCTCTTTTTTTAATAAGAAAAATGTTTAACCAATTATCATATAATATATTTGGTCATGTTTAACAAATTTCTCTCTCTTTCTCAATGAACTTGGCTTAAACACAAACATAATAAAATTCATGCACAAAAAATCATTGCAAAACAGGTTAATCTCCAAAATTTCTCTTTTGTTCGTCTGATGTGTTTGGCTTTGTGTTTAGAGTTATTTTGCATGAATTGGGCTTTGTGTCTATGTTTTATATATATATATATAGGAGGGGCAATCTTTATATTGGATCTCCAACTTTGTTTTTTAAAAAATAAAAAATTGTATTTTGGAGAAAAATGATTATAATGACCATTTTGATACCAAGTAAATAAATTGATGGCCATTAGTGTAACATTTTTAGAAAAAGTTAACGATGTTATAACGGAATGACCATTAGTGTAAAATTGTTTGCTAAAAATGGTCATTTCTAAACCAATTCTCCATCAGATGACCATTTTGACAGTGGTAGCAAAAGTCGATAGCCATCAAGGTAATTACCTTCCTTTTTTCTTTTTCTTTTTTTTTTGTCCGGTTCTACACTTCAACACTTCTGCTTTTTACTCTTATGAAAAAAAATCAGAGAAACCTTTATATATATATATAAATACTAGTTATTGAAGCACATGCCTTGCATGTGCTTGTGTCAGTAATTAGGTTAAATTCTTGCAAGCTGTATAAAATGTTAATAGGAGTTTTACATTGTTTACAAACATGAAAACAATGAAAATATAAATATGTTAATATAGTAGAATTTTACATTGTTAATTCATAAAAAAATTTAGAGCTCATTCATTGAATGACTTATAAACTTTCGGAAGGAGTTCTACATTATCTTTATATACAAAATTACAAAACCCAATTATTGAAATCCTCCTCAGTCACACCAATACCTCTATCACGAATATAAAAAAAATTTCTTCTCTTTGTCTAACTTAATCTGCATTTCATCGCAAATCAAACTATAAATTCATACCTATATTAAATGATCATATTCTTATCACCTTTAATAAAATTTAATTAACTGTCATTTTGTTACATTGACTGCAAGCCATATACCAAAATTTTCGGTTCAAGTTTATCACTATCATTGATGCTTTGACCCAGAAATTTGTTCCCTGAAAGCACACATTAGAAACTAATCATGATAATATCCTTAATATGAAATACATTATAGTTTAAAAGGCAAGAGAGCTAAGAAATTAGTTTACATTTGTTAGTAAGCTTTCAATCTGATCAATCCTCAGTACATTTTCATTGGGTGGAATTGTAAAACCGGATACAGAAATGAAGTAAGATTTTTTAGATACCATATTGTTAGGTTTTTAGTTTGTGTTGGCATATATTCCATATTAAAACGTTGTGCATCTTGTATTGTTTAGTGGTTGTATTGATAATGATTCAAAACTTCAAAGAAAGACTCAACTACAATGCATGCAAGATGGTGGCTTGATAAGGGGAATTAGCTTCATTGCTCATCAAAGGTATAATTGACACTCATTCCTCTTACAAGGCATAGGCACACACACACAAATCATTCATAAGTGTCCCTGCATCGTTGTGCACCATTTATATAACACATTCACATGTTTTTATATGCTCATGCATTGAACTCAAATGATCATACATTTTAGAGTTGCATGTTCTAAGATTATGTCTAGGAAATGGCATTCATATGTGAACTTGTGTTTATTTGTTTGTGTTTCTTGTGTTTTGGACTTGTACATGATCTTAATTGATTCCTTATTGAGTCCTGGTCATTTTGGTTACTCATTCATTTAGTTTCGAGTCCAAACGATGTAGCTATGCTACTTTTCGTTCTCATTCGTTGAGTTGTGTTCGTCGTCATTTTCCGAGATGAATTCTCAACCATTTGTCAAAGTTTCGTAGTCATCGTTGTGCGTAAGGGAGTTATGATTCGTAATCCGAAAACGGATTCAAAATCACAGTTCGGAGGCCCGAATACGGTCGAAGAACGTGCGAGGTGCGCGAGAGAAGCGAGTGTGGCCAAAGGCCAAGCCTTGGCCACCCCGTGTGGAGGCCGTGTGCCACACAGCCCAACCAGCCCTCTGGCCTATGTGGCACACGCGCCCCACATGGCCCAGGGCTGAGGTGGCCTTCTTTTATTGGCTGAAAATCTTCTTCTCTCTCCTTCCTTTTAAATACCTCCATCTCCCTCCATTTGTTTTCAAGAAGAAAAAGTTTGAAATCCCGTCTAGAATTTTCTCTCCAATTTTCTCAACTTCCAAACACCATAACTTTCTCATACAAAGTCAGAATTGAGTGATTCAAGTTGGATATTATTCGTAATCGAGTCCTCTACCTTTTCCAAGTGATTTTGCAGCTGTTTGATTGATTTTCAGAGTGATCTACTCAGAAAACAGAATCAGCTCGTGAAATCAAGGTAGTGATCATATCTGGGTGATTTCATCTTTTTAAACCTTTAATTTGCTTGGGGTTTCTTCTTCTATATGTATGTGTATGTATGGTGAATGCTATTGAGAAAGATAGCTTCACAATCAATCTAATTGAAAAGTCTAATTAGAGACACATGTTGACTAGATTCTTGGATTCTTTGTTCTTCACATGATTGAAAGTTGTATTGTGATTAGATTGACATCTAGGATTATTTGAGACTTGATTGATTCATTTTATGATTAATAATCCTTGAAATGTGTCTTTGATCCTTGATTGATGATATCTAGGATTAGAGCCTTTGTATGTGTTTTTAGAGATATCTAGGATTGAATTGTTTTTACAATTTATTCTATCTCTAAATCTTTGGCTGGAATACTTGTTGAATACATTTTGTGATTCTAACATTTTTATGTATGTTTATAACATCTTGAACTTGTGCCTCATGTATATGAATTGTTCAAGAGTTATTTGAATGAATGAATCTATGAGTTTTATGTGTTAGTTGATTTCACATGCTCTAGGTTTTCATTCATGTTTTTGCATCTAGATTTCTAATGCTTGTGTTTTCACAACTATAGATCTAGTTGTTCCATGGAATGTATTGATCACATGTTCTATGATGTTTTGATTGTTTGCATCATTTGCATTCACATGATCACACTAGGAAGTCCTTGTAAAAGGCATGAAGTCTTGGTTATAGTAGGGATGACTCAGATAGCCAAGCAAGAAGTCTAGCCTAGAGTCTTGAGGACTTGGATAGGTAAGCAAGAAGTCATGGCTAGAGTCGGGAGGACTTGGATAGTCATGCAAGGGAGGCTCTCTAGAGGCAAGTGTGCATTGTATAGAGAGTTGGATTATATATTGGTAGGCACAGATGTTTGGTTAGATATAGAGTCTGATAGAGCGGGGTACATGGGATATGTATGCACTCTTGAGGAATTTCTAATCTACCAACGATGTTGGTTAGGTATGATTTCCAATATGTAGTGGTTTCGCATCATTAAGGGATTAGGTAGACATAGACTCCACATGGGTTGGTGATCTAGGATTGGTCACTTTGTGGAATTTCTAATTTATTTTTCAATATATATAGTACCCAATGGTTGTAATTCAACCCGTGGATGTTTCCTCCTTGGAGGTTTTACCACGTTAAAAAATCTCTTGTGTTAATTCTTTCTATCTCTATCTTTTATATTTGTTTTTGTATATGTTGTTATCTTGTGACATATCAATTACTTGTGAAGTATATTGGAATAAGATATTATAAAGTGTGATTTGTAAATTTATTCTTTTGATCATATTTGTAATTACATTTCTTTTGTATATTGTTTAGAATTTTATGTATAGCGATATTTGTATATACTTATAATGATTGAAAATATATTGATATACAAGTATTCTTGTTAATTGATTTTGTATTTTCTTTATACCTTATACAACTTGTTGATACTTAGACAATGTATGAATGATCACATGTTAACTTGTCTTGGTATGATTCTGTGTTGTTTGTGTTGTTTGTGTTGTATGTAAGGCTACCTTGAGGGACAAATGTAAGTTTGTTCAAGAGATTGAAATTAAACATATTCACCCCCAACCCCCCCCCCCCCCCCCCCTCTAGGTACATCTTAAGCAATTTAACCTTGTTTGTATATTTTCACATATCTTGAAAAACACTTTCGTTGAGAATAGACCTGTTTAATGATTAATAAATAAGTTATATGATATTTAATTAAATCAAGGAACATATTTTAAACTTACCAAGAGCATAGAGCCATTGCTTCACAAGTATTAGGGTTGATAATGAAAGAAGTTGATGATTTTGTAGACAAAGAAATGCCTGCAAACAAATATGTTGGTTTTAATTAGCTGTCAACATAAAATTTAAATGATGAGAGTTCCAAACAAATAACAATTCACTACCATTATATGAGCCAACTTTTAAACGCACTGCAATGATAACTGGTTTGGTTGTGATAAGTTTGGAGATTTCAGCAGCTTCATTACCAACAAATTGATCCCACATGGTTAAAAGCAATGGCTTCAACCTACAATTATATTAGCATAATTATTAATATAATTGTAACCAAACAATCAAGTTTAAGAGTAACAAATGAATAACATTTTTTTTAATAGTCAAAGAAGATTTAATAGCCTTGTTTGTTTTATCAATGTTGTGTTTCCATAGACAACAGTAAAAGTAATTCTTACTCTTGGTTGACCAGTATGATTTCCTGAATGGTGGAAGCACCTTGCCTTGTTTTCAACTCTTGAACGGGATGTATATCAATTGCTACCACAAGAATATCTACAAGAACAGAAAATAGTATAGGTATTAATTCTATTATGTAACTCTAGAAAATAGGAACACAAAAATTATATATAAGAAAGAAAGAGTTGTATTCTTACCAACATGGGCTAGGCAATCTTTATATTTCTCCAAATCAACAAATGGTACAAAACTAAAGGCAGCTAGGACCATAACTTGATCATCTTCGACTTCTTTAACCAATGTCCTACCATTAATAGTCCATTGCAAATCATTTTCCATAATCCTATGTTCTGACTTAATTGGTTTTACATAGGCATTTGAAATGTGATAAATTTTGGATATGGTCAAAGTATCTTCAAAGAGTTTAATGTCAACACCAGAAATGCTAGCTTGAACTCGTGTGCCCTATAAAACAATACCATAAACTATAAGGAATATCCAACAAAGTCATATAATCTATAAAATCACAAAACATTGTTAAGTGTTATTTCTAAAACCATCACCAAATAAAGAATATAATTATTAGAGTAATATAGAAATAGACTTCAAATGCCTAATATATATATATATATATATAAATATATATATATATACATGTATATTTACCTCAGAATCAATTAAAATCAACCTCTGATATCTGTTTGAGCTATGTTGTGATTCCTTGGGCATTGATACTTTTGACTGTCCATCCTTTGGTCATGGGAAAAATGTCTTTGATAGACTTAAATTGTTTCACCATTTTTTATACTGTACAATAAAAAGAAATTACATGTAAACAATCCAAATCATTAACAATCACTCTTAAGTCTCAACCTCCTCAATAACAAATAAATCATAGATAACTAAGTGGACTAATGGATTTACCAAGAAATTCTTATATTTCACTCTACCAAATACAATAACCTGAATTTCCAGGACAAACTCATGTTTTCTGCAAGTGTTAACATATACTTCCAGCAATTTTTCTCAATTTATTGCAGTGGTACAATTCCAAACAATAAGGTATGAGGGATTGACTAATCCATACAATTTAAATACAAAAATACACACACACGAAGACAATACATTATACATGTATGGAACACATACAATACTTTAATTAATACACTTTTTGAATAACAGGTTGAATAGATAATTGAGTCATACAGAGTCAGCATCAAGCTCAATATTTGACAAAACAGAGATTATCAATCACCCTGAGACATTTAAAAACCATCATCTAGAAAGAGCAAAGTTCACAACACTTTAAGCAAATTATTTGTCTAAATCAATAAAATTTGTAACCAAATCATACAATTTCACACTTAGGTAAGCTAAATCTTAACAAACATCAATCTGCAGAATCAAAAACATCACTAAAGATATAAACTTTCATTAAAAAAAAAAAAAAAACAACACAATTGAAGATAAACCCTAAACGAAATAAAACTCGAAGTAAGCTCAAAATCAATAACAAATTACACTACAACCTAAAATTTACTCAACATAGTTGTCAATCACACAGTCAAAGCAATTCAATACTTAGATATTGATAGAAAGCAAACATTTTTCACTCTTAGGTATCTCCCTTGTTTTTCTACTTGTTTTCGAATTCTTCTTCCTTATCAGGTGACTCCACCACTTGCATTCAAATCCCCTCTTTTTTTTTTTCTTTTTTTTTTTTTTTTGGGGGGTTGCGTGTGTGGAGAGGAGAAGTGCAGAAGGCCACCACTTGGATCACCATCACTAATTTCAGTATTGGGATTTTGAGTTTTGAGTAGTGAGATTGAAAGGTTTAGATGGTAAATCCATATTTGGCCAGAGTGAAATCTTGATGCATGCATGGTGACAGGTGGAACGCCACTGCTACAACAAAAACAATGTCGGGGCTATAATTCTTCTTCTTCCTTATCAGATAAGCCCACCGCCTCAAATCCCTCTTTTATTTTATTATTTTTTTTCTTTCACTTTCCAAACTTCCACTATATATATATTTATATTTATATTTATTTCATATAGTGGCATGACAAATTACACTTTGATCCCAATATTATTTCTTATTCCTTTTGAAGTCATTAAATGAATAGAAAATTATATTTTCATCCCCCGTCTCATTTTACAATATAAAATAATCATCAATCCAAATACCTTAAACTTTTCCCGGGATAAAGCTCCTTCACGGCAAGCAAATTATTATACAACTAAGATAGACATTCAAAAAAAATCTAAGAGATGTTATAATTAAAATCTTATTAAAACCTGTCTATTAAGTAATAATATAAACTTTAAGGGTCCTACTTGTAATTATACTTTTAAAGAAATTAAATTAAAAAATAAAAAAGACTCAAACAAATTCAAACAAAAACAAAGGGGGGGCTATAATTCAGCCGACAACTCCCCCTTTTTATATAGTTAATAGACAAAAGCTTTTTATTCATTTTTAAAATACAAAATTGGGTCCATCTCGTGCCAATCGTTAGCGGGGATATTTTTGGTTGAGGTAAAAAACAACCGGTCAAGGTAACACATGGTCTGCTCAAATAGTCCAAATCAACCGATCAAGGTGACACATGTTCTGATCAAACGGTCAACGCAACACGTTTCAAATACTAGGATTCATCGCCAATTATTATTTTTATGAATGAATACTAATAATTGCATAGATATAATTTTTGGATTTGAAAACTTCTGGTTTTATAAATCTCTTATCTGCCCGGAATATTTAACATCTAAATTTTGGGTATAAATAACTAAAAAAATCAAATAAACATGGCACAAGTTGAGGCTAATCCTATTATTTCTCATGAAGATTGCAATGCGGCCCTCTTTTCCAATCCTTCTGAGCTTTCTTGTCTTTGTCTTCATGGTGCTTAAAATTCTGAAGATCCAAAACCAATGACAGAAATCTAAATCTACCCACCAGGGCCATGGAAATTATCCATCATTGGAAACTTGCACCAGCTTGTTGGCTTGGATCGACTCTACCCCATCGTCAACTGAGAGACTTGGTGATGAAATACAGGACCCTTCATGCACCAAATTAAGCTCGGAGAAGTTTCTACGATTATTGTTTCTTTACTGGAGTTTGCGAAAGAAGTCTTGAAGACTCATGATGCATGTTACCTTTGCATCAAGGCCTTTTAATCTTGCATCACATATTATGTCTTACGTACAATTCTAACGATATATAGCCTTTTCGCCTTACAGTGATCTTTGGAGCTGGCAACTACGGAAATTTTGCATATTGAAGGTTTTCAATGTGAAAAGAGTCCAATCATTCTGACCTATATATAAGAGAAGATGAGGTATCTAATCTTGTTAATTGGATTGCTTTGAAAGCAGGATCGCCGCGCGAGGCTGGGAAGCTGAACACTGATGAAGAAGTGTATAGCGCTGGACCAGTGCTCGGACCAGCGTAAATTCGACAGAAAGTCATCACTGGTCGTGCGCTGGACCACCAGCGCCCCACCAGTGCACAGGTGCTTCAGCTCAGCGTTTTCTAGATTTTTGGGCCCTAATTTCCACACACTATAAATTCCTCACTTCCCTTCTCTTACCAACAACTCAAGCACGACCCTTCCACTCTAAAAACACTTCAAAAATACATTTTTACTCCCCAAATCCACCAAATCACCACATCCAACCTTCAATCTATCACCCAAACTTCAAATCCACTTCACCAAACACCAAATATCCAACTTTCCCACCATTATCCACCATAAAAACCCAACCTTGGAGCACAAAAGAGAGCCTCAAGAGAAGAAGCATGCCAATCTTCATTTAGTTTATTCTTAACCTTTCTCTCTTTCATTTATCATTTGTATCTTGTTACGGCTTGCATAAATATCACATCTTTTGTAGCCATTTCTTGTAATATGAACTAAACTCATCTTGGCTAAGGCCAAGATGAAACCTTTTCCATGATTCATTAGTAAAGGCCATCACTTTATCACTATTGCTTGTGTTATGTATGTGTATTTCTAATGCTTAATGCTTCTAGGTGCCTAGCTAACACTTAGTTGATATTTGGTTGTTGTGTGAAGCACCGAGAGGAGAAGCACACAACGTGCTCGATGAAATGCCCAATACAAGTCTAGTAATAAAAATATGCGATGCTAGCTTGTATGATTCTATTTGTGTGCCATTATGCTTAATGAATTTGTGTGTAGTTCGGATAACCATTGAAAAATAGGTTATTGGTGTATATGAATGTTGTCTTTATCACTTGAGAGAGGTTATAGACTAATTAAGGGCATACGAATCTACATACACACTTGCATACTTTATTTCAATGATGTGTCTAAAATTGATGAGAATTGGATAGGTGGATTCATGGTCTTAGCCTAACTTTCCATAATTAATATCATCACTTGCTTGTGTTAGCTTTACTTTGTTTACTTGCATTGTTTAATTTCATTATTTGCATCATAGTTGTAGTCTAATTTAGTTAACTTTGAGTAGTATAATCTCATCATTAAATATTTGTTTGTCTAAATAGTGATTAATCAATCAATTGTGGTATTCGATTCATCAATCCTTGTGGGACGAATTATATTTAATCATTGTGCTATTCCTACGGCTCCGTACTATTACGGGTGCTCATTTAGGAGTGGTCACCTCCCAAATCTCGTTTCGTTCCTCCCATTTTATATATATTTTATTATTTTAATTATTTATAATTTATTTACTTATAATAGTTTTTCAAAATTAAAAAGAAAGTATTTAAAAAAAATAAATTAAAAGAAAGGATATAATTAGTGATGTGTGAGGTGTGCTTACAAGATATAAGCTTTTAAATTTTTTTAATGGGATATCCATATAAAAAGGGGTGCACATACATCTTTTCAAGAGCGTTAATATCGCAACTCAACAATTAAACGAAGCCTAAGCCCAAGCCCAAGCTAGAGAGAAACTGAATTTGTCGCTGATTAGTATTTAAAAAAAAAAAATTGTCTTTTTCTGGTTGGTACACATGGCAGCATGTGCTGTCATCCTAAGTAGCTACGTGTGAAGCATATGAAAAACAAATGTGTGCAAAGGGAGGAGAAGCTCGTGAAAGGCAAAAACAAAATAAAAACAACCAGACCAGGAGAGAGGGATGGCTTTCTTATTGCTTTTGATGGAGAATCAACCAGTTGAAACTATCCGGAATTTCGCCAATCAAGTTCGCTTCCGCGAACCACAGAGTCGTCAAGTTCTTCAATTCACCAAATTCGACTGGAATTTTTGCAGGCACGAAGCTTATCGTTATAGGCCAGACCCAGTACTCGTAGATTCCACGAGTCACCAATTTCTACCGGAAATGTGTCGTTGAACTCATTTTGATAGAGATACATCAACACCTGCAACTCCGATAATCGGCCTATAGCAGGCGGCACTTGGTAAGAGTTTCTTCAGCAATCAAAAGTGGCTCTCCGATAGATTATATATATACTCTATGAAACCAGAATGTCCAATCAAATTTGAAGGATTTGAATCATTGTTGCCTCTTTGTATCAAGAGCCAAAAGGAATCTAGATTGTTTCAATGTCTTTGTCATATATTCCAGGTTTTTTTTTTTTAATTTTTCATTTTTAATTTATAATCATTATTATTTTAATTATAATAATAATAATTATTTTTTTGAAGTATTACAGGATTTGGGGAGGGGAACATAATCGAATATACAATCACATGGTTCAGTTGTGAGGGGCAAACTAATGAGTCAGCCTTAAATACAATACAACACTGTACAATAACTTATCAAATATTTATATTAATTAAAACTGTCTAGTACAATATATTACCAAACAAATTAGCAAATACAACATCCACATCGACTAATACAATACATCACTAAACACATTAGATTGGATTGTAATGGAGTCGATTTTACAATATATCTCTAACAATAATACAACATAGTACGGTTTAGTCCAATTCAATCTAATCCAACGTACTACAATACAGTTGCTCACAATGATACTAAAAATAATGTTATTGATTATATTCAAAATATCTAAGATTCAATATGTATCGATGGATTAATATAAAAACTCTAATTTGGCACAATTTAACTGGACGGTCTCTACTGTCTTCATCCAATAACCAACTCTCAACTGCCACGAGCTCACACCGAGCCGGTTTCTCTAGAAAAGTTTTTAAAAAATTAAATTAATTTTAAAAAAAAAAAAAAAATGGTAATATCATTACATTTATGCCACGTCACCACTCACTCTCTGCTTCTGCTTCGCTCTCCTCTAGCTCACAATCTGCTTCCCAGAAAAGTTCCTTCTCTGAAAAAGCGCTTCTTCACAGCAGCAGCCACAATGTCTTCTTCTCCCAAGAAAGTCAGTCTGGTTTTTTTAATTGTCGTTTTGTTGTTTTGATTCTGTGGATTTTGTTCAGATATGCGGTTGTTGTGTTTGTCGGTTTTTAGGTTTTGGTGCCGATTGCCAACGGGAGCGAGCCGATGGAGGCGGTTATTACCATCGACGTTTTGAGAAGGTCTGGAGCTGACGTCACGGTCGCCTCCGTCGATAAGCAGCTCTGTGTTGACGCCTGTCACGGTGTTAAGATTGTCGCCGATTCTCTCATTTCTCACTGCAACGACACTGTTTTCGACCTTATTACTCTACCTGTATGTATCATATAAGTACGATTGTGTATTTGTTAAGTTCTTTTTGGATGATTGTTACTGAATACTGCTAATTGAATTTGAAATTTCTATTTTATTTTCGGGATTCGTGCTATTTCGGTGTATTTATTGGAATATTGGGGCGTGTAATTTTGCTATAGGGAGGCATACCTGGTGCCTCTAATCTGAAAGATTGTGGAATCTTAGAGAACATGATGAAGAAGCAGGCCGCAGATGGGCGGCTTTATGCTGCTGTCTGCGCTTCGCCTGCTGTGGCGCTGGGGTCGTGGGGTTTGTTAAAGGGTTTGAAGGTGAGCATTAGATAGTTATTTCTTACTTTTACATTTGTTAGGAATCATATTGAATGGTTGTTAATACAAGTGCTCTTTGCTTCTTGTTAATGATGATTGAGTTTGTATTTGTGGGGATATTTATTTATGATAGGCAACTTGTTATCCATCATTTATGGAGCAATTAGCACCTGCTTGTGCAACAACTGTTGAATCAAGGGTACAGAAGGATGGTATAGTTGTGACAAGTCGTGGACCTGGCACTACCATGGAGTTTGCTGTTGCTTTAGTTGAGCAATTGTATGGGAAAGAGAAAGCTGATGAAGTTGCTGGACCACTGGTATGTACTTCATCTTCAGTACTTTGGTTTACTTGTTGTACAATTTCCAAAAATACAATTAAAAAAAATATGAAGTTATTCGTTCGGGAAATTGTCTGTCTTAGCTAATTAGAAGTTCATTTTATTAATTGTAATGTTAGTTGAAGAGGGAGTTCCCAGAATACATTTGCCGTAGGGATTGATTAAATGAAGTTGCATATTTGCTGTTCGTATTAAAAGTAACTGGGGAAAAGCACAAGTGTTCAACAACTTGGCAGTAAAATTGTGGGTAAAGGCTGTCAATTTAAAAATGCTGCTAAAATTGTTGACTGAGTGCAGAAGAAGAATATATTATTTGAAGTTATGAATAGCGGGAAGCAATTATCCGGGCACATGATATGAACAGGCTCAAAGTGCTCAATGGATTTAGATGTGAACAAATTGGTCAGAGAGGAAAAAAGCACTTAATATGCTGATATCACAAGCTTTTGTGGCCAATGGTCGCATAAAGTTTTTGTAGAAGGAAAAAATTTACGGCAGTTATAGAACTCAAAGGTTTGTTTGGAATCATTGGAGAGAGGATGTATTCCAATAAGTTTGAAATGCTGTGGCTTGTGATATAAATTTGGTAGAGCTTATATTCCTACAGTTAGGATGAACATCTACAACTTGTAACTTTGTTAGGATAAAAACTTGTTGAAGAAAGTTTCTGTCATATAATGAACTCATAACTTACGTAAGGTGTTTTTAAGCTTCATGTTTCTGCTCTTTTTTTTTTTTTTTTGAGAAGCATGTTTCTGCTCTTCAAATTCTCTTTATTGTAATTTAATTTTGTCAGTCTTATTGATCTTTCAATTTCATCTTTCACTGCCCACTGGCTTGCCTTTTGCTGTCATCTTGTACTCAGGTGATGCGTTCTAACCATGGGGATGAGTATACTATTACTGAGTTCAATCCAATGAAGTGGACATTTGATAATGGCCCCCAGGTGATCAAGATTTGTATATTTAACATGTATTTGTGATTTTGTGCACGTCTCCCATGGTTTTTTTCTGCACATATCTAGCAGTATATGAAACCTGAGATTCACTTTATATTACATACATAGGTATATACATATGTACATATGTAAGTACAAGCATACACCTACACTTATTTATATACATATAGAACTGGCTTCACTCATGCCTTGGACATGCTCTGATGTTCAAGGCGGTGGGTTATTTTTATGACATTTCTAACTTTACTAATACATTGGACATGTTCAAGTTGATTGATTATTTTTATGATATCTGTAACAAACTCCCAAGTTTGATGCAACCCAATGACAAGGGAAGCATAATATGATTCCACAACAAACTTACTAATCTAGTAATCTGTATTTCTTCGGTGAGATTTGAGCTGAGTGAGAAAGTAGATATCTTAATTTTTAAATTATCATGATTTATTTCCCAATCAACTTCCGAACAAACTTAATACTGTTCCAAAATGTTTCTGCATTGAACTTTAATTTTCACATATCCTGCATACAAACCAAGATACATTTCTGATTTGTTATAGAAAATCATTTTGGTGAACTTTTGTACTTTCTTCCCTTCAGATTCTTGTACCTATAGCCAATGGCTCAGAGGAAATGGAAGCTGTTATGATCATTGATATTCTGCGAAGAGCTAAAGCAAATGTTGTGGTTGCCTCAGTTGAGGACAAACTAGAAATTGTGGCTTCTCGAAAAGTTAAATTAGTGGCAGATATGCTTCTTGATGAGGCTGCTAAACTTTCTTTTGACCTAATTGTCTTGCCAGTAAGTGGGGGTGTAAATTGTAATCTGTACTTCTTATTCATTACCAGATGATTGGCTTGACTGTGTTTTGCGTATCGTCAGGGTGGACTTGGTGGTGCCCAAGCATTTGCAAATTCTGAGAAACTGGTGAATTTACTGAAGAAGCAGAAGGAATCAAATAGACCTTATGGGGCTATCTGTGCATCCCCGGCTCTAGTCTTAGAGCCCCATGGCTTACTCAAGGTATTGCCTTCACTTGAATATTTTCTCCTGGACTGGAGATACCATTTGTGGCACTTTCTGGACATTATTTAATTGTATAATTTTCTAAGAAATTACTGCTCAAAGCGACTGCTGCTTCATAAATAAGTTGATCAAAATATTAAAGAAATTTTTATGTTTTCTAAAACCCCATTACTGCTTTATTGAGGCTTCACTCTACATTATTATTTTTCCAATATTGAATCTGTACATGTGTTCCTCTATAAATGTTTTCCCTTCAACGGCACTCCCAGTTGAGATACCTGTTTAACTTTGATTCTTCAGGGTAAAAAAGCCACAGCTTTTCCTGCAATGTGCGGCAAGCTTTCAGATCAGAGCGAAGTGGAAAACAGAGTTGTGGTTGATGGCAACCTCATCACCAGCCGAGGACCAGGAACTTCAATGGAGTTTGCACTGGCGATTGTGGAGAAGTTCTTTGGGCGCAATAAAGCTCTGGAGCTCGCGAAGATAATGCTCATCAGTTGAATGTAGAGTGAGTCTATCCTACAACTAAGGTTGAATTCATATTTGAATATGAATTCATCTGGCGGTTAGCATGTAAAACAGTTTGTTTATAAATAAATATGAGTTTGAAGGCTTGAGAACTTATCGACTCTAATCTCTATACTTAAACTAATGAAACTCGAGTTTCATGAGACGTACCGTGTCATAAGCTCTTAAGTATATATTATCTGTTCCGTTTCTCAAGTCTTTTTTTTTTTTTTTTTTTTTTTTAATTATCCTTTTCTCAAGTCTTGAATCATGGATTTGGTGGTTTAAAGTGCGATTATACTGAGAAAATCTTCGGTCCATACCATTAGAATGTAGTAACAAAATTTATAAACACTTACGACTTGTTTGTTTCCTTGTATAGTATTGGATAAGAGAGTTAAAATGTATTACGTAATACAATACATGCATTTGGCTAATCATATTGTATTGTATTAATTAATACAAACAGTGTTCTAATACATCCGAAATGTTGGGTTTAAGCTGTATTATAGTTGGATTATAAAATAAAAAAAAATAAAAAATTATTATTATTATTATTATTATTATTATTATTATTATTATAAATCCCAAATCAAATATTAAATATTAAATCATGAATAATGTTTATATTAGATAAATATAACAAACTTGTGTTGTACCATGAAATATAAATAATTATTTAATTCATACATATTAAAAATATTTAGGAAGATTGATTTCAATAATTTTTATTGATTATTTAATTATTATTTTAATTTTAATAATAGAATTTTTCAAATTTTAAAAATTCAATTTTATACATTAGAACCCCTCTAAATTAATATACTTGGGATCCACCCTTGAGTATTAATTTAGAGGGGTTATTAAGTTGAAGGGTTTTATATTGTTAAGTGTTATTTTGTCTTAAAAAAATGTGTGCTAGCCGGTTTTCTTATTTAGGGAAGGTTTCTTTTCGGGATTCATTGTTTAGTCGGTTTTTTTCTTTAGAGAATTTTTTTTTTTTTTTTTTTTTTCAAGATTCCTTGATTAGGAAAGATTTATTAAGAAAATTTTCAATTGTTTTTTAGAATGTGATTACTTAGAGACCAAGGATATATAGTGAGGCTTATTATTTGGTTGTATATAACAAGAGAGATCTCAAAATATACCTAAAAATTGTATTCCTAATAGCTACTAAAAATTCTGTATTTTCTATCTTCTTTGTTATAACAAGAGGACAATTCAAAAGATAAATGATGAAGTCAAAAATATCAAATATGGTGGACTTGAGCAAACTAACATCTTGAAGCACTTTTCTAGTTCTTGATTATTATGTAATATATTTTCTACTTTAATGAAATTATTAATTTATACGACAGTCAGGACTAAAATTTTATACTATGTTTCAAAAAGAAATTATTAATTATTACAATTTATTAATTTTTTACACTGACCCAAGTCAGGACCGAGATTTTTTATTAATTTAGAGCATCTCCAACCGAACTGCAAATCTCCAATTTGCAGCGACAATCCTCTCCAACCGAGCAACACTCAGCTGCACTACTTTGTTGATGGAGGTAGAGCAGTGCCAGATCTAGCGCCCTTTTGTAGAAGTAGCACAAGCTCTTGTGCAACTTTTTATTGTTTTTAAATTGTTTGATTGGTTTTGATTGGTTGAAAGGGAAATGACTAGATAAACAAAATGTTAGGTCAACGGGGTAGAATTTGTGGAAAGCTAACTTGATTAACGTATAAATTGAGAATTAAAGAATGGTTGAATAATGATTAGTTGTCAAAAAGGTGAATTGCGATTTGGCAAGAGTAGCTTCAACAACAAAGGCATTTCCATATGTCACATTAATTTGACATAATCAAAAGGTTCAATGTTGGTGGGCGTTGTTGATGTGTAGATGATAAATTGATAAATCATTGAAGCAGCAAATATTCCAATTCTAGTTTAAACTTTCCCGCTTTCTCCCTTCCATTCCCACTACCAGGCAGGCACTTTATAGTTGAAGTCGTTAATAAGAAGAAAATCTTCATTACACCGCTACGGTGGTGCACCCGACCACTGATATTACGACATCAATATGTGTTGGCCGGATTGAGAAAAATTAAACCAATCAATTCAATGAAAAAGAATGAGTAAAAGTAAAATAGAGAGTCTAAAAATTAAGAAAAAAAATATAACACATTGATGTGTCGGAATATCAGTGGTGCATTGAAGATTTTCTCGTTAATAAGACCTTCGGTTACTGTATTATTTTACTCATCAGCTCAAATCTTATTTGGAACTGTATATGTATGACATAATTGAATGAGCATGCATGCATATGAGTATTTGGTAGTCTTATTTAAATGAGCAATCAAAAGAGATCTTATGTGTAATAAAAATTGGATGTTCATTTCCTAATAATGACATATAGGTATTGAAGACTTTTCTCCTTTCTTGTTTTGGTTTCCAAATTCCAAGTTATATAGACTTTATCTAAATCAACTTGATTGATCCATTTGTAGATGGCAGAGAAAATATGAAACGAAAATTGAATGAATAATAAACTTTGGGATACTAATCCTTACTATAGAAAATTTTCAATTCATATCATTAATATAGTATTCACTTTACAGGTCAACATTCAATTTTACAAATTATCACGAAACTTCATAGAATACGAATTTATATGTATTTTATATATCGTATGTGGTGACGATGATTCATATATATAATATTATTCAATTGAATGACCAATAAACCATATTGGATTGTCGTAATTATAAATTCATATTAAAACTATAAATATAGTGTCATCTTATGATCGCTTATGATACTTTTTTTCCTCTAGGTCAGTCCAAATTTTACCAAAAAAAATATATAAATATAGTGTGATCAATATCAGGATATCACAAATTTAGGGTTCCACTTAATTCATAGATTGATTGGTAGGTAGTAATCCTAATGGGATTATAAAAAGATCCAAATCAAAGGCATGTGCTATTTTATTTTATTTTTTTGAAATGTTTTTATTGTTAAGAAGAAAATGTTTCCTAGTGTGTGGACATGATAATTTTTCATGAAGGAAAAGTCTTCAATGATGACGAAACTTATATACCGTATGCAATGACAATAATTCAATTAAATATAGAATATTAATCAACTGAATGACCAATAAACCACATCAGGATGTGGTAATTATAAATTCATATTAAAACTATAAATATAGTGTCATCTTATGATCGATTGTTATACTTTTTCCTTCTAGGTCAGTTCAAATTATACCAAAACAAAATATAAAATATAGTGTGATCAATATCAATATATCACAAATTTAGGGTTCCACTTAATTTATAGATTGATCGGTGGGTAGTAATCCTAATGGGATTATAAAAAGGCCCAAATCAAAGGCATGTGCTAATTTATTTATTTATTTTTATTTTTTTGAAATGTTTGTATTATTAATAAGAAAATGTTTCCTAGTGTGTGGACATGGACATGATAATTCTTCATGAAGGAAAAGTCTTCAATGATTATAATACTTATATACCGTATGCGGTGACGATGATTCAATTAAATATAGAATATTATTCAACTAAATGACCCATATTTCATCGTTTTCCAAAATGTTTTACAGAGATTGCCTAAGAGAAATCATCAGTCATGTATTCAATGAAATTATCAATCATGTCCTACGTGAAATCATCACCTTACTAGGGTTTCGTTGTTTGTACGTGAAATATTTTAAATTTTATTATAGGGTTTGTTGTGGCGATTCCAACGATTTATTTTGAGTCAAAATCCGATATTGTTTGTCCCTTTCATAGGCTTCCAAAATATCATTTCACGCCTTATGATTTCACACGTAGGTAATCTACATGAATTGTTTTAGAAAATGACGAATTTCAATGTTTGGTGTTTGCTTTTTCTCAAAAATTTAAATCTGGTAAAAAGAACACCCAATACCCATAAAATATATGATATTTCAAAGTAGATGAATGGATTAAGTAAGAAGAGTAATACACACAATATTTCCACCAATGTTGTTAATATTCAAAGTTTTTTTTCTTTTCGAAATAGTTCTCCGAAATAGTTCTCCTCCAAGAACTATTTTTCCAAACTGCATCTATTTTTTGTTGGTGTTTCTATCCCTAACAACTTAATTGTAGATTTTCAAGAATATTGGTGATAATTACTAAGAAATGTGAGTGAGAATTGAAGAGGGTGAAAAGAGGGGACAAATATGTAAAAATGGGTGGAGAGGTATTTCCGTAATTTATTAGCTATGGGGTGATATATAAAATTTTGTAACAATCAAATTTATAAATATGAATAATATATGATTATTTTTTTGAAGGGAACTTATAAATATGATTAATAACAAATTTCTAATAATTTAGATGGTCGAATTGGACAAATTCCAATGTATATAAACATGCATGCATGTTTACAGATTTCTAATAATTTATATAGTCGAATTTGCTGATACATGTCTATTTTTTTAATGACAACTTTGCCATTAACTTTTAAACATACTTTTATATTCAATAATATCAGTCTCTATACATATCACCTTTTAGCAGAGCTGGTAGTGCACCTCCTTTCCACATAAAAGGTGAGAAGTTCAAATCCCACTATACGTATTTTATAAATATGTGTGAAGAGTTTTCTTTCAAGGTTGTGGAAAGTATAGTTATCTCTCGTGAGTAGATATCCGAATCGCACATGTATTACATTTCTCTATTTGAGTTTTTTAGAATTGTTTGGTTGAATTTTTGAGATTGCCTACTTTAAATTCAGTTGATGCTTCTGCTAGGCAAAAGCTTACGGGGAGAAACTTTTCCAAATAGATATTTTTTTTTAATTAATAAAAAAAATAAAAAATCTATCAACCAAACAACTATAATTTTTTTTAAAAAAACTAACTCTATTTTTAATAAATCTATTAGAAGTAAACTTTTTACAAATAGATCATTTTTAAAAGTCCAACAAAAAAGGTTCTAAATAATAGAGAGATCTTAGTTAAGCAAGTTTAAAAATGAGATTGATGTAATCAATGCATAATTAATTAATGTGAACAGATTATAATATCATATGTGACGGCGTTCATTGTGGATCAGCGTGGAAGAGAACTCAAAACAAACAGTATAGAAAACATAGAAAAAAGCGGTAGGTGACTTATCTTTACTTTTGACTTTGAGTTGATTTCTCATCTAGATAATGTATTAATTTTCAACTAATTAGAGTGTATCACTTTTGAATATATTTTTTTTGAGCTGAACCTATTTCCATTTGGTCATAACACAACCTTTTCTATACATTTTGTTTTTAAGTATTACATTTACAAATATCACAATAGGATAGCCGGAACCTGTCAAGATCAATCAAGAGAAAACTTCTTACACATGCTTGTAAAATGTGTATGATAAGACTCGAACCCTTGACCATCAGGTGTGGAAGAGAGGTGCACTACCATCTTTACTATGAGATGATATGCAACCTTTTCTATACTTATATAATATACAATTAGGAATCGTATTATATAAATCTTATCCTCCACATACATCTATAAAAGGGTACATTTTGATTATTAATTAAAAAATCTTTTATGATGAATAGTAAAAATTATCTTAATTTGGAGAAATTTTACATGGAACTGTCTCACCATGTCATTTGGTGAGGCTGTTCAATAAGATTGAGTCTAAAGCCAACCACGGTTCGGTTTGGTGGCCACCTAAAACCAAAATCAAAATCGAAACCGGAACCACCGGTTTCAAACCGTCGGTTTGGCTGTTTCGGTTTCGGTTTCGGTTTCAGTTTCGGTTTCGGTTTCAAAATCGATGGTTTGAGTACGGTTTCGGTTTCGATTTCGATTTCGGTTTTGGCTGGTTTTTCAAAAAAAAAAATCAAAAAAGTGTCACGTGGCAACTTCTGATTGGCTGTTTTTTTTTTTTTTTTATATATAAACCGACGGTTAAACAGTCGGTTTTGGCCAGTTTGGAGGAATCTCAAACCGAAACCGAAATCGAAATCGAAACCGAAACCGGAATCACTAGTTTCCAAACCGTCGGTTTTGTTTCCGGTTCCGGTTTGTCCCATCCGATTTCGGTTAAACCGCGGACAAAACCGACTGTTTACCGGAACCGTGGTCAGCTCTAATTGAGTCACGTACTCATGTCCCATTATTTGTATTGCCTCATCTTATTTTTTCAATATAAATAATGAGATGTGGCTCATTCTTATTGGGTGGTCTCATTAGTGACGTTGTGAGACCGTTCCATGTAGGATTTTCTCCTTAACTTCATAGATTGACAAATCAATACATTATTCTTCTGGGTTAAAATTGAAACTAATCATATAATTAGTGAAGTTTTTATTCTAACTAGCATTAGTGTTTTGATTGTTTTGATTGTTTTTACTAAACTTTCCACTGATGAGACAAAAATAAGCTTAATGATTTCTCAATTAAACACAAAAAATTTCATCAATTAAACACATCACCAATTTAATTCCTAACGTGTTTAATCTATGTGTTTAATTCCCAGTGTGTTTAATTTGGTGCAAGGGTAACTTTGTCTCTTCAAGGGAAAGTTTAGTAAAACAATGATAACACTCATTCCAAGTAGAAATAGAAACCCTCTTAATTTGTTGGTTAAAAAATCCAATTTCCTCTTATTCTTCACGATTGGTTTCTATATTGAACATCGATGCAATGAAGCACACACTCTTATATCCACAACCAAAAGAATAATGACAATTGAAAAACAAATATTTTAATAATTTTATAATATGACACCAAATTGGTCAATGGTCTATTGATATTTACCAGGATCAAGTTTTATACCTAGTACTCCCACAAGGCCACAAATGAGAGATATTAATTCGACAACATTGGAGAAAAAACTCTCCACATATACTTATAAAATACATATTGTGGGACTTGAATCCTCCACCACAAACACGAAATGGAATGTTCACACCACCTAAGTTAAGAAGGGATATGCAATTAGATTCTTGAAATTGAAGATGTGCAATTGTTCTTGAAACTGAATATATAATATTTAATAAGATTAATTTATTAATTTGTTAGTATTTTAATGATTGTTTTTTTATAAAAATAAAATAAAATGGTATGTATAAATTATAATGAATTTAATCATCTTAATTTGCTGTTTTGGTGAATTATAATTATAATTATGTAATAACTAACAAACGAGTTGATATAAATTCAAGAAAGAAGAGG
Source organism: Acer campestre (assembly GCA_954870605.1). NCBI lineage: Eukaryota > Viridiplantae > Streptophyta > Magnoliopsida > Sapindales > Sapindaceae > Acer > Acer campestre. Next base: position 33,345,451 of record OX940801.1, read on the forward strand.
TCAACCCTTTCAAGTTAAATTATGATGTATTATAAATAATGATTACCGGTTGGAAGTTGTTCTTATCATGATCTATATAACTAAATTGTCCTATACTCTTTTTTTTTTTTTTTTTTTTTTTTGAAGGAACTAAATTGTACTATACAATTTTTAAAAATTGTATCATGATTCTTGGTCCAACGTTTGTGTGCTGATAAACTTTTCGCATTAAATGGGGCCAAAAAGTAGTTGCCATAATGGAATGCCAAGTCAAAGACTTTTATTAGAAGAGGAAAATGTGGGTCAAACAAATATACAATATTATGATTCATTTACATTGGAATATTTTTTGTGAAGATGTCATTGGAATATTTAATATATATATATATATATTAGGAAACATTGGAATATTTAATTCAACTATATATTATCATGCTTTCGTATTATTTTGATTAGCCTTGGAATTTTTTTTAGAAGGAATGATTCAAACCCACGACCTTGTAGTGTAGGTTTGAAAGGTTAACTACCGGACTAAGCAATCAAATCATTCGCCTTATTGTTTGTATTGAAATGAATTGAAATTGGAATGGAGTTGGTCAATGATGCTCGAGCATGTACTTATTTTGATTGCTTATTTATTTTCTATTTATTTATATATATATGGATTGATCACGAGCCAAAGAATGGTCCTTAATATAATTTTATAAATAAAAATTAACAATGAATAAATAATTTTAAGATACGTTTTATAGTTTAGTTAAGTAATTATATTAAATTTTGATTGCTAAGTTGTTTTAATGAAATGTAATAAAGTTAATAAAGTAATAAATAAAAAAAATATTTTATTCTTGATCTAAATGAAATTATTTACTAAATAAAATAATAAAAATTTATTTATTTATTTGTATTGGTATAGAAAAAATTCGTTTTTAGAGTGTGTTTACCAATACATAATTTTAATAAGGATAAACAAATCTCAACTCAGAAATAAGAGAAGTAGAAAATTACAAATTTTCTTTCTTGATGTTGATAACTAAGAAAACATTTCATGTTGTTATATAGATATAATAATATTAATATTTATTTATTTAATTAATAAAAAATAAAACTTTTTAAAAAAGTTAAAGAATTAAAAAACAAATTGGTATCCTTTCAACTACATCTATACATTAATATAGATCTAAGTTCAGACTTTGTACCGAGTCACCTTAACATTTTATTTACAAAATTAATATTTTATAAAAAAAAAAAAAAAAAATGTCATGTGTCACCAAACATCAAAACATGATTAAAAATAACTTTGGATAACGGTTGACTAAATGAGAATCAATTTGATGTATTTCAAACAAAAAATGAGGACCAAAGATAATATACATAAATCGAGTAAGAAAAGTGATGTTTAGTTAAAACATGGAGAACAAAATGTAATTCCTCAAAATTCATATCCTAGTAGTTGATTTTTTTTCTTAATTTTTATTTATTTATTTGAAAACTAGTTTCAAATCACCAATCATTTTAATAGTAATAATAAATTAATAATAAGGTCATTAGTGTCATGATTAAATTGAAAACCCCTCACTATTATAGTAGTTTAAACATTCTACGATACGGTTTAATTTTTTTTTTTTTTTTAAAAGTTCGATTCTAATCAAGTTAGGTATTTGTCAGACTAGTCAGATCTCTTTATAGATAAAATAGTATTTATTTATTTATTTTTAAATCTGACATCAAAAAAATAAGAAGTCTATTATGACCAATCACCGTAAACACCATTTGGAATACAATATCAATCTCCATATAAAACAATATCAATCTTTACAAATATCATCCGAAATGTACCTATCTCCCCACATGTACACATTTGTATGATTTAATAGGCGATCCACATGTGAGACTCAACCCCGTCACAAAAATTTTAGTGAAGGGAAAATGAATAACCCACTTTGTTAGAGTTGTTGTGCATATGGTCCAAATTTCTAAAAATTAGGATTGTTGTTGAATAATAATATAATTAAAAAATCATAATAAGTGATAATATATTTATATCCAAAACTTTAAAACTAAAAATCGTGACAAAATTATTATTATTATTTATATATAAAAAAAGGACAAAACAAAAACCATATAATATGAAAAAGAGCATATGAAAGCTAGTTCTGTAACAGTAAAACACTTCAAATGAGATAAAGTCTTGAGTTTTGACATTTTCTCATTTCAGCTTGTCTATTTCTTCCATTTGTTCGACGACGTCGTCGTCTTCTTCTTCTTCTCCTTGCACGACCTGTAACTGCAAAATCTAAATCTACACACCCAAGTACCCAGCTCCAACAACAACAATCTCTCTTTTTATTGTCTGGTTGACCTGAGGTGACCTGAGGTGAGTGCTTCCAACTTGCACAGTTTCTTCATTCATTTGTTTGGCTGCAAAGAAAACTAAGTTGGATTCTGGGCCATTTCTCTTTTCTCACCAAACTTTACCATCTCTTTGGGTTTAACTTTGTTTTCATGGGTTCTCTCCGAACCCAAAATAGATTTTGGTTTCTTTGATTTTCCTTCTTTGCTCTGTTTTGGTTATTATATTAATTGTGAAATACAATTTTGAGCCTTAGCCTGATAACAGAGAATATTGATCGTTAATTCTTCTGTACCTTGTATTATTATATTTAGATCGTAAAATCTTGTGTTTTTTTTTTCCCTTAATTTAATTTATATTTTTGAGTAAAGGGTCATTTTGAAAATTGAATACCCATATGCTAGTTTGATTGGATCCAGTGATCCACCATAATAAAAAATTAACAAAGTTTGCAGATTTGTGTTTAAAGTTTATTTTTATATCATCAACATCATCATATTTCTTCATTAAAGATTTCATTGTCCATGACTTTAATGACCATAAACTTCCCCAAAGTTTGTACATGTCGGATTTTTTTTTCCTAAAAGAAAGTTCAAATTAATTTCTCTGTAATGAATCCTTCAGTGACTTCCATACTTCAGGTTTAGGAACATCTGATAGGAATCTGGTTCGTTTGGTGAATTCACAATTACTGGAAGTATTTGATATACTGCATATACATGGAGTTTAATTAGTTCTCCGAACCTTCGAAATTTGAATATCAAAATTAAGAATTCTGCTGCTAACGTTTCTGTGTCTTTATTGAAGTTCTAAGGCTCTATTGAGCTTCTGCATTGTGCTTGTTGAGAGGTTCCCTCATATATTTTCATTTACCTTTCGAAATATATGTTTTGTTTAAGTAACTTTCCCGTTCGATAAGATTTTGAAGCTAGTCAATCAATAAAGTTATAATTAGATGTCTGGTTGTGTTTATTATTTATCAAATGAAAATGTCTTGACTGATTGACATGCTTTCTAAATATTGCAAAATTTAGTGCTTAAGAGCTCTTTTTGATGTTATGAAAGTACAGAAAATATTGATTTCAAGCGGTTGGTAGTTATGTATTTAAGCTAAGTTTACCTTTTTTGTCGCCTTTCATTAAACCAAGAATGTGTTCGTTACGCTCACAAGGTGACAAGTCTATTATTAATGATTTGTACAGTGCTGAGGTTTGATCAAAGTTGAAGCAGCTGTTTGCATAAGGCAGCTTGTGATGAGTTGTTTTTGTTCACATTTCAAAAAGAAGAGAGCTTCCCGGCCTACACACACAGTAGAAGTCGATGAAGGTACATACAATTGAACAGATTTAATCAGCTATCAGTATAGGAGACTTAGATGAACCATTAAGTAGTCAGATTATCTACTTTGTACTCGAGTTTGCTATCAACGAGGACTAACATTTTGTGAAATACTTGCACTATATTAGTCATAACCATGCATGCATTTCTTCATCTTGGCTATACTCTTGATTCCATATGCTTTATGTTTGTTTAGAAGCTTCTAACGTATTTATACTGGTACAGAGGTTTCAGGTATTCAAAATACTAACCTGTATTCTTACATGGAGTTGAGAATGGCAACGGAAAACTTCAGTCCAGCCAATAAAATAGGACAGGGTGGGTTTGGTTCTGTCTACAAGGTGATTACATATGTTGTAACATTGTCCAGATATTTTGAAGAAACACTTGATAAGTAAATTGAATTGTTCATTTGTTTTCTACTCCAACAGTTGGCTTCTTCTAAAATTTCTATTTAATGAACAGGGAAGGCTCAGAGATGGCACTCTAGCTGCCATAAAGGTTCTATCAACTAACTCAAGGCAAGGTGTAAGGGAGTTTTTGACTGAAATAAATGTGATTGCTGACATAAAGCATGATAACCTGGTTAAGTTGCTCGGTTGTTGTGTGGAAGGAAACCATAGAATTTTGGTGTATGGTTATCTTGAGAATAACAGTCTAGCACAAACACTTCTTGGTAAGCTGCTTTGTTTGTTTATTTATTTATTTATCTATAATTTGAGTTTATAAACAGTCTACTAATAAGGTTTTCCTTTTTAGGTCGTGGCCACTCTAGTATCCAATTCAATTGGCATACACGTCATATTATTTGCATTGAGGTTGCTCGAGGACTTGCTTTCCTTCATGAGGAGGTTCAACCACATATTGTTCATAGAGACATCAAAGCAAGCAATATACTTCTTGATAAGGATTTCATGCCCAAAATTTCCGACTTTGGTCTTGCGAAGCTTTTTCCAAACAATCTGACTCATATTAGTACACGTGTTGCTGGAACAGAGTAAGTTTTTGAATTTCTTATTACAATCTCTTCAGCAATTTATTTAAGAGCAAATTGTAGCCAACCTCCCTGAGGTTTGGCCTTTGACAATCAAAAACAACTTTATCATTAATTGACGATAACCTCCCCTAATGTTAGTCAAAGCTGGTCAAATTTAACCATTGACCGGATTTGGACGCTACAAATACCAAAATGTCCCTGAATAAAAAAATTCTGATTTTAAAAATATATAAATATATGAAAACTAAAAAAAAAATAAAAAAATTGGCCCATCTAAATCTAATTTAACATTTTCTTCTTCCATTGATGTATCTCTAGATTTTTTTTTTTCAGATTCAAGTTTTTCAGATTTTTCAAAAATAAAAAATAAAAAGTGTGGCTCACCTAAATCCAATCCAACAACATTTTCTTAAGTTTTTTATTTTTATTTTTATCCTTCCATGTTAGTAAAACTTGAGAAGAAAATAGAAAAGAAAAGAAAAAAAAAACTTGAGAAAACTTGAGATCTGTTGTTGTTGTTTTTTTATTTATTTATTTATTTTTATTTTATTTTTATATATAATATAAAAAAGGCTTAAAAGGACAAAAATACCCTTATCTTTATTAAGTTTGACTTTATTTTAACTAGCAATAGGGGAGGTCATTGTCAATTAAGTATAATGTTGTTTTTGGTTGTCAAAAGCCAAATCTCTGGGAGGTTGGTTGCAATTTGCTCTTTATTTAATATTCAAGGGACTCAGTGATGGAATAATTGTTAATGAAGATCGATTTTGAACATAATTTTGGTATACGCTTAAATAGTTAATGTGATATGCTAAAGTTCATTGGTTGATGAGCTGCTTAACAATTTTAGGAACCATAGAGTAAATTTGAATAATATAACCAACTCGGATTTTATACATAATAGATTATTACTATATCTTCCTTAGTAACTTTGTAGATGTCTTTAATGCAACAATTTATTCAAATGTCTTTATTGGGTTTATGTAGAGGCTATCTGGCACCTGAGTACGCTATACGAGGTCAGTTGACAAGGAAAGCAGATATATACAGTTTTGGTGTTCTGCTGCTGGAAATTGTTAGTGGGAGAGGCAACACGAACAAGTTGTTACCTCCAGAAGAACAGTATCTCCTTGAAAGGGTACAGATTTATGCATTTTTATCTTGTAGTGGTATCCGTACTTTGATTATCTTCATCTCCTTGTTGCAATAGAGCTTTAGAAAAGAATCATTTTTCAAGTGTGACATAAAAGGAGAGCCGAATATTCACCCCTAATGTTATTATTCCGTGATCATTTTAATTACCTATGAGCCCTCTTTCTGTGGCATGAAAATCTATATGCAAGTATTAAATTAAAAACTGATAATTCGATGGATTCTGCACTTTATTTTTCTCCAGTCTTAATGTTCCTGCTGCATGAGCTATTCTCTTCTCTTTTCATGCTGCGGTAGCTTAAGACTGTTCTTTTGTTCAAGTTTTGAATGTGAAATTGATTATTTTTTTTTCCCTTAACGTTTTAGTATTTGATGCTTTATATTTCGGTACATTCTAAACGATTTTTTTCTAGGATTTGTAGATTTGTGAGTAAAAATCATTTATGGAGTCATGTTCCGTTTAATTTGATTATCTTGAATAAGATATATCGAGAAACCTTACTAAGGAGATATTGCTATCTGTAGGCATGGGAACTGTATGAGAGGGGGGATCTGGTGAGATTGGTGGATGCGTCATTGAATGAAGATTACAATGTTGAAGAAGTTCTTAGATATCTGAAGATTGCTCTTCTCTGCACCCAAGATATGCCAAAACTCCGACCATCCATGTCTACTGTAGTGAAGATGCTAACAGGTGAGATAGATGTAAATGAAGAGAAGATATCAAAACCTGGCCTTCTTTCTGAGTTATTAGGCCTCAAAGTCAACAAGAACCAGAAAAAGAGTGACAAGATCAAATACACAGACTCCAGTAAGCTGGATCATTCATCTTCATCTTCGGGAAATATGTACGACTCTTGTGCTACCATGACTTTCACTTCTATAAATGACAGAAGCAATTGAGTCTTATAAAAATTTTAAGGTATTTTTGGTCAGCATTTTAATAGTACCAGTTTTTGGTTTTTTTGAGCAATATACACATTTTGCTTGAAGGCATTTAAGTACATATTGATGATAACCAAGCGATACGATAATATTCAAGTTCTGTGAGATGATCTTTGATGTAAATTTTATGTAAGGTAGTAGTAGGTAGTTAGTCTTTTTTGTTCCTTTTAAAGGAGAAGGAACTATTTTCTTTTGTTACAGGAAAGACAAAAGCAATGTGAGCTATTATTCGTTCATTTATTTGTACTTTGTGATTTTATAAAGACGAGCATTCTCTCGATCATGCAATGTACTTCACCAATGTTTTTTTTTTTTTTTTTTTTTTTTTTTTGACAATGTACTTCTCCAAAGTTATTTTGATTCTTTTTCCGTTATATGATTCAAGCATATTTATTTTCTCATGCATGAAGATTTTTATGTCATTTATGATTTACCCATTTGTAATAAATTTGATCCATGTACCGCCTTTATACTTTGTGTTTGTTTTTGTTATGAAGAACTAGATGATGAATTTGATACTTGAAGCAGTTTGAAAAAGATTATGAAAATCTGAACAGGTATACTATTTGCTGGTTGGTAGCCTGCAAACTGCAGAAAAAAGGGGTCATGTGAAGATTCTATGAAAACCAATGTCAATTCTTGATTGATTGAACTCGTTTTTTTATAGGGTTATTAGCACTAGTCCCCCCTGAACCTTATATGAGTTTGCATTTTACCGCTTGAACTTTTTTTTGGCATTAAACCCCTGAACTCTTATTTATTGGCAAATAGTTTGGTTTATTGCCTCTGGACACCTGTTTGAGGGGTATCTAATTATCTATAGTCAGGTTTTGCCAATAAATGAAAGTTCAAGGGGTTTAATGTCTAAAAAAAAGTTCAAGGGATAAAATGCAAACCCATGTAAAGTTCAGAGGGAACTAGTGCCAATAACCCAAATTATACCTCAGATTATTCGTGAAAAAGTTTTCATTTATTTCAATGCAAGTATAAGCTACAATCCTTTTATCAATGAATCTACAAAAGTTACAATCATAAAGATAAGTGGGCAAAAGAATAAGGGAAAAAAGAAAATGGACAAAAAAAAAAAAAAAAAAAAAAAACAGAATTCATGTCTGTCCTGTAAAGTAGTGTTGTCTAATTTCTGGTTCTGTTGCATCTGTACCACAAGATGAAAAAACAAAGCACTCTATAACCAATGATGAAAGAGAACATCACAGCTAAATTGCTCCATTTCTGTGATTCTTTCAGGTGTTGTTGTCTCATGAACCCACTTCCATATAAACTGCATTCTTGTTTCTTGAACTCCAAGCATCTTCTTGTTCCCTGCTCTCCTCCATATTCATTTATCATAAAACACTCAAATGGGTACTTAAACATACTCAAATAATGCATGAAAATCCAGTAATCAGGTATGTTGTCTTTGGATATAAAATATCCTGAAAAGAGAAAGAAAGATCCCATGAGCCCTGCAATGATTGATGTCCCCATAATGAAATTTGGCACCAGAGCACTGAAACATGCTACGAAAGAATTCGACATCAGAAGAACCATCCACACCACCAGAGAAAAGTACATGAACCCATCAATGTCTCTTCTCAAACCAATCAACCAGTAAACTGGGGTGGTGAAGAGAAGACCAACCATCAAAAGAAAAGGAATGAAGATGAGGGTGTTCGATAAAACGTACGAAGAAACTCTATATGCTCCTCTTGAAGTTTCTCTCGTTAGAATTCCTCTCTCTTGAAGGAAAATTGGTAGGCCTTCTGTTGTGGAAGATAACAAGAATGTTAGACTGAAAGCGAAGAATCCGATTTGGGTTTGTAGAGCAATCTGTCCTTTGTCATTGCCAACGTTAAAGAATATGCTTCCAAGTACCAATCCAGCTACCGAGGCTTGAATGACTCTTGTGGCAAAAAGTTGTCTGGTTCTAAATATGTTGCTGCAAAATCTCTGTCCTAGTATTAAGACCTCCTGGAATTGAGAGTTTGGACTGGAAATAAGATTTTCATCAACATAATTGGAGTATGCTTCATGTTTTGTCCCGAGACAACACGGGTTGTTGAGAGTGCTTGATGTTTGTATAGCCAAGGTTTCTATGACATCAATCGCGAATTCTAGCACGTTGACATGGCGAGGAATGTAGTGTCCAGCAAACTTAAGCCTCTCTTCAAGAAGATTCAAAGTTCCATTGTGAACAACAAATCCATTTGAGAGCAAAACAAGCCGATTAAACAGTTGGAGGATTCGAAAACCAGGTTGATGGATGGTTAAAACAACGGTCTTACCCTGATTAACCACCATTGATTTAAGAAGTGTCACAACATGGAGAGCTGAAGCTGAATCCAACCCGGAAGTTGGTTCATCAATCAAAACAACAGCAGGATCATGAACTAAATCAACACCAATCGAAACTCTTCGCCTTTCCCCACCCGAAATGCCAGAATTTGATGACCCTCCACCGATTCTTGAACTTGCAACATGATCTAGTCCAAGCTCCTTCAACAGCCCCCTAACTCTGGTAGCAGCCTCTTTTCGCCCGCCTGGTAGCCGTAGCAGTGCACTATACAGTAAGGTTTCTTGCACTGTAAGCAATGGAAATAAGGCATCATCTTGAGTGACATAACCGGAAAATCTCCGAAAACGCTGAGCATCCATAGGCCTGTCATTGACAAGCACTTGACCAGAGACTTTAGTCAATGATATCTTCCCAGCAAGAATCTCTAGCAATGTGGTTTTTCCTGCTCCACTAGGACCAGCTATAGCAGTTATCTCCCCAGGCTTAGCTTCACAATTCACATCCTTCAAAATCAACTTTGGACTTGTCTTTGCACAAAACCAATTGAATTCATCAAACTTGCTGCATAATTTGTATGACAGATTTTTGGCTTGTAATCTGCACGATGAAGCTTTCTGGCTACCCAGAACCGGCGCTTTCACTGGCAATTCCATGGTGAGAACTGAGAAAGGTGAAGTGAGAAAGTGAAGGAGAAGTGAAGCTAAAGAAAACAAGTTGATGAATAAAAGAAGATGAGCTAACCCACCAAATAATGTGTTACTAGTCCATACAAGTTAAATGCATGGGACTTGACTTTGTTTTTTCGGTCTTCAAGAAAAAAACGAGGCTTTTGGTGGGGGTTTGATGATAAGTTGGAGAGTTGCATGAAAACCAAAGAAGGGAAAAAAAGGTTGAGTTGATTGCTTATAATGCGAAACATTTTCAGGTGAGCTGCTTGTTGACTGTGCAGAGTTGGTGTTGGTGGATGGTGGTCTCACTCACACCATCTATTCTTCCCAACGTTACCTGACACCTCAGTTGTTGGCTTGAAGACTTCTAAAATTATTGATTACTGATTAGGCATCCAATTTGGGTTGTGTATAACAATGGTAAACTATAAAATTAAGCCCAAGATTTCAAACTGGGACAAACTTTACATGAATCAATGTGGCTCATTAATTAATTAATTAATTAATTTTTTAATGGGGTAAATATATTGACACCCTAAGTTTGTTTTACGTAAAGACATTTGGAGACTAAAAGTTTTGAATTTATCTATCCAAACAACTCATGCCGTTAACCTCGAGTAACGGTGGAAGGCCATTTTTGACTTTTCAAATGAAATAATAAAAAATAAAAAAAAATAAAAAGCAAAAGTTATAACTTTTTATTTAAAAATAATAAAAAGCACCCACATTTGCGAGCCTCATCCACCGTAACTAGATTTGGGAGATTTTCCATATTTGGGTGTTTATTGTTTTTTAAAAGAAAAATTATTAACTTTTTTTCTTTTGATTAATTCTGAGGGGAATGCTATACACCTTCCCCATTGTCTTTCTCACTCATTGTTGGCATGTGTACATTTTTTCATTTAATAAAAAGTTCTAACTTTTTGTTGCAAAGCTTGTTTACGTCTTTACCTCTGATAGCTGCTCTTCTCATTTCGTTAATAAGGCAAATGAGAAAGGTAGATAGCATTCCCTTTTTTCTTAATTATATTTCATTTAAAAAGTTATAAATGCCCTTCCACTGTTATTCATTAATGGATTGAGGTTAACGACAGTGTGAGTTTGAGCAGATAAACTCAAACTTGCTCTCCAAATGTATTTATGTCAAACTTCAAAACGTGTATGTGTATTTACCAAATTTTTTTTTTATTTGTCTAAAATTATAAGTTTCAATTTTTGTGAGTTTGGCTACACAAAGTGTTCGTAGTTCAAGGGTCAGCAATTTAGGTCAATACTACTCGTGAACCCAACACGAACCCGTAATAGATAATCTGGATCGGGTTGTTAATCAGGTCAACTCATGTAACTCGTTTATTTAAACACATTGTGTCGGGTTTTGTTAATGGGTTTCAGGTTAACACGGTTACGAAGATAAATTGCAATTTTAAAATAATTAGGGATATAAATGTAATTTGGCGTAATAGTATATTATGTAATTTGAAAAACTAAAACTAAACCTAAATTTTTGGCAATTTCACCCGAAATCGAACCAAACCCGAGCTCTATGGGTCGAATCTGGGTCTTAATATTCGGATCGTAGGTCGGATAAGTATAAATTATGCTACCGGGTCCGGGTCCGGTAAAAACCCAAGCTGAACCCGTGGACCGGAATAATTCAGGTCCTTCTTGCAATCTTGCCTTCACTTCAAGCGCCGAATACCTAATACCTTCTCAGTCTCAAGTCAACTCTCAACTCTTAAGATCCGCCGAATCCCTTATTCCCTTCTTGCCTTCACTTTCGAGTTTCGACCTTTCGACCGCCGAGTCTAGATCTCTAGCCAACTATAAGCATAAAGTCCCCACTAACGAGGCTCGAATTCTTCTGGGGTTGCGTTGTACCAGGAGGCGCTGTCGTCGGAACCCACGTAGGTGCAACGCTTCTACATCCACCGCGAGAATCCCATGATCAAAACGTATTCGACGCCGCAAGAAACTGACATGGTGGGTTGTTTTCTGGTGTAGAAAGCTTGGTGGGTTTGGTTTTATATTTGTTCTGCTGCTTAGCTTGAAGGGTAGGCTAGAAGCGAATCAGAGAAGAAAATATGTTTGTTTTAATGGGGATTTAGGCACACAGAGCTCTCTCTGTTTGGACAGTGTTTTAGTGTTTTAGGGTTTGTGTAGACTGTGATTGCTTTTTTCTATTTTTTTTATATAACCGATGAGAAATTGAGAACTGACTGATAAATAACAATTAAAATTTGAGAACATCATTATTTGATGGGAGCCGATATTGACACCCATAAATATGATAAGCACACCCATATTTTAATAAAAAATTTAATTACAAAAATATCTCAGTAGGAATTTATAAATAAGGACAAATTAGTTTAATTAAAAATAAACAAAATACCATTTACACCCATTAATTACACTCATATCTTCAACTATATCATTTTATTAAAAAAAAAAAATCATTTTAATTCTATTTTATAAAAAAAAAAAAAAAAAAAAACCAAGAAGAACAGAAGCCTAACGGAGCCAAATATCATGTCCACTATAATCTACATCAATTGAAATTATACAACACTTATGAATAATACACCAGGTTACAATTATTAATAAAGTAAAACAGTCATATACACATAACATGTACATATCAGTTAAAATTTCAGTAGGTTGTAACATGTATTTGCACTACAATTTCCATATATATGCATGCATTACAACCTGCATTTGTAGTGTTTTGAACATAAGTGTCATGGTCCATTGTATGATACTATTTACAGTAGCTCCCAAGTCCAAAACATGAAAAAAGAAAGATGTTAACATTAGTTCTTTTACATGGAACCTCCAAATAGTGGAGAAACTTGGGTTTTTGAATAAATAGAGGACATTATTTACCTTACACATGTAGTAATAATATGAAAGCAGGAAAGGAGCAGTTGCAACGTGTTCCTTTTTTTTACCTTTACATTTTGTTCACATTACACTAATTAAAGATTATTGCAAGACAATTACACAGAGAAACCAACCTCAAGTAATATATGTTAAATATACTGACATCAATAGTAACTGATTCCAAGAATATATATGCAAATTTGACTAAAATTTAATGTTTCTCAACGTAGAGTATAAGACCATCATTTCCTTATATCAGCAAAAGAGAGAATTTTTTCACATCTGCATTCTCATCCCAGCAAGCAAACCCCCACCGAACTTGTGATCATGGCGTATGGCTGTGTAGTTGTGCTGGGTTGCTGCCTTGTTTGTTTTTCGTTTCGTTTGTTTCTTTTCGTTTCTCTTGTGTTGCTGCCTTGTCAAAGCTCAATGACAGAGGTTGTTCTACCTTTGTCGCAGTTTTTTGACTCGTTTGTGTGTTTCCTTGTTCTCTTATTGTTTCTGCTCTCTGGTGAATAAAGTTTGCCTTTCAAAAAAATAAAAAAAATAAAAAAAATAAAAAAAATTAAAACTAAGCCCTGCAGCTCAACATACGCTTCTTTATGAAAGTAAACAATAAGAAAGTGGGGAATGAGTTAAGAGACTTGTAAGAGGATCCAACATTTTCTTTCATAAACGAGGTAACGAGGTAGCCACATGAACAATCCAGCCGATGGTTCTCTAGCAAGTCGAATAGCACACAGTTTCAAACTACATCTTAGTGAAACATGTGCAACTGTGTATAAGGAACCCTTGATAGGCTAAGTACTCCCAAGATGTGCATGCGGTAGCTAAACTGTGGACTTGAGAAGTATTTAAGTATCGAACTCAACAAAAATTCACTTCCTCATCGTCAATTCTCACCTAATGATTAGTAAATCTGGACAAAAGGTTGCTATAATTACGAGGGTTTTCGAGTTTGGAGAACTTAAAAATTTATCATTTATAAAATTGGGTGTGTTAATAACCTATGAGAGTTTATAAATAAATTGTATTAAAATGAAAACATTTATTTAAATAAGGGTACTATTGACATTAAGATGAGTGTTTCTAGTAATGTTTTAATTTTAAATTTTAGACATGAGTGTACTTATAAATATGGGTGCACTTATCATTTTTATGGGTGTTAATATCCGTACCCTTATTTGATCGATAGATGCTTGGCGGGTTCGCGGGTTTAGACCTGGATCCGAATATATTCACGGTTGTACGAGGCGGGTCTGGGTGTTGTAGGACTCACGGTTCTAGATCCGAACCCAAGAATAAATTCGGATCTGGGTTCTAAAAATGTTTGGCGGGTCTGAGTCTGGGTCTGGGTCTGGGTCAAGTAGAACCCGAACCGAACCCGACTGAAATCCAAGTGACGTGATCATTCGTTTGAGTTAAAGAAGTCAAAACCCCCAAAGACTGAACGTTAGGGTTTTTGTTTTCCTTGTTCCTTTTCACAGGTATGTGAGGTTTCGCTTCCTGTTCGCAGTTTTAATTCTGATAATATTCAAAACATAGATTCTCTGTTCATTGCTCTTTCCTTCCTTCAGGTCCTCTTGTATCTCTCTCTCTCTCTCTGTATTCTTCTATTTTTGTTTTGATTCGTATTGTGTAGGTTGATTTTATTTATTTTTTTGGATAGGCTGTGTTTTCTAGTTTAGAGGATTTTTAGTTCCCGTTCGGCTGCTGAGAAAGTGCAGGAAAAAAAAGATAGAAAATGAATTTTAATATTAGTTTTTTTTTTTTTTTTTTTTTTTTTTTTTTTTTTTTTGGCTCTGGTGTTCTGTAGGTTGTTACATTATATGGATCTATAATTTTTTCTTCTTTGTATGAATGGATTGCTAATGGGTCAAATTTTTCATGCTTATTTCACTGTCATACTATACAAATTTTTCTTAATTGATTATAATTTCTTTTTTTCATTGTGCAGAAGTTACTTTAGATCAATTGGAACTTGTGAGATGTATATTTGCTAGAAGTGTTTTTGTGATTTCAACCAAGAGCAAAGCACACTTGGTACCTGCACTTGACTTCCACTCTCTCGGCTGTTGTTTAATTTAAGTTTGCTATCGACATGGGTGCCAAAAAGAAAGGTTCTTTCCTTTACATGCTTTTTTATTAGTGGTTCTAGAAACTTGTGAGATGTATGCTTGCATTTCTGGTTTTACGTGTTTAAAATGATTTTGTATATTTTATTTTGTTGGTGACTTCAGCACGGAGTTTAGACCCTGAAATAAGTGCTGAAATGGATGAAGAAGATAACACAAGTAGATCAGCCTCTAAACCTGGTAAAGTAGCAAAAGAGCATAGGGAGCAATTAGAAAGGCTTCAGGAAAAGGTTAGAGTTTTTATTTCAATTATATTATCTAGAGTTTTTTTTTTTCTTTAATGTGTTGCTAGCTATGAATTATTGAGATCATATGGAGTCTTATTTATAATGTTTTCGATGCTAGATGGTTGGGTTTCTTGAGTTTGATAGTTGCATATACTATATACTGAGTATATTTCATTTTATTCATAGTGTCTGAGAAGCTTCTTGGCTGTTTCTACTGTTTCCATAATTCCATCTGATGTACATTTCCTGCATAGTATATATAGGCATTATAATCACTAATACCTTTTTCAATCAATTTGCTGAATACAGTTTATTTAATTTTCTAGATAGAACATGGAATAAGGATTATTTAGTCAATCTTATCTAGTTAAGACCCAGGCTTAGCTGAGTTGAGTTTTGTGTCAATTGATGTTGTATTTAAAGAATAACTTATGTATTTGCTTGGCACCATTGTTATTTGAGTAGCAATCATTAGCTTTATAACCAGTGAAAATTTTTATTTCCTCTGCTGCAAGTCCTAGAAAATTGTTGAAATGGGGTTTGCAATGCAAAATGTATTCCATTATGTTATTTTTATTGTTGATTGATTTTCTGATTTATAAGTTCAATCACAGTGATGGACATTGGACATGACTCTATTATTTAATGCAATTATTAGTAAAAACAATAATCATGAATTAGATGTTGAAATATCTTGTTACTGGAATCATTAATTGATTTTTCAAATTTTTATCTGTGAAGCTGCTGTTAATATTGAAGTTATCAAAACTGTTTTCTGTAGGACCCAGAATTCTTCAAGTTTCTGCAAGATCATGACAAGGAACTTCTAGAATTTGATGATGAGGATATTGATGTGAGTATACAAATTAAGTTTCTGATGCTTATAATGTCAGCTTAATCGATGGCCCCATTAAAGTTGTTACAATTTTATGCAGGATGATGTTGATACTGACGTGGAAGACGCAGATATGCAAGCAGATGAGGAAATTCTTGGGCAGGATGTGGAAGATGGTGAAGAGAAACCAGCAAATAAAGTTATAACTGCTGCAATGGTTGATTCATGGTGTAATTCAATTAGAGAAAATGGACAATTAGGTGCGGTTCGCAATCTTATGAGAGCTTTTAGGACTGCCTGCCACTATGGTGATGATGCTGGGGATGACTCATCAGCGAAGTTTAGTGTCATGTCTAGTAATGTCTTTAATAAAACTATGTTATTTGTACTAAGTGAAATGGATGGAATTCTTCGAAAGTTGTTGAAACTTCCTTCATCTGGTGGTAAGAAAGAGACCATAATAGATCTGATGCACACAAAACAATGGAAGAAATACAATCATTTAGTCAAGTCGTATCTTGGGAATTCCCTGCATGTTTTGAATCAAATGACCGACACAGAAATGATATCATTTACTTTACGGCGTCTGAAATTTTCCTCGGTATTCTTGGCTGCTTTTCCTAGCTTTTTGAGGAAATATGTTAAGGTATGCACATATGTATAAGTCATTTTTTGGTCATTTAATTTTTTCTATGCTGTTTCTGTATGTAGTAGAATGCAAATGCCGTGGGATCTTTATGTACTAGTCTAATGAATATGCAATAATACATGTATAGGCACATGCATGTTTGGACATGGGATTACATCCTCCAATATCACTACCAAAAAGAAAAAATGCATTTGCTTACAACATACCACTTGCAGATGACATGCCACGTATATGGACCATTAAGAGGGGCACATGTAATTGTGAGGGTGTTGGCATCTTCCATTTGTCAAGTATAAATATGACATGGCTACTTATATTATATTTGGGTCTTTCCACCTTTTGTGAGACTTTGGGTTCAATTTCTCTATTCGAAGTGTTTATGTTTATAATTGAATGCAGCAGAAGGTGAAGTCTTTTAGTTTGTGTGACTTGAAATAAAGTATGCCTAATTGGGACATCTTGATTATGCCTTTAATATTTAATATGCATGCCTCGCATATGTTGATTGTGATTTCAGTATTTAATCATTATTCTGCCAGTAATTTTCCTTTTACGCAATTGCTAAATGAGAAATATTTTTACTTTTTTTGTTTTAGGTTATACTTCACTTTTGGGGAACAGGAGGAGGAGCCCTCCCGGTTGTTTCTTTTCTATTTTTGAGAGATTTATGCATCCGGCTTGGATCTGATTGTTTAGATGACTGCTTCAAAGGCATATACAAAGCCTACATTTTGAACTGTCATTTCATAAATGCAGTAAAATTACAACATATCCAGTTTCTTAGCAATTGTGTTGTAGAACTTCTTGGGGTGGACCTTCCAACTGCATATCAACATGCCTTTGTTTTCATCCGGCAGCTGGCAATGATTTTGCGGGATGCATTCAATGTGAAAACTAAGGTGTTTGTTCCTTCTCTTTCTTTTCCTTTCCATAAATTCTAGCTTCAGGATTTATTTGTCCTTAGAATACTTTATAAATCTTAATCAGTTGATATGGGTTTAGAATTTAGATTACGTGCTTTTCATCTATTCTTTAATAGATAAATATCTTTTGATAGAGAAATATTCTTATCTTTTATTTTTAGCTCTGTTAACTTGCATTGTTCAAGTCTGCAAACTTAACAACCTCAGTTTATTAGCCCTTGAAACAGTGTTTCAAAACGAGCTAGATGTTTAACCAATTTACACCGATGAAATAATATATGAGCATTGTTGTGCTACCACCTATCGGTAGCCAATATCTTGACCTTTCTCAATACTATTCTGTACCTGAGTCTCCTTTTCACTATCTTTGTTGTAGGAAGCATTTCGAAAAGTTTGTGAGTGGAAATTCATCAACTGTCTTGAGCTTTGGACTGGAGCTATCTGTGCTTACAGCTCAGAAGCAGATTTCACGCCCCTTGCTTATCCATTGACTCAGATAATTTCTGGGGTTGCTCGTCTAGTTCCAACTGCTCGGTACTTTCCCCTTAGATTAAGGTGTGTGAGAATGCTCAACAGAATTGCTGCTTCTACCAATACTTTTATACCAGTTTCTATGCTCCTTCTCGACATGCTAGAGATGAAAGAATTGAATAGGCCCCCCACCGGTGGTGTTGGCAAAGCTGTTGATCTGCGTACTGTACTCAAGGTATTTTCAAGAGCAACCTCTTGCTTATGTGAATATTATTGTTTACTTTATGTGAATTTTGGGGAATTTTCTATGGCAGGTCGGCAAGCTTACTGTGAAGACACGAGCATTTCAGGAGGCATGTGTGTATTCTGTCGTTGAAGAGCTTGCTGAACATTTAGCACAATGGAGCTATTCTGTTGCTTTCTTTGAGTTGTCCTTTATTCCTGCTGTGCGGTTGCGTAGCTTTTGCAAATATACAAAAGCTGAAAGATTCCGAAAAGAAATGAGGCATCTTATTCGTCAGGTATATTCTTTAGAGCAGTGATCAGATGTGTTTGGCAGAGTAAAATTGGATTTGTGAAAATCTATTTAAGGAAAAGAACACTCTTTTCATTTTTTTTTGTCGTGTATAAGAAAACCCATCTGCACGTAATAAAGCTTTTGTGCATACTGTTAATGTTTTAACTCTTCCACTTTCCAGATTGAGGCTAATTCCGAATTTACAAATGAAAGGCGTAAGTCAATCACTTTTCAACCAAATGATCCCGCGGCATCATTTTTCCTTGAGGTCAGTACTTCAATGTTCTTTTCCATTTTCTGTGCAGAATTTTTTTCTGTACTATTTTTGTATTGTTTTAGGCTATGAACATTTATTTAGGATAACTGGAGTATTGATTGGTAAACCTTGATGTTCTGAGAATATGATCTTTAACATGCTTTAGTTGATCTGATGTAGCTTTTTAATCTTCTGAAAATGCTTTCTTCTTTACTTTGAGATGCACTTTTTTATTTATTTATTTATTTATGTGGTCAAAAGATGAGTGAAATTTGGAGAGTGACTCATTAGCAAATTGATTAATGTTGAGCCAACTGAGGAAAATGATGTCTTCTTTTATTTTTCTCTATTGTCAGAGAACTTTCTACTTGTTTTTAGCTGGTCATTGATATCGATTGTAGGATCTGACATGGGTTTTATTTTTTCATAGGATGAGAAAAAGTCAGGGGCTAGCCCTCTGTCTCAATATGTTGCTAATCTTCGCCTAAGAGCACAACAAAGGAATGACTCATTAAAGGAATCCAGGTTTATAATCTTGCTCCTTATTAGCTATTATTTATATATATGTTTCCGTATCAAGGTTTGTCTTATTAAGTTATTATCTGCCGGTTGTTTCAGTGTTCTTGTGGGTGAGAACTCTTCCATATTTGGAGACAAGCCAATACCTGCCAGTGATGAAGAAGATGATGATGATACCAGGGACGAGCAAGGTGCCACTGTTTTCAGTTCGGCCTGGTTACCAGGAAATGATTCAAAGTATGGTTATTGGTTTTACTATTTTTCTTTCTGTTTATGTCTTGCTTTCAATCACTCACTTTGCTGTTGGGTCGTGGCTAATTATGCAAAACTGTCTTTGTTTTGCAGGATCAAGGCTCCTAAAGAAGAGAAGAAGAAAAAGATGAAAAAGACACGGCAACAACCGCAAGAGGAAGATGTTGTGGAGGACTTGGTACTTAGTTCTGATGAAGATGATGAGCCTATGATTGACTCCGACACCCCTTCCTCTGATGAAGATGAAACTGCAAATCTAGTGGCTTCTCCAGAACCACATAAGAAGCAAAAAATGAAAAATTCATCAAAGAAAAATGTACAACAAAGACCTAGAAATATGTCGAAGAAAAATGTAGACTGGCGTGCAAAATCGAAAAAGAGGAAGAGAAGTAATTGAAAAAGACAATGAAGAAGATATCCATTGTTCAAGTTAACATGATAAATGTATTCCAATTATTTAATTTTCATTACAAATGTAATGCGTTGCTTTTCTAAGAATTTTGTTGATTACTCTCGACTTACGTTTCTCCAAATCAAATTTTGTCAAGCTGGGCATAGTTGCCATAAATTTTGTATGAAAACCTGGGTTGGTGAATAGTGTATGAAAAGATCATTATATTTGTTGCTCTGATTTTTTTTAAAAAATATTATTGAGCTCTCCTTTGCATCCCTGATTCTTCGTGAAATACTGTGACTAGTTGTGTTGTCACCTTTATTGTGTTCACCGGAGTTCGCCCTACCTGATCCTCACCACAGATATAGGTGTTGAAGAAGTGCTGTAGATCTCACGCACCACACATGTCGAAAGCTTTTTGACACCAAGTGTCACTGCTCCATCTCAACAGCGATGGACCGGTTTTGCCCCGTCTACTCTGCCCTTGATCTTCAGTGAAATGCAGAAATCAGAGATGGAAAGACAAAATCTCCATCTCACTCCTTAATTTTTATTTTTTTTGGTAATTAAATTATGGGATATTATCACTTGGGTCCTTATGTTTTTTTTTCTTCTGAAATATCTATCTTTTACTCATTTTCACTGGATTAGTCCCTATGTTTTTAAGAACCACTCAATTTCGTCCTTCTGTGAATCAACCGTTAGTCAAATTAAACAATACTAACGGTATTTTTGTCTTTAAACAATGATATGTCATTTGTCAACACACAAATAAATAGATATATATATATAATAATAATAAAAATTAAATTTTAATGTGTTGGATCTCCACCTAAAAAAAAAAAAAAAAAAATTATAAGTAAAGAATTTTTTTTTTTATTAGGTGGAGATCCAGATTGGATCCCCACCGTCCATCTTCTTCATGGAACCCAAACACTCAAACAAATTCTCTCTCTCTCTCTCTCTCTCTCTCTCTCTCTCTCTCTCTCTCTCTCTCTCTCTCTCTCACACACACACACACACACACACACACACACACACACATCCCTCCTCAACCAAACCCTAGCTCGACAAATCCCTCTCTCCCTCTCGAATCCCTTTTGAACCAAATCCAACCACCAACAAAACCTAAACCCAAATCGAATCCCGTCAACCCGAAACCGTGAAACCAGTGAACCCTAGCTGCCCTCCCATCACCAAATCGAACACCACCAACCCCACAAACCCTCGCTGCCCCAGTTGTTGGTGTTTGATTTTTGTTGGGGCATGAGAGATCTGGGTTCATTTTGGCTGAGAATGTTACGATCACGTTTTTAAGAAAATAAAATAGTTCTATTTGATCTCTACTGTTATTATTTGAATTTCATGTATTTGTCCTATAAATAAGACTTGTTATCAATGAATTAAAGTACGAGTTAAAATCAATCAAATATGTGTTAGTATTTTTAACATTTTGGGAGGTTTTGGTTTCCCTTGAAGCAAACCAACATTTTATTTTTGGTTATCAAATCGTGCTCGTATCATAAATCTAGGTTCATTTCATTTGATCTGGGTTCATTTTGGCTAGGGAGGTTTCCGGGTTCAATGAAGCTGGGTTGGTCGACGATCGGGTTGAGTAGGTGGTGGTTTTGAGTGGCAGGTTAGGGGGTGGGTTTCAGTGATGGATTAGGGTGGTGGCGGTTGTGGTGAAAGAAGAATCTGATGGTGGTTATAGGTGTTGGGTGAACGAAGAATTTGATGGTGGTGGTGGGTGTGTAAGTGTTGGTGAACAAAAATTATGGGTGTGTAAGTGTTGGTGGTGGTGGTGGTAGGTGTGTAAGTAAGGTTCTCCTTGAGATTCAGATCGATCACCAGATAGACACTCATCTGGTTCTCCATTGATGAGAGGCTAGTAGTGGTGTTGATGATGATTAGATGATGGTTTTGATGATGATTTGAGATGGGTTTTGGTGTTGTGATGGTGTTGATGATGGTTTTGTTGATGATTTGAGATGGAGATCTGGATCTCCACCTAATTGTTTTTCTTCTTCTTTTTTTTTTTTCAATTTTTTTTCTAATTTTTTTTTTTCGTTTATTCTTTTTTCATTTTGTTGTTGTTGTTGTTGTTGTTGTTGTTGTTGTGATTTGATCATCACCATCCATATTTGATAATCCCAAATTTTTCAATATAAATTATTTGTAATTGTCGAATTTTTAAAGGGCAGAATGGTACTTTTAGTCCATGAAATTGAAGCCATGGGCAAATTAGTAATTCAACATTTTCTGTAACAGTTGACCGTTAAAAATCAGGTCAGAGGGACCAAATTGAATGGTTTTTGAAAATATAGGGCACAATCCTCCAAAAATGTATGAGTAAAATATAGATATTTTTTTTATAAAAAAAAACATAAGGACCCAAGTGATAATATCCCTTAAATTATTTATAATTAATAAATTAATAACAAAGTAATTATAATTTTTCAGTTTGTTTTATTTGGTCAAAAATACCATATTGCCCCAAACCGTTAGAAGTTAACGGTCCAAATCTAACGGCATGGGATGTCAGTGCAACATTTCTCAGTAATGTTTGTGTCATGCCCAAGCAAACATAAAAGTGTAATTATACCAAACATAGGGGGTTCTTATACAATTGGCCCCAAATAATGGAACAGTCGGTAAATAACATTAACGTCCCTAAATATATGAATAATTGTACAAAAACTGGAAAACTCTCATAATTACATAGCTACCCTAACTATATGTGCAATTATGGAATATTCGGTAAATTTACCAGTTTTAGTGAAATTATACATATGATTAGGATAATTTATTGCAATTTGCCCTAAAACAATATCTTATGATTCTTATCTTCTCTCGGTCACTGACATAATAAAAACCCTACTCATAAACCCTCAAAATATCACTCTCTGTCATTTAGGGTTTTGCTAGACATGGCGACACACATCTCCTCTCGAAGTCTCCTCTCAAAGCTGACACCCACCAACACAACAACCGCCACAGCCGCCGCTAAACCCCTCGCGTTCCTCTTCTCTCGCTCCTTCTCTTCCGGTTCTGTCGCTCCTCTACTCACCAAACCCACATCCTCACATTCTCTTTCCCTCCTACTCCGCCGCCTTCGCCCCCTCGCCGCCGCATCCTCCTCCCTCCATCTCGGTCAGTCTTTCCCCGCCATCCGGAGTTTGTCGACACGCGCCACCTCATCGTCTCTCAGGGATCAAAACCCCAACTGGTCGAACCGGCCACCCACGGAGACGATTTTGCTTGAAGGGTGTGATTTCGAGCACTGGCTCGTCGTGGTGGAACCACCCGATTCCAACTTTACTAGAGATGAGATCATTGATCATTACATCAAAACCCTAGCTTCGGTTCTTGGCAGGTCTAATCTCAACTTTTCAATGTTTGGGTTCTTTTTTCAACTTCCATAATTTGTTTATTTGTTTGCTTGTTTGGCATGAAAAAAAATGGAAAATGATTGTGGATTTGCTTATATAATTATGCATTTGAAAACTATTTTTTCTGCAGTATTTTGTTCTGGCTTGTTTACCCATGTTTGTTTTGCGTTGTTGAGCAATGTTCTGTCCGCACAAGCATTTCCGTTTTGGATTCGTATGTAATGAAACTTTCTTTTGATCTTTCAAGTGATTGACTCATATTTGCCATAATCCTGATCTTGGTTGATTGAGCTAAGCCAAACTTAGAAGAAATATTACGGAATCTATGAAACACTTGCCAGATTATGTATGTTATGATATCATTATTCTTCTCAAACATTTGTTCTTTAAACGTAGAAATAGCTTTGGAAATGAAACATTGTTATTTGTGGCAGTGCAGGCTTTGCTTATTGTTTGTTTGATGAAAGTGCTTTATATTTGTTGGAGACAAATGGATCTTCCTAGTTGATATCTTGTAACCCTCTCAAATTGATAGGATATAATATAGATTTAAATAACAGTCCTTGCATTTTGTCTGACACGTTGAAGTATCATCTTGTTAGGAGTGGCTGGTTTATGTTTTCCCTTGAGTTTGATGTAACATTTAGTATTTTAACACTACTTGATTACTGAGATAATTTCGTTAAGCAACTTTTGGTCTTAGTATCATGTAAATTAGTGACTTAAAATGAAATCTGAACTAAGTATTTATGTTTAGGCAAGTGAAGGTATATCATTGATGACAAGAGCGTCTTTTTACAATTCACATGTAGAGTTTGCTTGCACCTTTAACTTTTAATCCTCTATGTTTAGGATCTGCTTGTAAAACTCCAGTTAAGCTCAATAGACTCTAGCACTTCCGCTATTCATTATTTTTCTGATATTTTGTTATTCTTCTGTCAGCGAAGAAGAAGCAAGAATGAAGATCTACATGGTTTCAACAAGGTGCTACTATGCATTTGGGGCTCTTGTGGATGAACAAGTTTCACTAAAAATCAAAGGTATGTATGCTAATAAATTTCTATTTTTGTGATTTATGTTAAAATTTGGAAAATGATAATTATATTCGTTGCGTTTTTTACAGAGCTTCCTAATGTCCGTTGGGTTCTTCCTGATTCATACCTGGATGTCAAGAACAAAGATTATGGAGGTAAGATGTTAGCATTTAATTATATTGTTGTTTGCATTGTATTATTTGGAGTATATATTTTCCCTTATACAACACTTAATATAGTTGTCACATATTTTGAGTATTTTATCCTTGTTATCAAGAATAACTTATCGATAAAATTTTGTTATGATTTTGGATTTCCTTCATGCATAACAAACTAGCCTAACTTGTAATATAAGGTAGAAACATGGTGTTAACTGCTATTGACATAGAACAATCGGTGCTTTCTTCATTATCAGTCACCCCTTTGTTTTGTTAAAAAACTGTCTATGCACAAATTTATTAATTGCATCATTTTTTGTGTGTACATAATGGACCTTTTTTTTCCTTATTCTTTTGTGCTCCTTTTGTCTTATCCTTTAATCATTTTGACATGATTGTTTGCTTTGTCTTTTATTTTCCATATGCCAGGGGAGCCTTTTATCAATGGGCAAGCAGTTCCGTATGACAATAAGTACCATGAGGAGTGGATAAGGAATAATGCTCGAGCAAATGAGCGGAATAGACGCAATGATCGGCCTCGCAGCTTTGATAGATCTAGAAACTATGAAAGAAGAAGGGAGAACATGCCTCAGGGCAGCAACATGCCTCCTGGCGGCAACATGCCTCCTGGCGGCAACATGCCTCGTGGCAGCAACATGCCTCCCAACAATTTCAGTCGGATGCCGCCCAACATGGGAGGTGGTGCGCCACAAGGAAACATGGGAGGTGGTGCGCCACAAGGGAACATGGGAGGTGGTATGCCACAAGGAAACTATGGAGGAATGCCACCCAACATGGGAGGTGGTGCGCCACAAGGAAACATGGGAGGTGGTGGTGTGCCACAAGGAAACATGGGAGGTGGTGTGCCACAAGGGAACATGGGAGGTGTGCCCCAAGGAAACTACGGAGGAATGCCATCCAACTATGGCGGGACACAACCCAACAACTATGGCAGGGGGGCACAACCCAACAACTATGGTGGGATGCCACCACCACCCAACAATGCAGGAATGACACCAAATGCAGGATGGTCAAGTAACACGGCTGGGAATATGCAGCATAATAACCAAAATGGAAACACACAGTTCCAGGATAACTATGGTAATGGAGGCGTGCCTGGTGGAAACCCTTACCAAGGTTGAAGAAATTGTACCCAGAGTTGTGATCCCATCGACATCTAGTAGAGACTAATTTTGATATGTAGATAAATATGGTTGAAGCTTGGATTCTCTGGATTGATGGTTATTTTAGCATTATTTGTTTTATGATTATAAAGTTGATCTGTGATATTTTGCTTGGCAATGTGATTGATGTTTGCAGAGGAGTCTTTTTAACAAAGGTTTTAGAAGCAGTAAGTTCTACAGATTGAATTTTTAGTAGCAAACGCTCTGCTTTAATGAGAAGAAATTAGGCTATCAAAAGTACTTGTCTGAATAATATTACCATATCGTCATGTGCCAATATAACATTCAACATAATCAGCACTGAATACATCAAAATGTAACCCGAAAAATTCTATGGAGACCGGGGACTGGTGACTGTTTGCCTCCATATATATAAAAACCTAACCTCTCTAGTATCATTGCAGCTAGCAGCCGAAGTTGTGTTATTTTGTAGCATGAGCCTAAAGGATTTTGCCATACACAGTGAACTCGCTATACTTTATTCTACTTTTCTGCAAAAAGTTCAATCCTGAATTGAATTCAGTCTCTGCATCTACAAGCACATCCTTTGCTGTGGACTGCATTCGTTTGTTTTTGGCTGCTCGGATCTGGTCTGCAAGTGAAACTTCTCTCTGCACTTTTTCTTTGTTTATAAGGTCTATGTCCAACTTCTCCCAAGATGGGATATGAGAGTTCACCAAGTTCCCTCTTATAGTGACCGGACCATTTACGGATTTCTTTTTGTGAATCTAATGACAAGACAGAATATGACATTATTAGAGTTTCAAGGCTAGAAGTAAATAACATGATATGATGTATGCGAGCATCAAGGAGTACTATATTGCAATGCCTGAGTTACAGAAGAATCCAAATTGATACAGGATTTTTGGCTTGTCATTTCCATCACTGAGATGCCCAGCCAAAGAAATCAGTGTGATGATAAAACAAAAATGTACATTGACCTTAGGAAGCAGAAAACTATGGCCTCTGGCCAGGTAGAGGTATCCATGAGGGGATTCAAACCCCAAACTACAGGCCGGACCATTATGCTAACCTTCATGGATCAAATGTTCTTGATATATTAATATTTAATTCTCTCTTTTTTTATCCGTCTCATATTTTCTTTATTCTCCTAAATTTTCCAACCTACCATGGTTTTAGAGCTTATACTCTACAATTCTATAATAAACACCATTGCATAAACTTAGCCCTTGTCCACATAATTATTCACTTTAAATTTGGCATACAATAGCCTGACATTAGTGATTTCCACTATTCCTGCAAGGTATTAGATATAATTCAAGCGATATCATAGGATTTTACCTTTGTTAATCTCCGCTTAAGTTTCAATCCTTGGGAAATTGATAACTCTCCATCTTTCTTTGATTTTCTTCCTGTCTTTCTCTTTATTTCTCTTCTTGCTTTTGCTTTTGCTTTCTCCTCTTGGTCTTTTCTCTTTTGAGATAGCCTTGCCATCTTCTGTGCTTTTGCCATAGCTACTTTCTCTGCTCTTTTCAGAGCTGCTTTCTCTCTTATTTTCTTTGCCATCTCCTTTGCCTTTGCCTTGTCTGCCACCAACTGGAGTTGTTGGACAGTTATTTCTTGTTCTAACTTCTCATAGCTATCCCAATTTAGCTCTTGCTGGTCAGTCCATCCATCTTTAGCAGCTTTTGCTATGCTCTTTGACCATGATAGTATAAAATTTTCACCCTGTTGTTTCAATCTCAAACGCTTGCGCCAAACATGTCTTAATGTAGACCCTATTCTTGCCTTGCTCTCATCACTACAAGAGAATCAATTTTGAGTTCTCAATCTTTGAAGTTCAGAAAACTGTGTTACACATTTGTGTTGTTTTAATGAGTCAATAAGAAGAACACAAAAACTTATGATAAGACACATCAAGTAATGATAAATAAACGAGTCATATCATAGATGAATATCAACTTAAATTGAATCTGTAAGACTGTAACCAAGGAAGATTTCAACAAGCTGCTAGAAATTGTTTGCTGATCATACATGATTGGAAGACAATTCTTAGAGATCATGGGATTAGTTGGAAACACTTTTAGTGCAATGCTTAAAATGCGCTTTAAATGATGGGGAAAAATGAAAATGTTTAAAGTTCCAATTACACAGGCACAAATCTTTTCTCAGAATTTAAATTTCCAAGCTATCAGTTTCCTATTTCGACTAACATTCTCAGATTTCCAAACCTAACAACTGAAATCAATTATTCCTGTATATTTGCTTGACATGCTTATGTGAAATTACCAACCATTACTCATTAAAATCATAGGAAGAAAGCTCAAGCTTACCAGAACACTATTTCTTCCTATTCTTCCATGATCCACAAGTTTTGGATACATAAATGCAAAAGTAATACCCAAATTCTTAAATGATTTCATTTCACATCATGCATGAACAAAACCTATCCCAACTTAGGGTTCCAGTGGTTAATAACAGCCTACTAGCATGTGATTCTTAATTTCTAAGTTCGAAAATTATTATCATTTGTGAGTAAAAAATAAAAGTACTACAACAGAGAAAGCTTACCTATGAAAACGGGGATGTTCAGCCATCTTCATCCTAACCTGAAAGTTAAGGTAAAAAAAAAGGAAAACAGGAAGTTGAGAAAGAAATGTAAATTAAGATTAGTTTAAAATCCGTACGAAAAATGGAAATAAACAGAACAGCAGATCCACTATGGAATGACTAATAAGCTGGGGCTATTTCCTCCACTTAAATTTGGGGGAAAAAGGGGAGGTTTATTAGATAATTTCTTTTATTTTGAAGCAAAAATTTTCAAAGCTCTCCATTAAGAAATAGAATTCGGGATCAATATGGAATACTACAAGAAATTTATGACACAAGAAAAAAAGTAGAATAAGTTTAGAATTTCTAAATAATTATCACATACAAATAAAATTAAAAACTTTCAGTTTATATTGTAGTGATCCTTTGGCTCAAGATATTGTTGAACCGAATGGTATATTATTCTGTTTTGAAAATCAAAATTGGTTATCTGAGGGTTTTTTTCGTGGAGAGTTCATTTTTATCATTATATAGACAATTCTTTCAAATAAAAATTCTTTTACATGTTCCACAGATTGTTGCTAATGAATCTTGATTTACTCCTCGCATCAAAGTTCAGGATCCACAATTGAATAAAATATCAAAAGTGCATGTACAGCAGAAAATAAAATACCAAAAGGAATTTGCTATTTTCTGGCAGTCATTTTACACATTAAAAAGGCTGTTAGAACTTCTAGGATCAGATGACAATTTAGAAACACAAAGATGAATATTTGCAAAAGTAGGCCTATGATTCTCACACATGGTATGAATTCTTACCCAATATTTTAATAGATTTTTCATATAAAATTAATGGAATTGCAGATATACTGAATCTTACATGACTTCACCTTGGCATTTCTCAAGGCTTCTATTGTTCTCTGCTTGATTCGCATGCGAGTCTCTGGATACATAGAAGATTAAATTTTATCATTATCCGAATTTATAAAGTTTAAAGTAAATTGACACATTTACATTCAGTACTTACCTGCAGTATGTTTTATGCCTTTGTTCCATGGAACCCTCCCCTTGTTGGCTGATCCTATTTTTCTTCTTCTTTCCATTTCCTTTTGATATTTTTCACCACGGTATTCAAGAGATTGACAATATATATCTATTTTAGCATCCTCATTAGAAGTTTGCATCTCAGATGAATCTGTACTAACTTCTGGTATGTAACAATTGCATATACCAGACATCTTCCCCACATCAAGACTGATATGCAAGGCTCTGGAAGGGTGATCTCTCAAGGAATTAAAATGTGAAAATAAGGGAGATATTTTCTTCGCAGCAGATTCGTGATAATTTGCTTGAAACTTATTTGGTTGACAGTGAGTGTGTTCCATCATAGCAGAAGAAGGCCATAAAAGGGTGTTTGGAACATGATAGAGAGATGGATATGGAACCGACAATCTCCTGATAAATGGTTAAAAGACAACCTTAGTTATACATACCGATCCTGAGTGAAGTTACTTATTAGCATTTAAATACATTTTTTTCCAGTAAACCATCAACACTATACAATCAATGAGCACTTTCAGTACTAGACAGGAATGCAAGGTAGAAAAAGCTTAATGTGTTTTCTGTGTTCTAGATTCTACCCACAATATGAATTGAGTGAATATGTCCTGAGAATGCAGGCACTGAAATTAACTTTCCAAAGAGAAAAAGTAGCTGTAGAATCAGCCCATTTCCAAGAAAAACACTCAATGTCAATCTAATCAGAAAATTCCTAAGTTTATGCATATACAATTCTATTTACAACAGTTTCTCAGGCTCTACAACTCAAGTTCATTATTATATTTGGGAACCAATACCCTCTTAACGAATCATCGCCATGATACTATGATAGCATACACTGCGTTTATCATCATTTGTGCATTAGCAAAATTTTCACACAATCAAAACAACAAGCAATTCAAATAATACAAGTAAAAAATGTAAATTTGCAAATGAAATACAAAATTAATGGCATACTTGAAATGGGTTTTTGCTTCTCTAGCCGTGAAAATGAAATACAAGTACAATAAGTAGAATGCAAAATAAGAGAAGAAAAACTTACAAGTAATGAGAAACTGGCATTGGAGAAAAGAAGATGTAGCGTAGACGTTGTTTGTGTCTGCAATGAAGCATAAAAGCAGATATTTTTACAGGGTTTCAATTTTCAAATGTACCCACTTGTGTATGAAACCCGGACGTGAAGAAGCTGAAGTGAACAGCGACCAGACGTTGATGATTGTTTTCGTTTGTAATCGCACCTTGCTTGCTTCCTGAGTCCTGACAACACCAACACTGAATTTTGAGAAATTTCCTTTTTAGTCCTTACATTAATATAAAATAAACATTTTTCTAATTCTACGAACTTTTTTTTTTTTTTTTTGGTGAGTTTTAGTCACAGATTTGACCAAAATACCCTTAGACTTTATTTTTCATTTCTCATTTCTCATTTCTCTTTCTCTCTTTGAGCGTTAATAAATATTTGTAAGAAATAATTGTTGATGTTTCAATATGAAAAAAGAAAAAAGAAATAAGCATCGATAAATTTTATTATTCTTGTTAAGACGATTTCAACAATATTTTATAGATACAAATATATTGTTTCACTTTAGGGAAACCCCAAGGCCCCAACCAAGGACAGAGCCAAGTGAGGACGAGAGGGGGCCATTGCCCCTCTGAAGTTTTACAGATTTATGGACTTCCTCTAAGTTGTTATATTTTTATGTTTTACAGATTTATGGATTTCCTCTAAGTTGTTATATTTTTATGTTTTTATCGTTGTTTCATATGATCATATCCTTGAAGTTTTATAGTTTTATAAATTAATCTCTTAAACTTTCAGATTTTCATGCTTTTACCCTTATTTGATATTTGGATTTTCTAATTCTTTTATAAATTAAGTGTTAGTAATTTTCTTATAATCAAGTAGAAAATATATTTGATTCTAAATATACCCTTATTATTTCTTTATATCTCAAATATAAATCAAATCGTAACATATATATTTTGTTATGCCATTTGTATTTTTTTCTTATCAAAATTACAATTGACATATTAACTAATTTTATTATATCCTTAAAATATTTTCTCTCTCTGCATATCTTACTTATCTCACACTAGTACCGTAATACAATGTCATACTTTTGATAAATTATTTATATATATTTTGCTAAAATAAAAATAAAAATTTGTTGATTTATATAATTAAAACATGTCAAATAAACATAGTCATATATTTATGTTTAATTTCTATCAAGCATACTTTAATAATTTTTAACAATTAAAATATTTTTTTGGATTTTAGAAAAAGACTAGGATATTTTTTAACAATGAAATTTCATCATCTTTAATGTTTTTTATAAATGCACAAATTAAGATAGTTTATCTCAATAAAATATAATTAATGAAAAAAATTAATGTTTTAAAATATAAACAACATTTTTTTAATTAACCTTTAAGATATATGTCGATTTAACTTATTATTTTACAGCGCCCCCCATGGAACATAATCATGGATCCGTCCCTGCCCCCAACAACATGAATCAAAACATACCTATAACATCAATCTCAAACATCAAAAAACAATTTTTCATTATCAAAACTTCAACCCAACACAAAAACTTAATAACATGCATGGAAAGCACTCCTAAGAATTATCTCCGGTCAACATCGGGTCAAACATCTAGCTAGTTGGGGAAGCCCACCAAGGCACCAACATGAATGTTTACCGTTGGTGAGATGCGGGTGAAAATGAAATGAGGGTATTGATGTATTGTTACAATGCAAAATGATTTTTTTTTTTGTTTGGTTAAAAACAAAATTCAATTATTTTATTAATTTTTACACTTTCATGTTTCAAAATAATATCAATAAAGGTTAATATTAAAAATCTCCTCTCACGTTTAAACTATTATTGACAGGGGCGGAACTGGAAGTTTGATGTTGGAGAGGCCACAAGGTATCTAACGAATTTTTTACGGTATGCATGATGATGACATAAGCAATCAAATTAGCATTTTCTTCTACGTAAGTTAAACTAAAAAGTGTTAAAATATACTTATTTAGAAAAATATCATGAGAGTGCATTCCATCTTCGACTTCCTTACGTCGGAGAAGATACTAGAAACAAGTAAGAACAAAAATTGGGAATCGATTTTAGACCAAGACAGAAATTGGAGGTGGACTTTGGGTTCAATAAAAATGTTTTTAGGAAAACGTGAGATGTGAGAACTTGTATTAATATTTAATATTTTTATAATTTTTTTTATTACAAAAAGTGACCGGAGCCCACGTGAAGTGTGCAGTGTGCATAGAATATAGACTAGTACTTTTGTATTTTTAATAATAAA
The DNA here is from genome assembly GCA_954870605.1 of Acer campestre. Lineage (NCBI taxonomy): Eukaryota > Viridiplantae > Streptophyta > Magnoliopsida > Sapindales > Sapindaceae > Acer > Acer campestre. The sequence continues at coordinate 33,377,901 of OX940801.1, forward strand.
ATAATAACTTAATATATTTTTTTCAAAACCTTGGGGCCTACGTGAAGTGTGAATATAACAATAAAATAATAACTTAAAAAAAAAAAATCAAAATCTTGGAAGGGCCATGGCCCCTGCCGGCCTCCATGATGGTCCGTCCCTGATTATTGGATGTATAGTTACAAATGTTTTTATTTTAGAAATCTCCCCAATGGACTAACACCGTTAACATTCTATTTGTTTTGACTGTTAAAAAGTTTAAAATGTCTATATTTAAGGTTCAATTATATGAATTGATCATATATCCTCATACCTTATTTTTTTTTTTTTTTAAACAGCACATATTTTTACCAAATGAATTAATAAAATTATATAAAAGACAGGAATGTTAATTTGCAAAAAGAGAAGTTATTTTGTGGAAAATTTTATTCCTAAAAATAACAAAGTTATAAATGAATCAAAAGCATTGAAAACGAGTATTTATTGGATTTATAAAATAAGTTGCTAAAATAACTTGGCAGATAATCTGAGCAAATTTTAGATAATTTCAAAGTACAAGTCAATTTTTATTTTTTTTTAAATGTTTAAAAAAAATATTATTATTTATTTCTATTTTAATACTATTTAATCTTAATAATTAAGCAAATCAGTTTCGTGTTACTAAAAAGTCAAAAACTCAAAGTAGACTTAATTTGGTACCCTATGGCTGTGTTTGTTTCGCGGGACTGGACTGGGATTGGACTATTTTTAGTCCAATCTTATGTTTGGTGAGTGCAATCAGTTGGGACTATTTTTATCCCCTTTCCAATTTATCCTGCCAGAGCAAGATAAAATAATCCTCTCAAAATCGTTGGGATTATTTTATCCCATCTTTGATTCAACAAATTTCAACAAATTTCAACAAATAAAATCATCATGTTCATGTTGATTCAACTAATTTCAACAAATTCATCCACCTCATTCAACAAATTTCATCCAAAATAAAATCAAGCCCAACACAACAAAATCCCACAAATCAACACGATCATCGACTCAAAAAAAATTACAAAAAAATAAAATAAAATTCTCTCAAACAACCTCGATCACTCATCCATCACCACCGTCCTGGAAAGCTTCGCCGGTCACCAAACCCCGGCCATCAACGCCGCCGATCTATTCGCTGAAAACCTCAAATGAAAACCCATGACAACTTTGCTTTTGCTACCTCGATTCGAACGATCCAACGTGATCCAAGCTGTGATGGCGCCACCATTGTCCTCGCCGGAGTCTGATCTACCAGTCAAACCAGTCCAAAAATAGTCTATTTGAAATAACAAGAGAAAGGAGAGAGAGAGACCGGAGGATAGAGAAGGGAAAGTTTCGATTTTTTAACAGAGAAAGGAGAGAAAAATATGGGAGGAAAGGGAAAGATTCAATTATTTTGTTTCCACCACCCATGTAACAAAGAAACGAGAGAAGGAGAAGATCATCCAATTATTTTTCTAGGTACAGAGAAGAGAAAGAGAGAAATGGATTCATATAAAAAAAAGGGACAGAAATAGTCAAATCAAGGGGAGGAGATCGAGAGAGAAGAGGATGATAAATATTGTGGGATTAGTTTTTTTTTTTTTTTTTTAAGAAATACTTTTTATTTTAAAAGTTTATTCTAATCCTAGTGCATACCAAACACATGATTGGACTATTTTTAGTCCAATCCAATGTTGCACCAAACACGGGAAACACTATAATTAATCCAATCCAATCCAATCCAATCCCATGTCTTAAAAATAGTCCAATCCTATCCCGCGCAACAAACGCAACCTATATAATATATATATCCTCTCTATTTTGGCTTTTTATCTCCCACCCTACACAATTTGTGAAGCATATATTATCAATGGCTACAGTTACTGAGATGGAGAAGATCAACGTCTATGCTCCAGTTTAAACCGATGATCATGAACTAACTCCAAAATTCGACGGTCCAGTGATCACGAAACCCACTCCTGATTCTCCCCAAACCCTTGATTCATCTTCAACCTCTTAAGAGAAGAAGAAGAAGAAGAAGGACGAGAAGAGAAGAGGTGCTTATTTCTTTTGCTGCTCAAATTTAGAGTTTGATACCACTGATGAGGATGACAAAGCAAAAGCACTTGTGTTTTTTCAAAATACTAATAAGAACAGGTCTTGTGTGACTATGTGTTGTTCCAATTTGGAAGTGAGTCCTAAAAACAATTTGACAAATAAGGTAAATTTAATTCCAAAGTAATTCATTATTCTTCATCCATGCTGTAAATTATTATATGTGTTTGAGAGTGTTTTTGTATTTGTATGAAAAATAAAATATTTGGAATAACTTGCAAAGAAGTATTGATGAATAAATTAATTAAAGTTTGGTTCCGCGAAAGACCGACCCATCGTATATTAGCATATGATGTGGTGCAATTGATCTAATCATATTTTGATACGTGAAATGAGTGGGTTAAATATAAAGTGAAGTTTGTTTAACTTCAATTTCATATCTCTCTTACTTAACTTATTAAAATATAATTATATCAATTGCACCACATCATATATGTTGATATAGTGTTATGATGTATCTTAAATTTTTTTCAAAAATGTTAATAGGTGTTTTTTTTTTATTTTTTATTTTATATATATATATATATAAAATAAAATAAAATCAGTAAAATATGTTTGGATTTTATACAAAACCACTCTCAAAGACATTGTAAAATTATAGTTTATTTAGTTGTTTTAGGATTATGTATTTGTAATTATAGAAGCTTATCTTGTATTGGGTGTAATTATTTTGGTTCAATAAGTCTTGTGTATGAATGCTAAAATCACTCTCTCATCCCACTATCTCAACTCACTCTCTCTTTCTAATGTAACTAGAGATGCACATTTGGGGAATGAGAATGGATATAGGTCCCCCCATCCCCATCCCCATCCCCATCCCCAATTCCTCATTTTTCCCGTTTTTCCCTATTTCCTCGTTTCTTCCATTTCTTTATTTGACTAAAAATTACAAATTAAACTAAAAAAACAAACATTCTATTACAAATACAAAATAAAATTCATTAGTGCATTTTATATAAAATGTGTATATATACTTAGGGATTTAGGGTTTTCAAAGAATAAAAAAAAAATTAAAAATATATATTATAATTATATTTATATTTTTTTTGGGGAAATGGGGAAATGGGGATGGGGGACCTCTCTCCCATCCCCCAACACCAACCCCCCCCCCCCCCCCCCCCCCAAAAAAAATAAAAAAAAATCCCCAAATGGGGATGGGGATGGGGATGCGGGGAATTGGAGCCCCGGGGAAAAATGTGCATCTCTATTTATCTAATCCCCTATTTTGTTAAAATGAGGACATCAATGATTAGATTTTGGGTTAATTGCACAAACATACCTTCTATTTATCTAATAAAGCATATTTTCAAACAAATATCCTATTCAAACAGAAACATCCCAATTGGAATGTGTTTGGAGTATGGAAAGTCAATAATACCCTTGGGTAAAAGGGAGAGGTTATTTTGGTGGGTAAATTTCACAAATAACCCTGAATTTAGGTGTAATTGTATAAATATTCATTTTATTTCTAATAATTACATAAATTACCCTACCATCATTTGACTTTTGTTAACTTTAACCTTTAACCACATTTGTATCCCAAAATGACTAAACTACTATTGAAAACTTATTTATCTTTTCTTTTATTATTTAAAAATATTAAAAAATATTTACTTAAAAATTTGAAAAAATCGGTACAAATTTTTTTTTTGTTGCTTTTATTTTCGTTTTCTTTCTATCAATTTTTATTTTTATTTTTTTATTTTTTTATTTATTTTTTTTTTTTTACATTTTCCATGTCCAAACACCAAATTTTCAGATTTCAAAAACCAACTTTATCACCAAAACATTCAATTTCATACTCATCAACTCAAACAATTTTATTTCATCAACACAATCAAAACCTACCAACAATTACATTTAATCAACAGAATCAAAACCCACTAAACACAACCATTTTTCCAGTTTTGTGGGTTCTGACTATGTTAAAAAAAATGACAGAAAGAAAGCAATAAAAAAATTGTACCGATTTTTTCAATTTTTAAGTAAATATTTTTTAATACATTTAAATAATAAAAGAAAAGATAAATAAGTTTTCAAGGGTTGTTTAGTCATTTCGGGATACAAATGTGGTTAAAGGTTAAAGTTAACAAAAGTCAACTGACGATAGGGTATATTTATGTAATTATTGGAAAAAAAAATGAATATTAATACAATTACACCTAAATTCAGGGTAGTTTGTGAAATTTACCCACTAAAATAACCTCAACCTTTTACCTTAGGACACTATTGACTTTCCATACCCCAAGCACATTCCAATTGGGATGTTTATGTTTGAATGTGACATTTGTTTAAAAATTTGCTTTATTAGATAAATAGATGGTAAGTTTGTGCAATTAACCCTCAGATTTTGAAGCACTCAAGAGTTTAACATGAATGATAGCAATCATAGCATAATGCCAATGCAGATATTGAGTTTGATTAAAATGATCCCCTTTAAATTTGATTACAATAAAAAATAAAAATAAACGATCATGCAATTTAATTCTAAAGTTTTCTAAAAAATACCTGGTCCCGAATTAATAGATATTAATAATAATATATATAAGTTAAAATCCTCCATGGAGAGAATTTTTTACTAATGATGAGGAATCACAAGAAATTTTATATCTACAATTATAATATCGGAATTTTTATTTTATTTTATTTTATTATTATTTTTTTTTTTTTTATGTGTGTAAAACCTTAGATATTAGAATTCTACCCATTGAAATATATAAGGGTGGACGTGAGTAGAGATGGCCACGGTTCGGTTCGGTTTCAGTTTCAGTTTCATGGCCACCAAATACCAAAACCGTAACCGAAAAACCAGTTTGGTGCACGGTTTGTAACCGTTGGTTTGGCAGTTACGGTTTTGGTTTCAGTTTTGGGTGGTTTCAGTTTCGGTTTTTTTACCATCGAACAAAGTTTAAAATTAAAAATAATTAAAAACATTTTCATTGAAGTATTTAGCAATGTTTAAAAGAAAAGAAATTGACATTTGTTAATAAATACAACTTTACAATTGCACAAAAATTAAAAAATAAATAAATTAGAAATTGGCCTTGAATGCTTGAATTCAAATATACAATATTACAATGTAGCAAAGTTAAAATAAAAAAAAAATAAAAAAAACCCTTGCACTTAATTTTTACCACAATTAACTTGCCTACATATCCTCCACCAATGTAGAGGACTCAAATGCCACATAGTTCTTTTACCTTTAATTAGATGGTCGGTGTTAGAAGTTGGAAGTTGGAACGGAATCTATTCGCTACCTTCCGTTCCCGTGGTTTGCTCATCTTTGAAGAAATTGTTCAATAACTTCGGCTGGAGTTCTTGTTGTTTGTGTTTTGCCTTTGTTCAATCATCAACACACACGCTTGCATTTTAAATGATTGTGGACATATAACTGATCGTCTTGGTTCCAAAATATTTCTACCTGCACTAAATTCTTGTTCCACAGCAACGGTAGAAACCGGTGTTATAAGAATTTGTTTGGCAATAATAGCCAAAATTGGATAATCCTGTTCATGACTCTTCCACCAAACCTGGATACTAAATTTTTCTTCTAAAAATTCATGAGTGGCTTCTAAATACCGGTCAAGCTCAAAGTCATATGAGGATGAAGAAGATGTTCGTAATTTTTTGGGTCTTTGGGGAAACAATCGATCCCTTAAACCCTTTAATTGAAATTTTGAGGAAGTAGCAGTACCACCAGACGTGGGTTGGGGTTGTGAAACCGGCATGTTAAAAGATGGACCATACATTCTAAGATATCCATCATATAATTCATAAAGCAAAGTCTTAACGAAATTACAATAACTAAGAACATCAACTTCTAATTCTAAACTTTCGTAATAATGAGTTAAATAAACTTACAAACATTCTAATTTAAAACGTGGATCAAAACATGATGCAAGCAAATAAATATTTGGAATCTCCCCATAATACTGTAACCATTTTGTTTTCATGGCAGAAGCACATGGACTCAATTGAACATCGAATTCACACTCACTAAATGTACCAGCAATATTAACACTTTGAATAAGAAATAAATGAGTAGTGAGATAGTAAACACCAGATAAAACATTTGTAGCATCATTAAAAACACGTAACAATTGAAGAATTTGTACACATGCATCCCAATGGTTCAATTGAAGAGAAATTGAAGGAACGTTATAAGTAATAAAAGAAACTAATAATTCCTTATATTCAACACTTTCATTAAGCAACTTATAAGTAGAATTCCAACAAGTGGTAATATCTCGAGAAAATTTAATGGGACACATATTATTTTAAGAGAAATATTTTAACCACTGTTTCTGGGTTCTATTATGCCTCCAGATATAGTTAATACTATCCCTAATTAGTCTAATATAAGCAGAAAAAATTGTTAATCCATTTTGAACACACAAATTTAAAACACGGCATGCACATCTTTAATGAAATAATTTACCCCCAAAATAGGAATTGCACAAATCCTGTAACATAGGAATAGATGCAGTATTGCTTGCAGTATTATCAAGACCAATAGCAAAAATTTTGTTTTGGATATAATACTCTTGAAAAATAATTTTAAGGAGTTAAAAAATATTTTGAGCTGAATGTGAGTCATCGAAAACACGAAATGCAAGAATTCTTTTTTTTGTATGTCCCAGTCATTATCCATATAATGACATGTCATACCCATGTATGAATGACTACCAAAATTTTTGGTCCATATGTCGGCACATATGGAAACGCGACCTTGAAATTGTTAAAAAAATGATTTCAATTTGTTTTTTTTTCTTTTGTAAATGGTATTTAGTGTACGTGTGAGAGTGAATCTAGGAACATTGCATTGCAGAATTTAATGCATTTTGACAATAATTAACAAAACCTACTTTTTCACCAAAACCAAAAGGTAAGTGTTCAACTACAACCATTAATGCTAATTCTTCCCTATTTTTTTCAGACGTATAATGAAATAATGATTAGAAGGGGTTCCGTACTTGGAGATTTGGGCTTGGTTACTAGCCTTCGCGTATTCGGACGGGTGATTTTTTTTTTTTGATATGTCCAGTACGTGCCATATTCGAAGGATTTGGCAGTCTTGTATGATTTGGGGCAGTAATTGCACTGGATTTTGAAAAATACATCATTTAACTTAGTTTTCTTCATATGCACTTTGAAGAGTTCAGACTTCATTGGCTTTTCTTCTTCACTTTCACATGCAAAAAAATCATCTGAAGGGGGTGGGGGATCAGATAGAGTTTCATTAGTATTGGGGGTATTGGGATTGGGGTCGAATCCATCGAACTCGGGAATTATTAGAGGGGGATTAGGACTAGAAGGGTGATTGGATCCAAATCGATCTTGAAGGAAATCGTGGTAAGCTTGGTCGTGGTAAGTAACATCACCACCAACGTGTTTCAACAAGTTTTACATTGGACCTTTTCCTTTGTCCAAATTTCTTGAACCATCTCCCCCAGTTGCCATTGAAAAATTAATAATAAAAAAATATATAGATATATGTGAAGAAAATATTGTTGGAATAATAGTGGTAACAAGGTAAAAAAAAAAAAAATAGATGATTGAAAATAAATATATTGTTGGAATAATAGTGGTAAGTTGGTAACACTAAAAAAAAAAAAATAGATGATTGAAAAAAAAATATATTGTTGAAATTTTTTTTATGATAGTAAAAAATAGAAGAAATAAATATTGTAAATAAATTTGATGATTGAAAAAATAGATGATAGTAAAAAATAGAAGAAATAAAGATTTATTAATTTATATGTGAAATGAGAATTAAAGAAAATTGTAAAATGTAGAGAGAATTGAGAATTTGAGATTGACAGAGATTGAGAGAAGTTGAGAGAATGAGAGTGGTGTGAAGAATAATGAAGTGTTGAGGGTATTTATAGGATTATAGTGGAGAGGGGCAACTTTGCAATTAGGAAAAATTAAGGGGAAAAAAAAGAAGAAGATGACCGTTTGGCTTAAATGGCCGTTGGGCAGAAGATGACTGTTGAACGGTCATCTTCCCAACGACCATTTAATTGTTTTTTCAAATTGCATGTCACGTGGCAGCATCTGATTCGTCTAGATTTTTTTTTTTAATTTTTATTTATTTATTAAACCGGCGGTTTAACCACCGGTTTTAGGCGGTTTTTTTTACTCCCATAACTGAACCGTGGGAAACCGGTTTTCAAACCATCGATTTTGATCATGGTTTCGGTTAAACCGCGGACGAAATCGACGGTTTAACTGAAACTGTGGCCACCTCTATACGTGAGTCAAATCGGTTCAGTTTCCGATCAAAACCGTCCATAAAATCATGACTCGTATATACTCAGTTTTCATATTTTGTTAATCAGATTGACTCGCAAAAACAAGTTGATTCAATTTGATTTGAACTTTTCTTTTCTTTTCTTTTTTCGGTTCAATTCGTTTTTGTTTAATATGGTTTAAAGCTTAATGGGCTTTTAGTCCTTTTGGACCATAAATCAGAGTTCCTACTTGATAAACTATTCACATATTATAACTCATTTATATTGTTTATAGTTCAATAACTTCATATTAAAAAAATATTTAACTTAATAATAAAAATAGAAGTCCAAATAATCTATAATACATCCCATTTTAATTCAAAATATCATAATATACGTAATGAGATTTCGTTTGTGCGACATTGTGAAATCATGACATGAGACTACTATGAGAGAGATGGGAAGAAATAGGGATGGGACTTGAGTTGAGAGGCATGAGATGGTGAGAGTGAGATATGAAAGATTCTGCCTCCAGTGGCGTAACTCAGTTAGTAGATAGACTATCTTGGAGCTTGGGCAAATGATTCCTAAATAAGCGGCTTGAATCCTACCAATAGTCAAAACTTCAAATAAAAAAAAATAAAAAAATAAAAAAAATAACTTTGTCTAGATATATACCGTAAAAAAAATATATATTAGAGATTCTAGGGTGGTTTTTTTATTTTTTTATTTTTTTATTTTTTATTTTTATATATTTTAATTATAGATTAGTAATATTATATATATATAGTTAATATATATATACATAATATTTAATAAAACAACATTTATCAACTTAAAACTATATATATATATATATACAAATTTTCTATTATCAGTTCGTCCTAATATAAAATATATCAGGAAGAAGAATGTGGACCATTAGATTTATATACTTTGACTCAAAGTGTATGCACTTGTCAAAACTTCTCTATAATCTATGGTCTATATTCTTCGTCTGGATATATTTTATATCAGGACGAACTGATATAGAAATACTATATATATATAATATTTAATAAGATAAGAGCATTTTCATTGTAATGCTAAATCATTGTGTTAATACTATAATTTAGCATAAAGTAAAAAAAAAACATGCTCTGATGAAGTGCCAAATAGCATATGCTATACTTTGTACAAAATTTGGCATAGTGTATATTATATGTCAAATTTGGCACAACAATAAAAGCAACTGTATTTGTTGGCTTTTTAAATTTTAAATAATAAAAATTTAACATATTTTGTAGGGAAAATTAAAATTGAAACAATTCTAAAAAACTATTCAATGCATTTATTGAATGTATCGATTGTATTTGTAGACTTTTATAATTTTAAATAATAAAAGAAATAAAAAATAGCATATCAAATAAAATTTTGCATTGGAGTGCAATGATAAAATGATGTGCCAAATATAACATTTTACTATTTTTTTTATGCCAAATTTGGCATTGACATTGACATATGCATTGAAGATGGTTTAATATATGTATATATACATATAAATAATATTTAATACAACAAATTTATGAACTTAAAACAATATATATATATAATATTTACTAAAACAATATATAAATATGCATGACTAGTTAAAATAATCCATATATATAGTGGAAATGGTGAGAGATAACACTCTTTTTATGCTGAATTTTGAGAGTATCACTAGTCTAATAAGTTAAGTTTAAATGGTACCAAAGGACTAAAATACCATAATCTCCTTCTTTTATCAGTTTTTATTTTTATTTTTTTTATAAATAAAAAATTGGAGGTCCTCCATCAATGAAGATGAAAGACCTCCATTGGAGGTCAATTCGTCAAAATCGGCCTTCATTAGACCTCCGATGGAGGTCTTGATGAAGAAGATGACCAAATATATTTTGAAAAATTTCATTTTTGTTCAATAAATCTTGGAAATTGCAAATATATCTATTAAGTATCAAAAACTACCTAATAAGTCTTGGAAACTATATAATAAGTCTCAAAAACAACAAAATAAGTTATGGAAATAGAAAAATAAGCCTTGAAAACACAAATAAGCGCGATATTTATTTTTGTGAGTGTGTTTTAAGGGTATTCTTGTCAGATCCACACTTTAGGTGCTATTAAAACTTAAGAATTAAGTTGGTGATCGTCATAAAACTCATTCTTTAAAGAGTGCTATTAAGATGGCGCTCGGTAAGGTTTTTAAAACTTTTTTTTTTGTTTGGTTTTCACGCGTGACGAAACAACAAAAAGTTGTATATCATGTGTTTTTGTTTTGAAATTTTTAAGAATAAAAAAATTGATTTCACTTATTTTACCTTGGTAAGTGAAAACACTTTTTTATTGTTCTCTTTGTTTTTGTTCTCCATAGGGTTTGAGCCGCTGACTTAAGAGTTATTTTTTCAAGCCTTAAGCCCATCCATCTACTAGCAGAGTAATGTCATGCACAATATATCTCTCATTACAATTGTAGAATAGCTATAATAATATATAAAAGTAATGTTAGGATTTCTAAAAAATTTACCCAAATGATTTAGTAAAAATTTACTCAAATTCATTCCTAAATAATGGGGCATGTGAGTTTTCAACATTTTGAGTGATATGATATTGACAAATTTTGTGGGAAACCTAGCATTACTCTATAAAATAGTTTTGAAAATTAATTCTATCAAATGCGTTTTTATATTTTCATTCTCCGAATATCGTTTTCAACAATCGTTACTAGACACGTTTTCGAATTCAAAAAATACAAAAATCAATTTCTCAAAATCAAATGAAAACGAGAAAACAGAAAACGAAAAATGAAAACGTTACTGAAAAGACCTTAAATTTATGAACCTTATATATATATATTTAACATTTACTTGGGTTATTTGATTTGGATTTTATCAAGGCAAAATAGTTCATGACTCACGTAAACTTGGTTTTAATTTTTATGAATCAGATTGACTCGCCTTAATAAGGTAACTCGACTCAGTATTTTAATTATTGGGTTATGTAAATTTGTATAAGAGCATGTTTAGTAATCAAGAATTCTAATGAGGGAAACACGAAAATAAGGTATAAAGTTTATGCTATAAATGAAATTTAATTCTCCGCCTAAGGAGTCAACATGATGGCAGTTGAAGAGATGGGGATGGATATTGGTTCTTATCCCTATCCCTATTCGTGGGATCTCCATTGCTCGATGACGGAGATCTATTGACGGAGACAAATCTCCGTCCCTGAGCGATGGAGATGATGAAGGATCTATGGAGATCATTCGACTAAGGTGATCTCCATTGCCTTGACGATGGAGGTTAGTCGGTGATGGAGATCCGTCGAGGCATCCAATCTCTGGATCTCCACCGTTGATGATAGTTTTTCATTTTTTATTTTTTTAATTTAATTGCCATGTGTTATTGTGCAAAAGATTAAAATATCCCTAATTCCATTAAGTTTGACTAACCTTTGATTGATAGAAGGTTAGTCAAACTATCCCTTTTAGAAGAGATCCCGGTAGACATCCTGCCAAAACCGATCCCTTTTAGAAGAGAAGGCCGCAAAGCCAAGTTATGTGCCAACATATCCCCTGATCTTGGAATAATTTGATATTAATGGATTAATTTGTAAAGTACATTATTATTATTATTATTATTATTATTATTATTATTATTATTATTTTGAACAACAAGCTCTGTTATTATTATTATTATTATTTTAATATCTAAGTTAAAGCAATTATATATATATATAGTTTTTTTTTTTTTTTTTTTTGGGTACAATTTATAGATCTTTTCTATTAATAAAAATAAAAATAAAAATAAAAACAAATAAAAAAGAAAAGAAAAGAAAAACCAAAGCAGAGGGGCACGTAGGACCCAAAACGATCCATCCCAGTGTCTGTCACTCTGTTGATGGCACCTCTGTCTCTAAAATAAGAACGGTTGAGTGTCTGTTGATGGAGTACTAGTACCATTGAAAGTAGAACCTGTTGAAGTAGATCCATCCCATGCCTCAAATAATTCCTGGTCCCAGTACTCCAAGTTCCCATCACCGGGCTGAACATTACTATTTTTTTCCGGAGCTCGAATTCCTTCCAACTCCATCGCCACTTCTTTCATTGTAGGTCTTTGCTTCCCTTGTAGGTTTAGGCATCTAATTGCAAGGTTAGCCATTACCATTATCTCTTCTTCCTTTCCCAGCTTTACTTGAGCATCAAGAATATCACACACTTTGTTCTCCTCCATGGAATTAATGAAATATGATGCCAAACTTCTACCTTCTTCCGTCGCTGTTGAAAATATTGGTTTTTGTCCTGTTAGAAGCTCGACCAAGACTACTCCAAAACTATAGACATCACTTTTATCGGTGAATTGATTTGATCGGAAGTACTCAGGGTCAAAGTACCCAAAGGTTCCTTGTACTTTGGTGGTTAGATGAGTATCATCAACTGGAATTGATCTCGAAGTTCCAAAGTCGGCTACTTTTACCCTGTACTTATCATCCAAGAGTATATTAGAAGTCTTGATGTCTCGATGATAAATGGGTATAGAAGCTGCAGAATGTAAGTAAGAAAGAGCTCCTGCAATTTCTATTGCAATTCGTAAGCGCATATCCCATGTGAATGGAAGGTCTTCGTTTTGCTCTTGAAGATAATGGAAAAGAGTTCCATTTTGGATGAATTCATAAACTAACAAAGGAACCTCTGTCTCCAAACAACACCCCAATAACTTAACCACATTTCTGTGATTAATTTGTGAAAGAATGACCACCTCATTAATGAATTCTCGAAGCTTGGCTTTATCAACTACTTTGGATTTTTTGACAGCAACAATTCTTCCATCTGCCAACATTCCTTTGTAAACAGTACCTTGGCCACCCTGACCAAGTATTCTATCAATGTTGAAATGGTCAGTGGCCTTATCTAACTCCTTTGAATTAAAAAGTTTGCTTGTGTCAACACTACCATCAAATGTAGTTAACTTTTGCTTTAAAAGCAAACCACCATTTTGTTTGAAGTGCTTTTCTTTGAGCTTGATCTTGTTTCTTCTCTTTATCATTTTGTACAACAACCATGCTCCAATAATTAGAAACAAAGTTCCAAAGCTTGTGCTCAGGCCTGCATAAATATTAATTTCAAATTAGATCTTATTCAAACTGATGAGTAATACCATTTATTTATGCTAAACTTGAATGCATATATCAGACAAAAATGGCTACCTATTATGATCATCTCAAACTTCAATTTATTTTTGGCGGTGGGTGATGGGTAGCATTTGTAGCCCCCTTGATTGTTTTCACAATAATATTCTGGCCCGCAAATGTTGGCATTTTCAGCACACTCATCAACATCTGACATGTATCAAGCCCAATATAATTACAGTTAATATGGAACATATATAGTTAAAAAAACAAAAATAAACAAATTATAAATTAAATTAAGTACAAATATATCTTTTTCTTCTTTCAAGTACTTATGAATTGCACAAAATCTCCTTTATTGGGGTTTTTCATTTACTTGTTCAAATTCATCTTTTTAAAATACAAACACTTGCAAAGAATAATTCTTTTACACATTATATATAAATCACGATTATATCATTCAAGTAAGGATTATAAACATATGAAGATAAACACTTTGCAAAGAATAATTCTTGTACCTTGACATCCTTCTAGAAGATAAGGATTTCCTTGGAATCCCGGTAAGCATTTACATTGAACAGTTGGTAAGTCGATACTAAAACAACTACAAGCAGATATTTCACAAGTAGAGGTTAACTCGTACGTCTTATTGGAATTTTTTTTCTCAAAACTATAGTTACTGAACGCTACATTGGTTATGCTCCAATCCAGCACCACTGGAACGTGGGTGAGATGTTTAATATCTTGAGGATTCTTGAAGTTGTCTTGGAGCCACTGCCGTTCCACCTATTAGAAAGCACACATGTGAAGTTAGAGAATATATATGAGAATGAATCTGCTCAATCGCGTTTGAAGACATAAAAAAAGTATAACAAATATGAAAGATTAACACTATACCACAGCAGAATAATATGGCCTATTTTCCTCGACAATGAAGGACATAGATGGAAAAAATCGTTTGAGAGGCGATTTCACTTGTTCCTGGCAAAAATCATTATTTTGGTTGCAGGTTGTAGAACATCTAGCAATGTTTGAATCATCTTCGCCCGTCAGCAAGGAAAAGTTGCCGCAATTTCCTATACCGACGAAATCGTTTCTTAATGCAGTGAGGATAAAGGAGGTTGATGTAAGAAGAGTTGAGGTAACTATAGTGTCATTAGACATATTGTAAACAGGGTGATTTATGCGAATGGTACCGTCTGTTGAAATATTAAGCAGTTCTAAGTTGATGTCACGGAGGTATGGCTTACTGTGATTGCAGTCCACTTTGAGCCTACTGTCCATTGCACAACCCTCTTCGATCCCAAATGGAAATAGAATCGGTACGTTTCCACATGTGGATGTGCAATTTGTTGATGATCCTGGTTGTGCTTGTGCCAATGCCATTACTGGCCATAGCACCAAGAAAATGATCTGAAACTGCACCAAAGGTAGCATCATTGATCTTCACTATCTCTGACCTCTTGTATTTTAACTTTTGCTCTGTGTTTAACTATTATAAAATGTTGAATTTAAATAAACAGATTCAGCTGATCCCTTTCCTTGCAATTAATAGCAGAAGACTGCAACATTTAGTAAAGCACGCTAGAATTGAAATCGTTTTTATTGACCGAGCAAAGGAAAGTGATATCGACTCTAGCAGCCATGCTTGTCAATTCATAACTATATATGTATATATATAAAAGGGATAAATAGTTATAATGCTTAAAATTTTTTTAAATTTTATTCGTAGGTACATTTTATTGAACTTATTATTTACCAAAAAATTTAGATCAAAATTTATAAAAATCCATACCAAAATTGAAATAGGTATCCTTATTAGAGATTTAATATATATAAAAACTTTCAAATACGGTATTCTGGATTTATAATTTATTCAATACCGAGATCCAATTTTAGCCCCCCTAATCCAAAGGCCTAAATGAATGTAAATACATTTTATTTATTTTTTATAAAAAAAATGTGGTCCACTCCCTCTCTCTTCCTCTCTACTTTCTCCCTCCCTCACGCCATCATGCCTCATTTTTCTCTCCTGACTGATTCATTGGTCAAACATCCATCACCTCACATTAGCTAAGCTCTCTTACTTTCTCCCTTTACGTGTTTTTTTTTTTTTTTTTTTTTTTTTTTTTTTTTTTTCCGCCGTGTATATATGTACATATATTTGAAAACTTTTAGTTTGGCAATATTCATTGACCTTAGATTGTTATTGACATAATTCCCTAATTTATAATTTATCCCTAAAATTAGGGATATAATCATTTCCCCCTTATAGTTTGCCCTATTAGACATTTTGCTCTCTCTAGTTCCAATAATAGTCATTCTTCCACCTGAAAACTAAAATATTAGACGTTTTGCCCTCTACCATTAGGATTTCCATTAAACTAGTACTTTGATTGTCAAATAGCAAGGGCAATATTGTAATTTCGTTAAGAGGACATGAATGGGAATTAATTTTGGAAGGGTAAAAAAGGAAAAACAAAATAAAAATTAATGATTTAATAATTACAAAATAAACGTGCGGATGAAATGTAAAAATAAAACATTTATTTTAAAAAAACATTAATATAAAGAATAATAGAATAATAGAATAATATAGTTCGATCTTGAAGGAACTCGTGGTAAGTGACATCACCACCAACTTGTTCCAACTAGTTTTGCATTGGAACCTTTCCTTTGTCCAAATTTCTTGAACCATCTCCCCCACTTGCCATTGAAAAATTAATAATAAAAAAAATATAGATATATGTAAAGAAAATATTGTTGGAATAATAGTGGTAACAAGGAAAAAATAAAATAAAAATAGATGATTGAAAATAAATATATTATTGGAATAATAGTGGTAAGTTGGTAACACTTAAAAAAAATAGATGATTGAAAAAAAAATATATTGTTGAAATAATAGTGGTGAAAAAAAAATTATGATAGTAAAAAATAAAAGAAATAAATATTGTAAACAAATTTGATGATTGAAAAAATAGATGATAGTAAAAAATAGAAGAAATAAAGATTTATTAATTTATATGTGAAATGAGAATTAAAGAAAATTGTAGAATGTCGAGAGAATTGAGAATTTGAGATTGACAGAGATTGAGAGAAGTTGAGAGAATGAGAGTGGTGTGAAGAATAATGAAGTGTGGGGGCTATTTACAGGATTATAGTGGAGAGGGGCAGCTTTGCAATTAGGAAAAATTAAGGGGAAAAAAGAGAAGAAGGTGACCGTTTGGCTTAAATGGTCATTAGGTAGAAGATGACTGTTCAACGGTCACGGTTATTTGCCTAATTACCATTTAATTATTTTTTTTCAAATTGCATGCCACGTGGCAGCATCTGATTCGTCTTGAGTTTTTTATTAAAAAAACATTTTTTATTTATTTATTAAACTGGCGGTTTAACCACCGGTTGTAGGTGGTTTTTTTACTCCAAACCGTAACTGAACCATGGGAAACCGGTTTTCAAACCGCTGGTTTTGGTCACTGTTTAGGTCGTATGGTTTCGGTTAAACCGCGGATGAAACCGACAGTTTAATCGAAACCGTAGCCACCTCTAGACACGAGTCAAATCGGTTTAGTTTTCAATCAAAACTGTCCATGAAATCATGACTTGCATATACTCGGTTTTCATTTTTTGTTAATCAGATTGACTTGCAAAAACAAGTTGATTCAATTTGATTTGAACTTTTTTTCTTTTTTTTTTTCTTTTTTCGGTTCAATTCGTTTTTGTTTAATATGGTTTAAGGCTTAATGGGCTTTTAGTCCTTTTGGACCATAAATCAGAGTTCCTACTAGATAAACTATTCACATATTATAACTCATTTATATCGTTTATAGTTCAATAACTTCAAATTAAAAAAACATTTAACTTAATACTATAAATAGAAGTCCAAATAATCTATAATACATCCCATTTTAATTCAAAATATCATAATATACGTAATGAGATTTCGTTTGTGCGACTTTGTGAAATCATGACATGAGACTACTATGAGAGAGATGGGAAGAAATAGGGATGGGACTTGAGTTTAGTGGCATGAGATGGTGAGAGTGAGATATTAAAGATTCTGCCTTTAGTGGCGTAGCTCAGCTAGTAGATGAACAATCTTGGAGCTTGGACAAATGACTCTCAAGTTAGCGGTTTGAATCCTACCAATGGTAAAAGCTTAAAAAAAAAAAAAAAAAAAAAAAAAACCTGGTCTAGATAAATACTATAAAATATATATATATATATATTAGAGATTCTAGGGTGGCTTTTTTTTTTTTAAAAAAAAAATTATAGATTAGTAATATTATATATATATTTTTTGTAAATATATATATACACATAATATTTAATAAAACAACATTTATCAACTTAAAACTATATATATACAAATTTTCTATTATCAATTCGTTCTAATATAAAATATATTAGGACGAAACATGTGGGCCATTAGATTTATATACTTTGACTCAAAGTGTATGCACCTGTCAAAACTTCTCCATAATCTATGGTCCACATTTTTCGTCCGGATATATTTTATATTATGACGAACTGACAATAGAAAGACTATATATATATATATATTTAATATTTAATAAGATAAGAACATCTTCATTGTAATGACAAATCATTGTGCCAATACTATAATTTAGCATAAAGTAAAAAAAGAATGCTTCAATGCAGTGCAAAATTTGGCATATGCTATACTTTATGCCAAATTTGGCATAATGTATATCATATGTCAAATTTGGCACAAAAATAAATGCAACCGTATTTGTTAACTTTTAAATTTTAAATAATAAAAATTTAACATATTCGGTAGGGAAAATTAAAATTGAAACAGTTCTAAAAAACTATTCAATGCATTTATTGAATGTATCGGTTGTATTTATAGACTTTTATAATTTTAAATAATAAAAAAAGTAAAAAATAGCATATCAAATAAAATTTTGCATTGAAGTACAATGCTAAAATGATGTGCTAAATATAACATTTTACTATTTTTTATGCCAAATTTGACATTGACATTGGCACATACATTGGAGATGATCTAATATATGTATATATAAAAATAATATTTAATACAACAAATTTATGAACTTAAAACAATATATATAATATTTACTAAAACAATATATGAATATGCATGACTAGTTAAAATAACCCATATATATAGTGGAAATAGTGGAAGATAACACTCTTTTTATGTTGAATTTTGAGAGTATTACGAGTTTAATAAGTTAAGTTTAAATGACACCAATTGACTAAAATACCATAATCTCCTTCTTTTATTAGGTTTTTTTTTATTTTATTTATTTTTTTATTTTTATTTTTTATATATATATATTAAAAAAAAACTTGGAGGTCCTCCATCATGAAAGACCTCTATTTGAAGGTCAGTTCGATCTCCAATGCAGGTCGAAATCAGCCTTCATTAGACCTCCGATGGAGGTCTCGATGAAGAAGATGACCAAATATTTTTTGAAAAATTTCATTTTTGGTCAATAAATCTTGGAAATTGCAAATATATCTAATAATTCTCGAAAACTATATAATAAGTCTCAAAAACAATAAAATAAGTTCCGAAAATACAAAAATATGTCTCGAAATCACAAATAAGTACGAGACTTATTTTTGTGAGTGTGTTTTAAGGCTATTCTTGTCAGATCCACACTTTAGGTGCTATTAAAACTTAAGTTATTAAGTTGATGATAGTCATAAAACTCACTCTTTAAAGAGTGCTATTAAGATGGCGCTTAGTAAGGTTTTTAAAATCTGTTTTTTTTGTTTTCACTCGTGACAAATAACAAAAAGTTGTATATCACGTGTTTTTGTTTTGAAATTTTTAAGAATAAAAAAATTGATTTCACTTATTTTACCTTGGTAAGTGAAAACACTTTTTTATTGTTCTCTTTGTTTTTGTTCTCCATAAGATTCGAGGCGCTGACTTAAAAGTCATTTTCTAAGTCACAAGCCCGTCCATCTACCAGCCGAGTAATGTCATGCACAATATATCTCTCATTACAATTGTTGAATAACTATAATAATATATAAGAGTAATGTTAGACTTTCTAAAAAATTTACCCAAATGATTTAGTAAAAATTTACTCAAATTCATTCCAAGATAATGGGGCATGTGAGTTGTCAACATTTTGAGTGGATGATATTGACAAATTTGTGGGAAACCTAGCATTACTCTATTTTTCTTTTTTTAAGTCGCATTACTCACTCTGAAAATAGTTTTGAAAATTAATTTTATCAGACGCGTTTTATATTTTCATTCTTCGAATATCATTTTCAACAATTGCTACCAGACGCATTTTCGAATCCGAAAAAAAATACAAAAATTAATTTCTCGAAATCAAATGAAAACGAGAAAATAGAAAACGAAAAATGAAAACGTTACCAAACATACCCTAATTTTTTGAACCTTATATATATATTTAACATTTACTCGGGTTATTCGATTTGGTTTTTGTCAAGGCAAAAGAGTTCATGACTCACGTAAACTTGGTTTTAATTTTTATGAATCGGATTGACTCGCCTTAATAGGATGACTCGACTCAAATAGGTATTTTAAGTATTGGTTTATGTAAATTTGTATAAGAACGTGTTTAGTAATCAAGAATTTTAATGAGGGAAACACAAAAATGAGGTATAAAGTTTATGCTATAAATGAAATTTAATTCTCCGCCTAAGGAGTCAACGTGATGGCAGTTGAAGAGATGGGGAAGGATATTGGTTCTTATCCCTATCCCTATATGTGGGATCTCCATTGCTCGGTGACGGAGATCTATTGATGGAGACAAATCTTCGTCCCTGAGCGATGGAGATGACGAAGGATCTATGGAGATCGTTCGATTGAGGTGATCTCCATTGCCTCGACGATGGAGGTCAATCGGTGATGGAGATCCGTCGAGGCATCCAATCTCTGGATCTCCACCGTTATGATAGTTTTTTATTTTTTATTTGTTTAATTTAACTGCCATGTGTTATTGTGCAAATAATCAAAATATCCCTAATTCCGTTAAGTTTGACTAACCTTGATTGATAGAAGGTTAGTCAAACTATCCCTTTTAGAAGAGATCCCGGCAGACATCCTGCCAAAACCGATCCCTTTTAGAAGAGAAGGCCGCGAAGCCAAGTTATGTGCCAACATATCCCCTGATCTTGGAATAAATTGATATTAATGGATTAATTTGTAAAGTACATAGAGTTATTCATTCTTGTTATTCATTATTATTATTATTATTATTATTATTATTATTATTATTATTTTGAACAACAAGCTCTGTTGTTATTATTATTATTATTATTATTATTATTATTATTATATCTAAGTTAAAGCAATTATATATATATATAAAGAGTTTTTTTTTTTTTTTTTTTTTTTTTTTTTTTTTTTTTCAGATAATATACTTTATATATCTTTTTTATTAAAAAAAAAAAAAAAAACCCAAAGCAGAGTGGCACGTAGGACCCAAAACGATCCATCCCAGTGTCTGTCACTCTGTTGACGGCACCTCTGTCTCTAAAATAATAACGGTTGAGTCTGTTGATGGAGTACTAGCTAGTACCGTTGAAAGTAGAACCTGTTGAAGTAGATCCATCCCATGCCTCAAATAATTCCTGGTCCCAATACTCCAAGTTCCCATCACCGGGCTGAACATTGCTATTTTTTTCCGGAGCTCGAATTCCTTCCAACTCCATTGCCACTTCTTTCATTGTAGGTCTTTGCTTCCCTTGTAGGTTTAGGCATCTAATTGCAAGGTTAGCCATTACCATTATCTCTTCTTCCTTTCCCAGCTTTACTTGAGCATCAAGAATATCACACACTTTGTTCTCCTCCATGGAATTAATGAAATAGAATGCCAAACTTCTACCTTCTTCCGTCGCTGTTGAAAATATTGGTTTTTTTCCTGTTAGAAGCTCGACCAAGACTACTCCAAAGCTATAGACATCACTTTTATCGGTGAATTGATTTGATCGGAAGTACTCAGGATCAAAGTACCCAAAGGTTCCTTGTACTTTGGTGGTTAGATGAGTATCATCAATCGGAATTGATCTCGAAGTTCCAAAGTCGGCTACTTTTGCCCTGTACTTATCATCCAAAAGTATATTAGAAGTCTTGATGTCTCGATGATAAATGGGTATAGAAGCTGTAGAATGTAAGTAAGAAAGAGCTCCTGCAATTTCTATTGCAATTCGTAAGCGCATATCCCATGTGAACGGAAGGTCTTCATTTTGCTCTTGAAGATAATGGGAAAGAGTTCCATTTTGGATGAATTCATAAACTAACAAAGGAACCTCTGTCTCCAAACAACACCCCAATAACTTAACCACATTTATGTGATTAATTTGCGAAAGAATGACCACCTCATTAATGAATTCTTCAAGCTTGGCTTTATCAACTACTTTGGATTTTTTGACAGCAACAATTCTTCCATCTGCCAACATTCCTTTGTAAACAGTACCTTGGCCACCCTGACCAAGTATTCTATCAATGTTGAAATGGTCAGTGGCCTTATCTAACTCCTTTGAATTAAAAAGTTTGCTTGTGTCAACACTACCATCAAATGTAATTAACTTTTGCTTTAAAAGCAAACCACCATTTTGTTTGAAGTGCTTTTCTTTGAGCTTGATCTTGTTACTTCTCTTTATCGTTTTGTACAAACACCATGCTACAATAACTAGAGACAAAGTTCCAATGCTTCTTTGCACGCCTGCATAAATATTAATTTCAAATTAGATCTTATTCTAACTGATGAGTAATACTATTTATTTAGGCTACACTTGAATGCATATATTAGACAAATATGGTTACCTATTATGATCATGTGAAGCATCAATTGTTTTACGGCGGTGGGTGATTTCACTGATTTGCAATTGAAGCCCCCTTCATTGTTTGCACGATATTTTTCTGGCTCGTCAATATCTGACATGTATCAAATCCAATATAATTACAGTTAATATGGAACATATTGTTAAAAAAAAAAAAAAACAAATTATAAATTAAATTAAGTACAAATACTGTATATCTTTTTCTTCTTTCAAGTACTTATGAATTGCACAAAATCTCCTTTGTTGGGGTTTTTCATTTACTAGTTCAAATTCGTCTTTTTAAAATACAAACACTTGCAAAGAATAATTCTTTTACACATATTACATCTATAGCTAGGGCAATATATATATATATATAGTCCCGTTTTCATGCAGACGTCCTAATATATATAACTTTATGAGGATATTGAATTTGAACTACTAGTTTTAACAAGTGTATACACACTTAAGTCAAAGTATGTAAAACTTGTGGCTCACATTCAATATCCTCATGAAATTATATTAGGATGTCCTTATTTGAAAATTTATATATATAAAGTAATTTTCCAATAAAAACTTTTTACAATGCTATAAACTAATTTTCTAATGATGACTTTTTACAATGCACAATTTAAGCACATTTTATGAAATTTAATGGAATATATTGAATCTTGATTTGATTTTTTGTATGGATGATAAAAACATTGAAATACATTTATGCAAAGCAATTAAAAAAATTTCATGTCCAAGAACTAATTTTTTCTGACTTTTTTAAAGATAAAACATTTAAAAATAGAGAAATATAAGAAAAAATAGTTCTCAAAACCAACAAATTTCTAAATTTTTACAAAATGTATATTTTAATTTTCTTAAGATGCATACAAAAAATCTTATCGAAAAACATTCGATTACATACAATTTCATCAAAGTTGCTTAAAGTGTGCATTTTAAAAAGTCCTAAATGGAAAATTACTTTTATATATATCACGATTATATCATTCAAGTAAAGGATTATACACATATGAAGACAAACACTTGCAAAGAGTAATTCATGTACCTTGACATCCTTCTAGTAGATAAGGATTTCCTTGGAGACCCCGTAAGCATTTGCATTCAACAGTTGGATACTCGATACTAAAACAACTACAACCATTCCTTTCACAAGTAGAGGTTAACTTGTACGTCTTATTGGATTTTTTCTTCTCAAAAGAATCAAACGTTTCAGTGGTTATGCTCCAATCCAGCACCACTGGAACGTGGCTGCGATGTTTAATATCTTGAGGATTCTTTAAGTTGTCTTGGAGCCACTGCCGTTCCACCTATTAGAAAGCCCACATGTGAAGTTAGAGAATATATAAGAGAATGAATCCGCTCAATCACATTTGAAGACATAACAAATGTATAACAAAAATGAAAGATGAACACTATACCAAAGCAGAATAATAGGGGATATTTTTGTCACTGCTGTTCATAAGTGGAAAAAATCCTTTGAGAGGCGATTCCACAGCTTGTACGTGGCAATAATTAGTTAGGGGCTGTTTGCTTTTTTGTCTAAAGTCTTATAAGACCTTAATTTATTAGATATATGGATAAGTCTTAAAAATTAAGATATTATGATATGTTTGTTTTTTTCATTTTAGATGACTTATTACAAATATAAAATTGATTAGGTTGTGTTAGGGTTTCTTCAAAATTGGGAATTTTTGGAAAATTGATTTTTAGTATTTTATTATGTGCGGACAAAATCATAAATGTATGAATTGTTATAAGATATTTTTGGAAATTTATTAAAAAACTCTACTGTATCACTTTTTGAATAAGATAAAAGTCAAAAAATTTTACTTTTTCTAAAAGACATATATATCTTAAAATAAGATATAAGTTGAAAAAACAAACAAACTGATTTATCTTAATTTAAGATATAAGAGATAATAAGTCTTATTGGAAAAAAAACAAACAGCCCCTTAGTCTTGTATCACTATTTTGGTTGCAGGTTGTAGTCTTGTAGAACATGCAGCAATGACTGAATCATCACGGGGTGTCCTCAAGGAAAATTCGCCGCAATTTCCTATACCGACGAAATCGTTTCTTAATGGAGAGAGGATAAAGGAGGTTGATTGAAGAAGAGATGGGCTAGGATTGGTGGTCAAATAAGACATATTGTAAACTGGAAAATTTATGCGAACGGTACCGTCTATTGAAATATTAAGCAGTTCTAAGTTGATGTGACGGAGGTATGGCTTACTGTGATTGCAGTCCACTTTGAGCATAGGGCCCATTGCACAACCCTCTTCGATCCCAAATGGAAATAGAATCGGTACGTTTCCACATGTGGATGTGCAATTTGTTGATGATCCTGGTTGTGCTTGTGCCAATGCCATTACTGGCCATAGTACCAAGAAAATGATCTGAAACTGCACCAAAGGTAGGATCATTGATCTTCACTGTCTCTGATCTCTTGTATTTTAACTTTTGCTCTGTGTTTAATCATTATAAAATGTTGAATTTAAATAAACAGATTCAGCTGACCCTTTTCTTGCAATTAATAGCAGAAAACTACGACATTTGAACATTTTTATTTATCCAAGTTGCCAAATGAGAATATTCAAACAATAAGGGAAAAGGAAAGCACACAAAAATTTAAAGTGTTTTTATTATTATTATGGAAATGACCGAGCAAAGGAAAGTGATATCGACTCTAGCTGCTCTAGTAGCCATGCATATACAACTATATCGACATAAATAGTTTTAGTCAAGGAAGCACGGATACGGATACGGATACGGATACGGGATACGGATACGGCACGATACGGGGATACGGTAAATCTCCAAAAACTAGGATACGGATACGGCAGGATACGTCAATTAAAATAATGTATATTTATATTTTTAAAAAATAAGAATATATAAAAGGATATTTGATAATTCATTCATAAATCAAAACATATTCATATCCAATCATCCAAATAAAACATGTCACATAACAACCTAAGTTATAACAATGTAATATATTACAATATCCAAATTAAGTCGTAACATATTACAAAATTGAAAATCCAAATAAAACATATGTCACATAAGTTATAGTATATTACAAAATCCAAATAATACATAAAATAAACTCATAAAATAGATACTAAATTCCTAATTAACTTCATTATCATCATTCACATTGTTAAAGGATCTAAATAATTCGGCATCTAACTCCGGTTCATCAAGTGAAAGGTTTGCAATCTCAAGTATCCCGTTATTCTCCATGTCAATAGAATCAAAGCCAAAATTTCTTTACAGTTTCATTTTGACCCCTAATATTTTGAAATTATAATTTGACCCCGTTTTATACTAAAATAATTATAATATTGCCCCAAACGTATCCTCCAAGTATCCCTCAAGTATCCTCCAAATATCCTCCAGTCAAACTTGTGAAAAAGTCAACGGATACGCCATTTGGTGTATCGGATACGTATCCTGGAGTATCCGAGAAGTATCGAAACTGGATACGAGTTCGATACGAGTTACCTCCACCAAATGAAGTATCCGTGCTTCCTAGGTTTTAGTGTTTGAAATTTTTTTAAATTTTATTCATAAAAAATTCAGATTAAAATTTATAAAAGCTGAATCTGCTTTGTGTTGAATTTAAATAAACAGAGTCAACTGATCCCTTTCCTTGCAATTAATAGCAGAAAACTGCAACATTTAGGAAAGCACACCAGAATTGAAATTATTTTTATTATTATAATTATGGAAATGACCGAGCAAAGGGAAGTGATATCGACTCTAGCAGCCATACTTGACAAATCATATATATATATATATAAAAGTTGAATGTAAAAGTCTCTCCACTCTCTCTCTTTCTAAGAGTCAAAGTGTGAAAGTAGTTTTGGTCCGAAAGGCAGTTCGTCTTCCTCAAGTCGGAAGCAGAGGGGGACCGGAGTAGAAAGGGGGGTTTTTTCTCTCGAAGATGAAAGACTATGAGTTAACAAAGCTGTACGAGAATCTATCCTTGGCAGAAGAAGATGGGGCGATATACGAAATTGCAAAGGAGGTCAAGCTAGATGGAGAGGAAGATGTAGACCGGTTTCTAGTCGGTAAAGTGCTAGCCAGAAAGAAAGTCAATAGAGAAGCCTTTAAGGGGTTAATAGAACAGATCTGGAGTCTTTTTGGGAGTGTGGAAGTGGAATTAATCGGTGATAACATTTTTATGTTCTACTTCATAAACCAGGAAGATAGGAATAAGGTGTGGCAAAGGGGACCATGGCATTTCGGAAATAGTCTGATAGTTCTGGAAAAACCAGAAGGGCTAGGTAACATAGCTCAGCTGAGATTCAACAAGGCAGAATTCTGGATTCAAATACATGAAATTCCAATTATGTGCATGAACCGTAAAACTGCTAAATGGCTAGCGGACCAGATAGAAGAAGCGGTGGAGATCCCTTCAGAATCGAGGGAGTGTTGGGGAAAGTTTATGAGGGTGAAAGTCAGTATAGACATCTCAAAACCCCTAAAACGGTGGCTGAGATTGAGACTGAAACTGGGGAAGGCAGACAAGGTAACAAGGGTAAGCTTAAAGTATGAAAGATTACCAGAATTTTGCTTTGCATGTGG
This sequence comes from Acer campestre, assembly GCA_954870605.1. Taxonomy (NCBI): domain Eukaryota; kingdom Viridiplantae; phylum Streptophyta; class Magnoliopsida; order Sapindales; family Sapindaceae; genus Acer; species Acer campestre. Next base: position 33,404,783 of record OX940801.1, read on the forward strand.
AAGAATTGGGCACAATCTCAAGGAGTGCCAAGACGAGGAGGCTAGAAAAGCAGCACTGGAAGGGTCTCCGAACAAATATGGATCTTGGTTGAAAGCCCCAATTTCAGAACAGTTTAGAGCCAGGGCAGGGACGTCTCAGTATACAAGTTCGCTAGACAGATCAATGTCTCATGAAAACTCTCAGGAGAAGGAAGGAGATGGGTCAGCAAGCTGGAAATCAGGAACAAGATCTTCTCAGAAAGATAACTCAGCTGCGTCGGCGGCGGTGACTCAGTCACTGGTGATGGCTAAGTCAAAGGAAACCCTAACAACAGGCAAAAGGACTGGGCCTTCAGCAGTAATAGAGATGTGTATTGATGGTCAGGGCCCAATAGTGGAGGTTTCGTCAACAGAGGTGGGTCGGATCACAACAGGGGCAGAAGGAAGCCCATTGCCTGAAGGAGTTAGTGTACTTAATCCAAATCAGGGGCACCAGCAGGAAACAGTAGTCCCTAAGTCAGTACCAGTTATATATACCAAATCGTCCAAAAAATGGAAGAGGGCAGTTAGGGAACCTAAACAGAATCAGGTAGCAGGACTTCTAGCAAACCCTCTCCGGAAAATGATTGAAGCTAGCATATCAGCCAGGAGATCTCCGAATGGTAACAAATCCCCCAAATCCCCTTTCAAGAACAGTAAGAATTTCAAGAGAGGAAGAAGCCCTAATAAAGTGTCACCTAAATTACTCATCTACCCAAATAAGCAATGTGATTCCTCAACGTTCAGAACCGTAGTGGATAGTCAAGCATGTAAGAGGAAGGTGAATTTCGACCCTTCTGAAGAAAAGAATAGAGTGTCAAAGAAAGGAAGGGAAATGAATACCAACCCAGAGTTACCTATATCGGCGGAGCCTGTGGAGCAAGCTCGCCGAGAACAATGATTGGCCTAAGTTGGAACGTCAGGGGTTTGGGGAATCCCCGGGCGTTCGCGGCCTTGTCAAGGCTGCTCAAAAAGCATTCTCCGGACATAGTTTTCCTTTTGGAGACAAAGTTATAGGGTTCTAAATTAGGTAAGTGTAGAGAATTGGCTGGGTACATTAATTGTTTTTGCGTTGATAGTGATCGTTTGAGTGGGGGGTTGCTGTTGTTATGGAAAGAATCGTGTGTGGTTTCGGTTCTGTCCTACTCAGCAGGGCATATTGATGCGAGGGTTTGTACGGAAGAAGGGTTAAGATGGCGTTTCACGGGGTTTTATGGTGAACCGAACTCTAGCTGTCGGTCTTCATCGTGGGAGCTGTTAAGGAGATTGAAAGACGTTGACAATCTTCCGTGGGTCTGTGGAGGCGATTTCAACGAGCTTGTTAGTGTGCAAGATAAATTAGGGGGTTCGGCAAAATCTTTCGCGGGAGTGCACCTTTTCAGACAAGTTATTGAAGATTGTGGGTTGACTGGTCTTGGTTTCCATGGCTCAAGATTCACTTGGAACAATAAAAGGGATGGGAAAGATAACATTCAAGAGAGACTCGATAGATTTTTGGCAAATGATAGTTGGCGGGACATTTTCAGTAGGTTTAAAGTTGATCATTTGGGATTCAATTCTTCGGACCACCGTCCCATTCTTCTTAATAGTGATCCGGAGGATTTCTTAGTGAAGGTTAAGGGGAGGTTGTTCAGGTTCGAGCCATTCTGGCTGAAAGAAGATGACTACAATGGGGTTGTGGAAGAAGTACGGAAATGGGTAGGGATTAGTGATCCTATAGGGAACCTGTTATTAAAACTGAGCAGGTGTGCTACCAGGTTGGGAGAATGGAGTAAATCTAGATTTGGAAATTTCAGTAAGCAAGTGGATGAGAAGAACAGGGAAATCGAGAGGCTCTACAAACTTAGTGGGAAGCCAAGCAATATGGCGTCAATAAAACAGCTTGAGAAGTCAGTAGAAAGTCTGTTGGATAGTCAAGAAATCTTCTGGAAGCAGAGATCAAGAGTCGATTGGCTTCAACCGGGAGATCGGAATTCAAAGTTTTTTCACTCAAAAGCCACGGCTAGGAAGAAGAAAAATTCGGTTATAGGGTTATTAGATGAGAAAGGGGTGTATCAGGACTCGGAGGAGGGGTTGACAAAGGTGGTTAGTGATTTCTATACTTCTCTCTTCTGTTCTTCAAATCTGACCCAATCAGACATTAAGCAGGCCTCTAAGAACATTTCGTCTAGTCTATCGACAGAAATGTGCGACGAGTTAGTTCTCCCTTTCACGGCAGAAGAAGTTAAGAGAGCGGCCTTTAGCCTGAGCCCGACTAAAACGCCTGGCCCGGATGGGTTTCACGCCATTTTCTTCCAGAAAACGTGGGGTTTTATAGGTGAAGAAGTTGCTAGTGTGTGCCTTAGTGTTCTTAGAGGGGAGAAATCGATAAGGGAGTTTAATATCACGAATGTGGTTCTGATTCCCAAAGTGAAGAGCCCTGTCCATATCTAGGATTTTCGGCCAATTTCTCTCTGCAGCGTGGTCTATAAGATAGTCATGAAGGTTATAGCCACCAGATTGAAGACCTTTTTGCCTCATCTTATTTCTCCGTTTCAATCGACGTTTGTTCCAGGCCGTCAGATTTTTGATAATGTGCAAGTAGCTTTTGAAATTCTGCATTCGATGGGTCGAAAAAAGGCGGAGAAAAAAGGGCATATGGCGCTGAAAATTGATATGAGCAAGGCATATGATAGGGTGGAGTGGGCTTTTATCGCGGATGTTATGAAGAGAATGAAGTTCCCTAGCCAGTGGATTGTATTGGTGATGGACTGTATCTCATCTTCTTCTCTTTCTTTCCAACTGAACAACAAGGAGGTGTGCAAAGTGATTCCTTCCAGAGGGCTGAGACAAGGCTGCCCTTTGTCTCCGTATCTCTTCATGTTCTATTCAGAAGCTCTTTCTAGGTTGATCTCGAAGGCCGAAAGAAATGGCCGAACACTGGGGATTCGCAGCTGTAATGGAAGCCCGTTGGTAAGCCATATTTTTTTCGCTAACGACAGCATGTTATTTAGCAAGGCCTCCGTTAGCAGCAGCCTTCAGATTAGAAGAATTCTGGATTCTTATGAGAAAGGTTCTGGTCAACTCATTAACTTGAGCAAATCCTTAGTCACTTTCAGTCCAAAGGTGTTGGAATCGACAAGGAAGGAGATTCAGAAAATTCTGGAGATAGAGATTAGTGCCTCTCAAGAGAAATATCTGGGACTTCCAACAATGATAGGAAGAAATAAGAGTAAGCTTTTCAATAGTATTAAGGAGAGAGTACGAAACAAGCTTATAGGTTGGAGGGGAAACATGTTCTCGTATGGAGGGAAGAAAGTGTTGATAAAAGCCGTAACCCAAGCTATTCCAACCTACTACATGAGTATGTTCAGGATCCCGTCTGGTTTGTGTAACGATCTGAGTGCGATGTCCTCAAAATTTTGGTAGGGGTCTAGGGATTAGAAGAGGAAGACCAGCTGGATGAGCTGGAGTAAGATGTACTATCCCAAGTCCCATGGTGCCCTTGGTTTCAAAGATTTATCTCTTTTTAACCAGGCTCTTCTGGCAAAACAGGCGTGGAGAATTCTCAAAAATCCGGATTCTTTGGCGGCTCAGCTTCTCAAAGCTAAGTATTTCAGAGATGGGGATTTCCTCGTGGCTACCCCCAAAACAGGCTGCTCTCATCTATGGAGAAGTGTGATATGGGGCAAAGAATTGCTTGAGAAAGGCATTAGGTGGTCGGTTTGGGATGGTTGCAGCATAAGGGTGTTTAAAGATAAGTGGATTCCCTGCCCTAGCTCGTTCAAGCTGATCACTTTTGATCCGGGGCTTGACATTAGAGTTTCAGACCTCATGTGCAAAAATAAGAGGGGCTGGGATATTGACATGTTAGAACAGCTGCTGATCCCTATAGATAAGGAGGCTGTTCTCAATATCCCTGTTAGTTGGAACGGAGGACAGGATTTCCTTAAGTGGCATTTCGACAAAAATGGCTTGTACACAGTTCAAAGTGGGTATAATTGTGCCTTGGAGGAAAGGATTCGAGAAAAGAATCCCACTACCTCGAGAAGTAACAGCTGGTGGTCTTCCCTCTGGAAACTCAATCTGCCTCCAAAAGTAAAGATTTTTATGTGGAGAGCGTGTCAAAATGCAATTCCCACCATGGTGAATCTGTGGAAAAGAAAAATTGCTCCTAATCCCTGCTGTATCATCTGTAGTGGTTGTGAGGAGACTGTGGTGCATGGTTTGTTTGAATGTAAAATGGTGAGGAAGATTTGGGAGGAGACTCAGTTTGGGAACATCATTGCCTCTCTCAGAGGAAATACGGTCCATGATATGTTTCAGATGATGGCTCTCAAACTTGATCAAGCGGCTTTCTGTCATTGCTGCATGATAGCTTGGGCAGTGTGGGAGTACCGGAATGCCCGTGTTAATGGAAACAGAGTTAAACCTCCGAAGATGGTGGCCAACGGGGTGAGTTAGAGGTTGGAGGAATTTTGGAAATCTAATCAGGTATCCTTTAAAGCCCCCTTCTTCTCCCCTCCCATTCCTTTGGCTGACTGGATGGCCCCCCCTTCTGGTCGTTTAAAACTCAATTCTGGAGTAGTCTCCAAAAGGAATTCTGGCAATACAGGGGTTGGTGCGACAATTCGGGATCATAAAGGGAAAGTTTTAGCAGGTCTTTCTTCTTCGTTGAAGGGATCATTTTTTGCGGAAGTTGGTCACCTGTTAGCTTTGAGGGAGGGTCTGAAGATGGCCGGGTTCTTCTCAATCAAGGTCTCAATAGCAGAATGTTCCTCTCGGAGTGCTGTGTCCTCAATAGGTAATTCTAGGGATAGTATAGGGGATTCCTTTTTCATTATTAAAGATATTAAGGCTTTGTTTTCAGAAGTTGGGATTGATAAGTGTCAAGCCTCCTCTTTCAAGGGGAACTCCTTGGCACATAGCCTAGCTTCGATAGCCTTCTCTCATGTAAGGGAGCAATTGTGTTTGGGCGTCAAACTCTTGTTTGGCTCTCCTGTGGTGTAATAGCTTTGTTTTCAATTCAATATATATATATATATATATAGTAATTTTCCAATGAGGACTTTTATGGTGCACATTTTAAGCACCTTTTGATGAAATTGCACATAATCAAATGTTTTACGATAATATTTTTTTTATGAATTGTTAAAACATTGAAATACATTTATGGAAATTTTTTTAAAAATATTAAGGTGCAAGAACTAATTTTTTCCAATTTTTTTGAAGATAAAACATTTAAAAATGGGGAAATATAAGAAAAAATAGTTCTCAAATCCAAAAAATTTCCAAAATTTTATCAAATGTGTATTTTAATGTTCTTAGGATGCATACAAAAAATCTCAACGAAAAACATTTATTTACATACAATTTCATCAAAAAAGTGCTTCAAGTGTGTATCGTAAAAGTACTCATTGGAAAATTACTCTCTCTCTCTCTATATATATATATAGTTATAACTTTTTAAAGAGAGGACATCAATGGTGCAAGAATATGTGGCACAATGGGTGTATGAAAAGGGCATTCCTTTTCATGCTATTGACGGTGATAGCTTCAAAAAAAATGGTTCAGGCGGCTGGTCTATTTGGACCGGGTTTCCAACCTCCAAGTAAATTGCAATTGAGGGAGACACTATTAAAGAAAATGGTTGACAAAACCCAAGTTACCATCAAAAACCAAGAAGAAGAGTGGAAACTTACTGGGTGCTCAATTATGACGGATGCTTGGACGGATAGAAAAAGGAGGAGTATCATGAACTTGTGTGTGAATTGTAGGGAAGGAACTACTTTCTTTTCGTCTAAGGAATGCTATGACGAGGCACACACCGGTGAATATATTTTTCAGTATGTGTTAAAGGGGATTCAACAAGTTGGGTCCCATAATGTTGTTCAGATAGTCACCGACAATGCCTCCAACAATATGGCCGTGGCAAAGTTATTGAAGGAGAAGATACCACATATTTTTTGGAGCTCGTGTGCCACTCACACCATTAACTTGATGGTTGAAAGTATCGGCAAACTACCAAAGTACAAGAAGTTCATCGATGTGGCCAAAACTTTCACAATCTTTGTTTATGCAGATCATAAGACGTTGGTGTTAATGAGGAGGTTTACAAAAAGGAGGGATATAGTGAGGCAGGGAGTCACTAGGTTTGCCTCCGCTTTCCTAAGCTTGGAAAGTTTGGTGGAGAAAAAGGATGGGTTAAGGCAAATGTTTACAAGCGGTGAATGAGAAAAGTGCAAATGGGCGAACACCGTTAAGGGGAGAGAGGCCTACTCAACTATGGTGAGCCTAAGTTTTTGGAATGGTGTGAGCTTGTGCATAAGGGTATTTGGTCCATGGGTGAAAGTGCTTCGATTGGTTGATGGTGATCGAAAGCCATCCTTGGCCTTTTTATATGGAGAGCTTTTACAAGCAAAGCTTGAGATAAAAGAGGCGTTGAATAATGTTGAACAACATTATTTTCCCATCTTTGAAATTATTGATGAGAAATCCAAAGATCGGCTTGATACTCCACTACATTTGACGGCTTATCTATTAAATCCTTACTACTTTTATAAGGATTTATCCATTTTTGGCGATGATGTAATTTCTAACGGGTTTACTACATTTGCGGAGATGTTCTTTCGTAATAACTTTGATATGCAAGATATCATTGTGAATATTGAGTTCACCAAGTATAGTAGGAAAGAGGGTTCTTTGGGAAAGCCATTGGCGGCAAAAGGATATCTAAATAATGATGACCATTACGATCCATGTTAGAAAACTACAAAATTACTCAATTCTTTTTATTATTCATAATTATATTAGTTTTATTTTATAACTTATTCATCCTTTATTCTTTAGTTTAATGGTGGAAAATGTATGGATCTCAAACACCTACCTTGCAAAAAGTAGCAATTAGGATCCTCTCATTAACTAGTAGTTCATTCGGATGCGAAAGGAATTGGAGTACTTTTGAGGGGGTAAGTCATAACTCATAACTCATAAGTGACATTTATATTTTATATTTGATAATTTATACTATATTTATGTTTTATGTTTTATTATTTATTGATTTATGTAGATACATACAAAGAAAAGGAATAGACTGGATGTGGAGCGGATGAACAATCTAGTCTACGTCAAGTTTAATGCTGAATTGATGAACATGCACAAAAGGTTAAGAGAAAAGGGGAAGAAAGTTGAGGTGCTAGAAGCAAGTGATGCTAGTAATGCACATGATTGGTTTATTGATGAGGATGATGAGGAAGTAGATCTTGGTTCAGAAGCGGATGATGATACAGATGAAGAAATTGAAGTTCAGTTTGAGTCCGATGAAGAGTGTGCCAATATCCTTGGAGGAGACATAGACTAAGAAACTTATATAGTTTCTTCATTTCTTGTTTTAAAATTTACATTTTGAATGTTGTTAACTTGTTGATATTTGTTAGAAACTTAGAACTTAGAACTTACTATTTGTCATTTTGATTTGATTGTGTCTTTATGTTTGGATTTGTATTGGTTTGTGATTGCATTTGGATGGGTGGTTGTGGATTTGAATTGGTTTATGATTGGATTTTGATTCACCAAGTATAGCAGGAAAGAATTTTCTTTGGATTTGTCATTTGATAATTGTAATTTGCTTGTAATTATGTTTTCTGATTAATCCCCAATTAATCGCCGATTAAATGGCCTAGGCGCTAGGCGCTGGGTCTCCGCCCGACTAGTGCCTAACGCTTACTACAACACTGATATATATATATATAAACAATTATTATATAACTTCTTCAAGCCACGAAATCTACTCAATATCGAATGCAACCGCAAAAAGAATATTTGATAAATTATATAACTGCAGCCATGACAATCATAACAATTACCAGGATTTGATAGGAAATAAATTCAATTGTTTAATCCAAGGAAGGTTTCAATATGAGAAGTGATTATGATTTTTTTTTTCCTTCTTTTTTTCTAAAAGCCTTTTAAAATAAGAAGTACGTTAAAAGAAATAATTTTACACCATATCAAATTAGGATAAATTTAGAAACATATCTTTTTTTGGAGGATAGACTTGGAAGAAAATATTTTAATTATAATTCAGTGATTTGGAATTAAAAGTTAAAAGTTAGGATTTCTTACTTTTTATATATAAAAAAAAAAGGTTATTTTTTGATATTTTTAAGTTGTTTGACCACTTAAAAAAAATATACAAAACAACTTAATGAATTCAATTCAGACCCATTAAATCTTAAGTGGAAAAAGCAAATGACCCCTTAACTATATATATATATATAAATAAAGGCTTTCTGAATGTAAAACTACTTCATTTGTACCTTCCCTGGACACTGCACTCGGCCAGAAACTATCTGTCACCGTTGTCGATGACAAAGACAACCCTTCTCCACCTACCACCACCCAGCTCAGCCACTCCTCGTGGCGTTGTTTTCACTTTCGTCTTCGTGTCTCTCGCTATAGCCTTCTTCTGCTGCTAGATTCATGATGATTAGAACTACTGGCTATAGCTAGTTAGTTGTAATGTTCGATCTATATGGCTTGCTTAATTTTTCTTGGTTTTAAGTTTTTATGCTTCTGGTTTCTATTTACATAGACATTCATTATTCGATTGTTATATAAATATTGATAGAGTCTTGTATCGAATAAGAGCTAATTTTGATTTCTTATTTTATGGATTTTAAATTTTAAGATTAATTTTCTAATACACTTCTCCAGCATGTTCTATTTGAATAAATATTTATCATTAATTAATTACCAATCAGACATCCTAGTATTTGTTTCACAAGCCACACTTGCATTAGAGATGCTTTAAGTATTCTTACTTGTACTTCAAGTTATTTAATGATATGTTATATGGTAATTAAATAACTATTATCAATCGGAAAATGATATGGATAAAAAAAAAAAGTTATTTACCTATCGGCAGAGGTAAAGCATGTTCTTTAAAATAAATTGGGGCTGCCTATTGGAGCGATTTGTAAATTTGACTATTGGTTACCGGAATAATGTAAACCTAAATATCCATTTTAAAAGCCTGTAAATGGACGATTGACTTGGAGATTTATTGGGACAAAATTGTTCGTTGCTATTGATCATCTTGAGACTATATTTTTCGTCCCAAGTGGTTCTTTGTCGAAACAAATTTTTTCTGTATATATCGCACACATGCGAACACATAAATTTAAACCACATGCAAATAATAAAGAAAGCAGTAGAAGAAAGAAACAAGACACGAGAAATTCTCATAATTCAGTGTTGATAGTAAGTGTGACAGCCCAAATTTGAGATTGTTTCCATTCATGGGAGTAGGTAATTGACAGCTAATTTATTTTTTTATCAACTCTACATGTCATTGGTCAGACATCCATCACCTCACATCAGATAAGAGCATCCACAATGGTTGAGACCCAAACACAAGACCTATTTTTGCCACATCATCAAATATGAGTTTTGTTTTCAAATAATGGGTCTTCCCATTTGAGTCCTATTTATTTTCGTCTATTTTCTCCACAATGGGGCTAAATTAAAAAAAAAAATAGAAAGTGGATCCACTTTTTTAACTATTTTCCAAACAATCATTACTCTTCTTTAAAATATTTTAAATATCAACACTATCAATAATTATTTAACAAATTATAATTAATTTAAAATAAAACATTTTATTAATTTGAAATTATCACAACCGAATTACATCAACAATAAAAATAAATATTTAAAACAAAATATTGTCTACGATTATACATTGCACATGTTCCGAATCGGTTCCAGTTACTTTTCGGACCGACAGTTCTAGTCCGGTTCCGGCAGTTTCAATGGTTTCTGGTTCAATTCCTGTTCTGAACCTTCAAAACTGGTTCCGGTTGTAAAGATTCGGTTCCGATTCCAGTTTTGGAGGTTTGGTTCCAATTCCAGTTCCAAATGTTCAAAAATTAATATTTTCATTCAAATTATTTTAATTTCATTAAAATTAAATTTATTTATATTTTTTCATTATATTATATATAATTATTGAAATTAATAATTATATATTTAAATTTAAATAATTGAAATATATATATTAAATTTATTTATATTTTTTCATTATATATAATTATTGAAATTAATAATTATATATTTAAATTCAAATAATATATATATATATAAGCTCAACCCAATGATTGAGAGGTATTGGGAACTCAATCTCAATCATTGGGCAAGACCCAAATGAAGTTCCAAATTTGGAACCCAATTTGGATCTAGTGTGGTGGGGTCCACATTTGGGTCTTATTTTTTGGCTCTCTTTTTACACCATTGTGGCATTTATAGGATCCAAATAAAAATGGATCTTCTTATTTGGGTCTCTTTTCCACACCATTGTGGATGCTCTAAGCTCCCTTACTCTCTCCCTTTATGTGTTTTTTTTTTTTTTTTGGCCCCATATATATATATATATTTGAAAACTTTTAGTTTGGCAATATTCATTGACCTTAGATTGTTTTTGACATACTATCCCTAAAATTAGGGATATAATAATTTACCCCCTTATAGTTTGCCCTATTAGACATTTTACCCCTCTAGTTCCATTAATAGTCATTCTTCTCTTTGAAAAACTAAAATATTGGACATTTTGCCCCCTACCATTAGGATTTCCGTTAAACTGGTACTTTGACCATCAAATAGCAAGGGCAATATTGTAATTTCGCTAATAGGACATGAATGGGAATTAATTTTGGAAGGGTAAAAAAGGAAAAACAAAATAAGAATTAATGATTTAATAATTACAAAATAAACGTGCGGATGAAATGTAAAAATAAAACATTTATTTTAAAAAATCATTAATATAAAGAATAATAGAACAATATAATTGTAAAAAAAAAAAAAAAAACTACAACAATATTTTAAAAAATCTCCACCATCCATGTCTGAGATGGACGGTGGAGATTGAATATGGAGATTATGGTGACGAACTATGTTGAATTGTTTTTTTTTTTTTTTTTTAAATATTAAATTGTTTTTTTTTTTGATTTCTGAATTTTTTTGTTGCTTTTTTTATTTATTATCTCCACCCTCCATCTGGTGATCCATCTTATTTTTTATTTTTTATTTTCAATTATGTTTTATTCAATACTTTTATTAGTTTTTATTTTTTGTAATTCTGATTTAAAAAAAAAAACAGTATCGTTAGGGGTAAATCATATGTTCAAGGGTAATAAGGTATTTCATTTAATTCAAGGCTTTTGTTCCTTTCGCCCCTTTCCTTCTAACGCCAATTGTTGATGGTGATTTTTAGTCAACTGGAATTACGATCAATTCAGGGGAGTAGTTTGTAATTTGGATATATTGGAAAGTACGACAAAACACAAATGCAAGAAAGATTTACTTGGAAAACCCTCGCTTTGAGGGAAAAAAACCACAGGTGCTGTTTCAGATAAAGCTTCACTATAAAAATGGTGTTTTATAGGATTTCTCCTGTTTCAAAATTGTCTCTACCCTTTTTGTATAGAAATGTACAATATTTATACGTGTTGTGTCAACCTTGACTTGACCTTCAAGGAGCTGATTTTTTGAATCCCTATATGATTCCTCCCATTTTGAGTCTTCGTGATTGTTTTGATCACATCCTAATTTGGTGTCCATCCTGGATTTGGTGTAATTGACAATCGTGCTTGATTTGAACTCTGATTATGGGTGATTGATTCCTAATTGTTGTGTGATCATTGACCCTCAATCTTAGGCAAGTATTTCTCTTCGGCCTACTTGGTGTAAGTGACTTGCCATGCTCCGGGTGAATGACCTTTGCCAGGAGGACCGTTCGGCTGACCAGAACTCTTGGCGAGGCTCTCTCCCATCTGAGCTACCCTTCTCAAGACTTTCTTTGTGCCGCCTGCTCACCCGCTCGGCGAGAGCTCTTGGCTCGGTAGGTGAATCCTTAGTTTGATTTTGCTAACATGGTACTCTCTTGATTCTCACCTTAGTTTGATTTTGCTAACATGGTACTCCTATTGATTCTTTTGTGCACCTGATGACGTGTTGGTATTCAACGAAAACTCACATATAACATAAACCATTCTCACTTACGATCACTCGACGCAGGACATCATGAGGCAAATTAACGATGCAAAATGACAACTGATATCAATAAAAAGCAATAAATGACGTCTTTATGGCTTATGAATATGTTGGTAATTTGAGGGCCCAAGCCCGCACTGGACCCAAGCCCTCAAAAAGTCCTCATAATTTTAAAGGGCATAAGCCCAGGTGGAAATTACCCAGAATGACCACAAATATTAGTGAAAATTCTTTTTTAACCACAAACGAAGTTTTATTTATTAATAACCATGTTTTTGGGAAATTACTAGACAGTCCCCATATAAAAAGGGTCCCCCACCACTCTCTCTCACTCTCTTTTCTTTCTCTCCCCTCTGCTCTCTCTCCTCCGATCCTCTCTCTCTCTTCTCTTCTCCACCCGCCGCCCATCGTCGAAGTCTTCGCCGGACGTGCGACGACAGGCGAGGGGGGGGGGTCTGCAGTTGGTGCGACAAAGCTGGGGCTGTTTCTTCGACGACCGGCGATGGTTTTATGCTCTGCCACTGGTTCGTGTGAGGACTAGTCTTCCTTCGGTGGCTTCGTGCGACGACGAGTCTTCCTCCGACGACATCCGGTGATGGGTTCTGCTATTGGTTCAGTTTGTTCAAAAAACCCTAAACCTAATTTCAATTGAGGAAGAAGAAAAGGAGGAAGAAGAAGAAGGGGAAAAAAAACTAATACTAATTTGAATTTAGTCTAGATTTCAAGTTTGGATATTTCCATTTTAGGCATGATTTCAAGTTTGGATATTTACATTTAGGCATGATTTCAAGTTTAAATATTTCATTTTAGTCATGATTTCAAGTTTTCTTCAAGATTTAAAATAAAACTATTTTCAGGGGTACTCTGGTAATTTATGGACATACACTGAAATTATTTTTTAAAAATGGCTATTAACAATTAAAATTTCAAAAGTGGTTAGTAACAAAAGTTTAATAATTCAAATGGCTATTTATGGTTTTCTCTCTAAGCCCAGCCCAAATAGCAATTTATGTATGCGGGTAGGGCTTTACCTAAGCCTGCAAAAAATAGGGCTTTACCCAAGCCCACCATTTGACCTGCATCATTACCTATGATTTGGAATATTCTGGATTTGGAAATATTTTTAACACATATTTATTTTTATTGAAAAAAAAAAGTATTCAAAATTTAAAATTTTAGTTATTAATTTAAATATTTTATTTAAAATAATATATATTTTTTATTTTATAGAAATTTTTTATTTTATTTTATTTTATTTTATTTTATATTTAAAATAAAATATATATATTTATTAATTATAACCAACCCTTGATTACTTTTTGTGTTAAGTGCTTTAAATATATTCTAGGTTTAGATAATACATAGGGACTCTGAATGGTGAATCTATCGTAGCCGTGGAAGACTTGACATCTCCATCTACATTCAATTAAGAGGGGTGTATTCAATTAGGATTCTTGTGGACATTTAAAGACATTATAAATCCTGGTGTATTCAATTAGGACATTTAAAGACTTTGAAAGAGTCTATATTAATCCAGTGGTATTCAATTAGGATTTCTATGGACTTTTAAAGAATCCTTCCAAATATGGGTGTATTGAATTGAGACTTTAAAAATGTCTACAAGAATCAAGGTGTATTCAATTAAGATTAGATTTTAAAGGATTTTCTTAAGTCATGGATTTTGGTGGATTTTGGTGGACTTGATAGTGGGAGATATAAATATCAAATGTCATAACATGTCCGGCCTTCTCCCCAAAGATTTTGGTGGACTTTGTTCTCTCTCTCTCTCTCTCTCTCTCTCTCTCTAAACAGAAATTTGTTGCTTCTCACTTCTTCTCTGCTCAAATAATCATGATCGATGATCTTCCCTTACTGATTTTTTGACTGTAATCTTACCCAACAACAAAAAAAAAAAAAATAATAAAAAAAAATAAAAAAAAATTAACCAAAGCACATTCCACTACCACGATTAGTGCCCTCTTTTTTTTTTTTTTTGCCCCCTGTGAGTTACACACACCGGCAAGTGGCAACACATACAAGCAAAAACGTTGATTTTTATTTTTATTTTTATTTATTTGTCTGTGTTTTGCCTTTTATATAGGTTCTATGCATTTAACTTACCTTTATTTTTATTTTTATTTTTATTTTTTTATCTTATTTTATTATTTTAATATACCACTTTAAAATAAAATTAGCTTAAATCTCAACTCATCTTGATGTAATTTATGTATTTAAGAGTTATATATATATATATTTTGAAAAAAAAAAAAATTCAATAACAAATTTTTAAATAATAATAAAGTTGATTGGGCTTACCAGAGAGGTGTACATACAGCTTTTAAGGGGTGCAAGTATCGTCACTCTTCTCCATTTATAATTGAAGTCAGAGCTAACAAATTCATGAAAGTCCATGGATGTCTAAACAAATTCATAACAATCTGAGATAGATGTCTAAACAAATTTATAAAAGTCTGAGATAGATGTCTAAACAAATCAATGAAAATCCATGTGGATTTATAAAAGTCCGTAAAAATCCATGAAAATCTGTCACTTAAAAAATATCTTTAAATGTCCTAAAGAATCCTAATTGAATACACCCTCCTAACAAACAATATTGATTATTCTGTCTTATATAGTATTCAAAAGTTTAGTTATTCCATTGCGGTTGTTCAAAAAAAAAAAAAAGGGTTAGTTATTCCGTTTGTGGATCGTTTGTTGGAGACACAAAAAGTAATCAAGGGTTGGTTTCAGACGCTTGGGTCTGGTTGTGTCGCCACCACCCGTCGACTTTCTAGTGACGGCGAGGGCCGCCGTGGTTTAAGGGATCCTTGGAAATTTGAACGATGCGTGGGTTGCCGGTGCGGATCTCTCTTGGATCGATTGGTTTATGTCGGCGGTGGCTTCTAGACTGGCTCCATGTAACCGGAAGCGACAGCGGCTTAATGGCGGCACAGCAGCAAGAGGGTAGAGACTGATGATGAGAGCTGAGAAGTTGTTTTGTTTTTTGAAGTAGAGATGTTGTCTCAGATGCAGATAGGCTGATGAAGGAAGAAAACAGAAGTTGTCTTTAAACCTAATGATGTGGGTTTTTTTGAGTGCTTAAAATTAACCAGGTTAACACCATCAAATGGCCCACATTCATACGGGCTTGTAATAAAGGGTTTAAAGTGGGCTTTTTAATGATGCAGTCTTATCAAACCAAAATTGGTATGATTTTGGCCTTCATTTCTGACTATTTTTGTTTGATTCTCGGGCATTTCCCTGTGTTTAATGGTGTTAAATTGAGTGTTTCAGGTTTTATCAGGTTTCAAGAGCAATTGGAATGAAGTTGAGGACTTGTGTGCAAAAAGGCTCACAAATGGGAAGAAACAGAGCATTCTCACCACTTAGGCAAGATGAGGTCGCTACATGGTCGCCATGGCGACAAAGGATTATTCAGAGCTTCAGAAGGTCGCCACTTGGTCGCCACTTAGTTGCCATGGCGACAGAAAGTTACAAAATGCATCAGTTGGGTCGCTATTTGGGGGTCGCTATAATGACCCACCCTTGCAAATGGCGACCTCACTCATTTAGGCAGGGTCGCCACATATGGTCGCCATAGCTACCTTCATGTGCAAGCGGCGACCTCTTCACAATTTGCTCATGGTCACCACTTGCTAAATGGCGAAAAAGATGGTGTTCATGGTGACCTTTGCATCTAATCGTTTTGCGTACCAGGGTCGCCATAGCGACAAAATAGCGAACTTGGCGCCACATCAGCAAATCAAGCAGTTATCAGTACATGTCCAAGAGTGTGTATATATATAGTGGCCTTTCATCTTCAGAGGGGAGATCCAAACCTTAGAGAGCACGAAATTGATCACATTGAGATCTAGCTTTCTCATCCATGGCACACCATTCCTTATCCTCCATTTCTCTACTTGTACTCATCTAATCCCATCCAAACCTCAACACCAAACCTTGACTACTTCCCTAAATCATTCCTCTCCTACCATTTCTTTACCCAAATTCCTTTGTCACTTTCCACCAAACCTCCACACTTCAAGACATATCCTCTATTTCCATTCCTTGCATTTAGGAGCATAAAGGAGAAGAAGGATCAAGCTTAAAGAATGAGGCTCAAGGGTGATTTCCTTACTATTTACTTCTTTTCATTTATTGCTAATATGTGTAACTAAACCCCTAATCTAAGGGATAGATTTGAGAATCATTTGGTTGTGGGTATTAGCTTTAGCTTGTAATAAATCTCTTATGTATTCTATGTAGGGAAAAATATACCGTAAAAGTACACGCAGCGGAAGCGAGACTAAAAAAAATAGGTTTAGTAGCTTTTAAAAAATTTTCCTTTTATGAACCTTAAACCCTTTTAATCAATTAAAGATATATAATATATAACAAAAGAAGAATACCTTTTGTCGCGTGATCCGATTGACTTACGTCGATGGTAATCCGTAAGATCTTCAATCCTAGCACGAACGTGGATCACCTATGAGCGTGGTCTCCCTTTTCTTTGAATTGCAAGCCTGTGATTGGATAAAACAAACTTTTCTCTTATAAGTTAGTCACAAAAACAATCAAAAGAAACCTAAGATTATTCCGGTCACTTTTGAGTTCTCAATCTTGTGATCGAAACTCGCGTGAACCTTGATCGATGTAGTATACACAAGCTTATTGATGAATAAGCAAATAGTATACAATCAAATAATAATCTATGTCTCCTTTTTATCTTAGTAGAATAAAAGCTCTCTTTCTATGAGTTAAGAAGAAGAAGAAAATAAAATTCTGCACACCCAAAACCTAATGTGGCCGAAAATTATGAGTGCCCTTATATATGTGGCAAAATTTCTTTCTTCCTTTTTCCTAGGGTGGCTGAAATCTCTAGCCAAAAATAGACTAGGGTTGCCGCAATTCTCAAACAAAAAAGAGTTTGAATTGCACCCTAATTCCTATTTAGTTTAAGACTTCCAAACCCTAATCAAACTCATAAATCTTTTATTTGACTCAAATAAAAAGACTTCTTATTTGATTAAATAAATAAAATTAATTATTTATTTCCTTGTCAAACAAGTCTTTTAATTTAAGTATACTACTACCAATAGTATACCAATAGGAATCATATTTCCTAATCAGAAAAGATTTGTTTCTTAATTAAACAATTAATTAATAAATTAATTAATTCTTATTTAATTAAACAATGAAAACAAAATAATATTTAAGGTTAATTAGTCACCTTGCCGCCCCATATAAAAATATTGGGCCAAATATTATTTCTTATTTCATTTAATCCATAGGACTTTAAATAAAAAGCCCACATGTGAACTAGACCCATTCTTACTAAAAGAAACAAGCCCACATGTCATCCATTAATATATAAATATAATTGAGCAGCCCATTACATAAATAATGTGCAAATTATATTCTTAATATATTAAATGCAATTCTAGATGGACCCTAAATTGGTCCGGTAGAATATATCAAGTGATCCATGCAAGTCCGTGTGGATTGGGGATCTTGGCGGGCTATCTAAATTTAAGCTTCAATGGACATAACCTAATCACAATCAACAAATGATTCACTTAGGTCCGATCCATTAATTTTAACTCATTCCACTAAAGAGCTAAAATTGAACTCTTAAATAAAGACAGAAAAGGAAGATGTTTCCTCATTCATACCCTAGACAATCATATTGGAGATAGTGTATCCTCGTGATTAATATCAGTAATCACCAAGAGTTCATAGACCGCCTATAACTCTCTAAGTTACCATATTTACTCATATGACCACGTTTTGAACTTGGATATTTTGACTTGTCCAGAAGCCATGTTTTCAATAGACACTATTGAAAACTCAACGTTGAGATTTCATATCCAATTACCTCAAAACATCCATATGATGATATTATACTCTCATTTGATAAATGGAGCCACGATGTCCATATCTATAAATGAAGTCCTCTATCGATTAACAAATGAATATCACCAAATTATCGAGGATAGACTATGCGATATAATCGTACTCATTGATAACTCAAATGATATCACTTGCAACCATAAGTCCATCATTTATCTCAGGATTAAGATAGACTCTCCGATTGTCCTGATAATGAAATTACTTTTATCTACTGACGGTTATAGATAAAGTATTCATTGAGATCCAGTTCAATGCACCCAGTGCACTAGATTCTTTTGCTCGAAGACACTCCGATGATTTTAGACTCATCATATCTCATTTGATCCCACTCAAATGCTAGCAAAAGAATTCTACAACTTTAACAAGATAAATGTGCCCAACCTTTAACTTAAATTGTGAACAATATTCAAGACTAACTAAAGAATTGTGTCTACCACATACATATCCAGATGTACGAACAATTCTTCTTTTCTCATAGTCTTTAGACCTTATGATTATTTACTTTGACAATTATAATATTAAACTATAAATGCTATAAGATTTGTTTAAACCAGAAATCACTTTATTAATATGAAAAATATTGTTAATTACAATATTACACTCTTGCTATTGAGCATAATCCTAACATTCTATTCATTCAAATTATTAGATTCTATTCATTATGTAATTGACTTGTATATCACTTGTTAATTGCAATCTTGAGTAGAGTAATATATTATATATTCATATTTGGATTGACACTCCTTGTGTGATTAAGAACTCATTGAATATGATAAATTAGTGGTGGGTATATCAACCCCACTAATCTAAGCCTTTAGTGGTTGACATAAAGAGATTGGTATATTAAAGTGGCTATATGGCATTACCCACACTCAAATGCTAATCAATCTATTCCCTAGCTATCTTACTAATTATTTTCATCACTATTCTTATCAAGGTTATTGAGTATTCTATTTTTTCATAACACTTGTGTATTTTCTATTTAGTAGTTAGCATTGGTGCTTTTTGAAACCACACATCTATAAAACATTATGATTTATTTTACTTGTCCAAGATTAGTCAATCTATCTAATTAGCACTCCATATCCCTGTGGAACGAACTTGCTTACCATTTGCTATAAAATCACATTTTAAAGAATTTAAGTGGCTTAAAAGGGTTTTCAAAGATCAAACAAATTACATCATTTTTGTGAGTGCACGACGGCTCATCAAAAATTGGCGCTGCTGCCGGGGATTAGTAGCGTTGATTACATAGATTGACTTTTCTTAATATTTTATTATTATAGTTTAGATTGTTAGATTAGTATTTTGGTTGTTGGTTATTAACTTGTTCATAGTGCTATTTTACTTTTTTTTCTTTCCTTGTATCTCTTTATCTATTCCTTTTTCAGGCGCTCAGTTTTATGCACGGTATGAGATCTCTAGGTAGAGGAGTTCATCCCCCACTGGAAGGCACTAGCCGTGTGAGAGAGTTCAAAGCAATTCCGAGACAAACGATGAGTACTGAAGGACAACAACCTAGGAGGGAGGACGAAGGACCTTTTAGAGAAGAGATGACTGAAGAAACTCCCACCAACCGTGGCCAAGGGATGACCATGGGAGAGTATGCCCTGCCGGTTATCGAGAACCAACCATCGCCGATTGTGTTAGACCCGATTGCTAAGGGATATGAGCTTAGGACGATGCACGTCATCCTTTTGCCCGCATTTCATGAAAAGCTGAATAAAGATTGCCTACAGTTCATGAAGGAGTTCATCGTAATTATTGAGACGTTCCCTATTATGCGTCTCTCTCGCGAGTAGTTGCATATGCGTTGCTTCTAGTACTGTATGAAGGATGCAGCTATGACATGGCTAATGGGGCTTAGGTCGGGGTCATTGACAAGCTGGAGTCAGATTTGCAAGGTATTCTTCAATAGATTCTTTCCAGCTAGGAAGGCAAAGGAGTTGAAGGTCAAGATTATGGATTTCTATGAGAGTAAATGGGAGTTGTTTCATGAATCTTGGGAGAGGTATCAACGTTTTGTGGCCCAATGCCCTCCTCACATGTTCACCGAGGAGTATAAGGTATCTTTATTCTAAGGAGGTCTCACTCGTTTTTCCCAAGTATTGGTGGATAATGCTTGTGGAGGTTCATATGACACCAAGACCGCCTTTGAGATATATTAAATTTATGAGATGTTAGCACAAAACTCTCAACAAAGGAATGCAAATAGTATTCAAGGTGGGAAGTTTGATATGAGTGCTAGCACGGAAACCGCCATTGAAATCTCAAGGATAAACAAAAAGGTGGAGTCCTTGACTTCACATATTGAGAGCATGGGATTTCCAAAGGCGGGGGTGAAGTTGTTAGGAAGACAATAGGGAAGCTCTAGTGGCCAATTCAGTGAGAACGAAGGGTTTGATGACACATTTCAAGGTCAAGAGCAAGAAGAGGTACAAGCTATAGGATTCCAAGGACAAGGAAACAATTCCTATTCTAACAACTACACTTAACCATGGAGAAACCATCCCAACCTCTCTTGGTCAAACAACAACAACATCTTGAACCCACCACCTAGGAATTAACAACAAAGAGGAAACCAACAACAAGAAATGAACAATCAAGGTGGTAACCCATAAGGAGGATACAGTCAAAGAGAACCACAAGGTGGATATCAACAAGGAGGATATCACCAATGAGGATACCCCCAAGGAGGAAATAATGGGGAGGAAATCAATGGAACAACAACAACAATGATCAACCTAGCTCATACCAACCTTGCCGAAACATTGATGGAGAAATGAGAGTGATGATGCAAGGTTTCCAAAGAGCCGAGCATACTTTGACAAGTTTCATGTAAGCTAGTGGCCAAAGGTTTGGCAACCTAGAAGCATCGTTTAGGAAATTGGAGACTCAAATGGGGCAAATTGCCGAGGCCCTCCAAAAGCAAAAGAAGGGGAAGTTTCCAAGCCACACCGAACAAGCTAAGGAAGGGACTTTTGTCAAAAAGGATGGAGCTAGAGATGAAGCAATGTTGTTTGAAAAAGCATATGTTCAGAAGGTTGATGATCCCGGAAGTTTTGTGATCCCCATATCCATTGGTGATAGTGGGGTGCTTAAAAGAGTACTTGACTTGGGAGCAAGTGTTAGTATGATGCCCCTAGCAATTTATGAGAAATTGGGTTTGGTAGGTTTGAAGCCAACTGGGAAGAAGCTCATGTTAGCGGATCAAACTTCATTAACGTCATGTGGTGAGATAAAAGATGTAACAATTGTTATTGACGGAATAGTGGTTCTAACGGATTTTGTTGTGTTAAACATTGGTGACAAATCCAATGATATTAGGGAGTGGCAAGTTCTACTTGGTAGACCATTCATGGCTACCGCTCAAATGAAGATCGATGTGTGCAAAAGGAGAGTTTTTATGCATTCGTTTGAGAAAGAACTTGAGATTGACATCACCATGTGCAACGATGACCTAAAAAGCATTGGAAGTTGCTATGTGGTGGAGGTGCAGCCACCAAAGGCAAAAGGTGGAAAAGTATGTGACTTGGTACAATTGTATGAAAAGAATAGCTAAGAAGATGAAGATGAGAGTATAGGTGACTCCGAGATTGAAGGACTCAAGAATGCCAACTAAGAGCTCATGCTTGAAGTAGAGGTGCTCAAGGCGGAGAAGTATACTCTTGAGAAGAAGCTTGACGACCTAACAAAGCAGAATCATAAGCTTAAGAAGATCAATGTGGCTCTCACCAAGGAGAATGAGGTAACGGTGAAAGAGCTTGAGGATTTGGCTAAGCTCACCGAAGAATTTGAGGAATAATCATCACGAAAGATGAGGAAGGCCCTTATGAGTGTAGATGCCAAGAACAAGGCACTTGAGGAAGTGAAGGAGGAATTAAGCAAGAGAGAGATGTCCTTGAAGGTTGCTAAGGTGAAGGAGTGTGACTATTCAAGCCATCAAGAAACTCAAGGATGGTCCCTCAAGGCCTCAACCTCCAATGCAAAAAGGGAGAATTCCTTCATATCTTTTAACTTGCTATTTTTGTCATAAGAAGGGTCATATTAGATCTAGGTGTTTTGAATTCTTGAAGCATGTTAATCATGATAGAACTAGACCTAGAATGAGATCTAACCATGTAAAGAAAATTTGGGTTAGGAAGGATTTAGTAAATCAAGTCCGGGATGAATCTATGGGTCCACTTTGGGTAGTCAAGAGAAAAATGAATGATTGCATAGTTGACTTGTGTGATGAACATCACGGTCCCAATTCGCATGTTAGGATGCGGTAGTGTGGACTTGCATTTCTTTTTACATTTCATGCTATGAATAAGTGATTGTGTGTTTTAGTTTAGCTTGTGGTGTGTTTCTTTTGTTGCTTTGTTTTTCTAATAAGTGTCTATTTATTCTTGCTAGTTGTGTGTATTGTGAGCTTATGTGTGTATTGTGATTCACTGTAGAGTTTGATCAAAAATGCACTCGGAAAAGGACTTCAAGTGACTGTCGCAGTTTGGTCGCCATTTGCAAATAGCAACCTCATAAATGGCGACCTCACTTACAAAGAAAATTCAGGGTCGCCATTTACAAGGTCGCTATGGCGACCAACTAATGTAAGTGGCGACCTAATCAGACCTGATGTGGTCACCATAAGGTCGCCATGGCGACCAACTAATACAAAGGGTGACCACATGCAAAATCAGAAAATCCTTCATGGTCGCCACTTTGTCGCCATGGCGACCGAGAGACACAAGTGGCGACATAGGGCGTTCAAGCTATAAGTGTTCAAATCAAAATAGAATGCCACACAACAATAACTTCCCTCTTCTCAAATTCTCTCAATTTCTAAGCCGTGGCACACACGTAATCGTCAAATCCGGTAAGCACTCACTCTAGTTCTTCAATTTTTCCATTCAAATCCTTCCTACATTGCATCTAGATACATTAGGGGTGGTTTTGAGTTTGATTTGAAGTGAATAGTGCACAGGATTGGAGTTTGTGTGGTTTTGATTTATATAGAAGTGTTGAGACATTGTTGAAGTGGTTGTGTTTGATTAT
The DNA here is from genome assembly GCA_954870605.1 of Acer campestre. NCBI lineage: Eukaryota > Viridiplantae > Streptophyta > Magnoliopsida > Sapindales > Sapindaceae > Acer > Acer campestre. The sequence goes on from OX940801.1 coordinate 33,427,775, forward strand.
GGAGCACTCGGAGAGTGTGGGATTGGTATAGAAGCGTCGTTGTGCTACCGGATTTTTGACAGAATTCTTAGTTCCGAATTGGGTGATACTATGGCACCTAAGATGAAATTTCCAAGCAAAGGAGGTAAGGGTAGCAAAGCCCCCACTCCTAAGAAGAAAGTGGTCCCAGATTGTAAGCTGAATAGGAATTTCCAGGACCAAATGGAGACATTTGGTGAGAAGAAGATGTGGCCTGAGAGGGGAATAGATTTGGACAGTTTAGTGAATACCCCAATTCCAGCAACAGTGAATGACATGGGATGAGGAGGATTAGCAGCCACTCCTCCACACTATAGTGAGAGTTTAGTGAAGGAGTTTTGCGGGAATGAATCCCGGGGAGTACATGAGGGGTGGTCATATTCTAGTGAGAGGGGTTCCTGTTTATTTGAACGCAACAGACATTAACATATACTTCGGGACAACATTGTTGGATTTTGAAGGGCTGCGTGAATGGATGGTGGAAAGGATCACCACAAACCCTTTGTATGTGAAGAATTCAGTGGAGTTTGAAAACACTTTGACCATCACTCCTATGACTATCCGGATGGTGAAGAGATTCCCTCTCAAGCAGTCAAACTTGAAGATTGAGCTCGCCTTTTGGCACATATTTCTCAACATGTCACTTAGGCCGGTTTCCCACAGATCCACAGTTCCATTTGAGGTAGCCAGGATTCTGCATAGTATCATTGAGAGGCAGCCTATTGATGTGGGTATTATAGTGAAGATAGAGATTCAGAGGATTAGGAGGAATGAATCAGAGTCAGACATCCTCCCTTTCCCATGTTTGATCACAGAGGCTTGCTAGTTGGCGGGTGTAGATGTATCCGGGGACGTACTTAAGCCCCTCATGTCTGATATGGATTTGACCACTTGGCGACGCTTGATGATGAAGCGTGGGGAGTTACCAACCAGCGGGAAGTGTAGGAGAGTGCATAGTTCAAAGACCGGCACTAGTGCTAGGGCAGAGTTTGAGAGAGTTGTTCCCGATAAAGAATGTTTTGATGATGATTATGATGAGGATGAGGAGGTTCCTGTTGTTGATGATCCTAAGCAGCCTTTAGGTCTTCGGATTTTGGATGGAGTAGAGCGTATCATGGGCAGTCAAACCGCTGATTTCAATATACTTCATACTGATAATCTGGTGTTGGAAGAAAGGCAGAAGGCCTTAGAGGACAGACAGCTGAACTTGGAAAGTCTGATTTAGGATTTGAGTGAGACAGTTATCACAAGTTTTACAGACCTCCGCCATGATCTGAGGCTTACACCATATATCAGGAGGCTAAAGAAGACTACCACAGGGATTCCACCTATCCCAGCCACAGCATCCAAACCCAGTACAGAGGAGTCTGATTTTGTTTTCCAGACTGCACAGTCTGCTGCTGAGGAGGCAGCTCAGTTAGAGGAGGCAATGACCCGTTCCATGATGGATTAGGGGACCCGTTATACGGGGGGACCTCCCATTGATGAGGCAGCTGCACATAGGAGATGGAGAGATAAGCAGGCTAGGAGAGCGACTATGGCAAAGGAGCAGAGAAAGAAGGACCCGAAAGGGAAGGGTAGAGTGGAGCATGATGAGGAGGAGGATTCAGACTAGTTAGCATCCTAGTATTTGTAGGATTTATTTTGGACTATCATCATTTGCATTTTCTAGTACTTTACTTGGATATTTTAAGCATCATGTCTTACCTTTGGATTATTTTGTTGGATATTTTATTTGTTTTATGTTTATTTGCATTTCTTTTTCTTTCGCTCTATATTTTTCTTTATTGCTCTTATTTTGTTTTTGCATAGAATAAGAGTGTGGATTGGATTTTGATAATGGATTTAGGACATTTGTGCCTTATTGATATATTTTGATTGTTTGGATTTTGTGAATGGAGGGATGAGAGGGTTATATGCCGGATTATTGATATCTTTTGCTATTGCCTTTGCTTGTTGGATTTTTGCTTGAACCTTGTCGGGTTGCGCTTGTTGATCTTTTTCTACCACCCATGAACATTGAGGACAATATCCAATTTAGGTTTGGGGGTACATTTGCGCAACGCCATTGTGCTTGGTTTTTAATTTGTGTGCAAAATTTTTCAAAATTTTTGCGATATTGTCATATTTGAGCATGATTTGCTCGTTGAGATTGTTCTTTACATGATTTAATTGTGCATCTTTGCTAGTGTTTGGTTTAGATTAACACCATGCCACTTACGGTGTCATTGAACAAAGTGCGTTAATCTTTTTCTCTTAATATTGAATGAATTATCAAATTTGCATGAAGACTAAGAATTAAATGTGGAGATTCCCATGAGGATCACAAACACAGCCTTTAAAAAGCATACGTTGAGTTGTAAAATATTCACTCTTTAAACACTCACTCTCAAACACTCATACAAGCATGTATTGGTCTCATTTGCACTAAATGTTGTTTGCCATAGAATATTATGGACTACTTGTGGATGCCTTATTTTGCATAGTGGACAAGCCTTCAGAAATTATTTTAGGCGATACATGTGAAAAACCACTATTGGCCTAAACACTTCCAACCAATGTGAATATGTGTGCTCCCAAGCCACTTTGAAGCCAAACACATTTTAAGCCTTTCATTCATGAACCACATCTACATGAACCTTATAGCCTTACAATAATTGACCTACATTGACCAAATGATTTACTAAGGCTTAGGAAATCAATGTAAAATTTTGAACTTGAAAATGTAAGGTGTGTACCTAGGCATGTAAATGTGTGCAAAGAGTCTTGCAAAGCAAGAATGTTTGAAAAGAAAAAAAAATTGAAAGAAAACAAAAGCTTAAAAATAGTGTGAAAAGAAAAGAAAATAAAAAGCATGCAAAGAAAAGAATTGGCAAGCAAAGAAAAGGAGAACCAATAAATTAGGCACAATTGGCCTAGAAAAGAAAGAAAAGTAAATGAACTACTCAATTTGAAAATGAGAGTAGCATGCACATGTGGAATTGTGAGCCTGGACACCTTGAAGTGTGAATAATATGTGTGAAACTTGTGGAACTCCTAATTAGAATGTATGTCTTAGTGTAATCATTAGGTTCCTTGATATTCATTTTCCCATTCTTTGTTTCACCATAACCTTAGGCCTCATTACAACCAAAGAAAAGGCCTTCATGATCTTTAGGATTGTCCGTTTTGTACAATTTGGTTGATGCATGTTCTTTTTAATTCATGGCTTGCGATTCCATTCATGAGACCACTTTTCAGGAAATTGCGTTTTTAATGATTATCATGTGCAATCAATTATATGCCATAACATGAATTCATATTGCACATGTATGATGTTGAGTGAAACCTAGGAGTCTTAGAGAAAATAAGAGAGAATCCGGTGAGGTTTAGTATCAAAGCGAATTACATTCTAAACTAAATAGCACCTTTGCTTTGAAGCTTTGGCATTTCGAATGTAAGATCACATTGCATACAATAATATCTAAGAGTGGCATGTTTTTAATCTTTACTTGACATACTCTTACATGTTGAAGTCCTCACTATTGCATAATCGTTTTAATCTCTTCATTTTGGCTTCGCACATTGACCATAAGAAAGTAATAGCCTTTGAAATATCTCGATGCATATTTTCAGGGGTTTGCTTGTGATTGTTTGGATCGAGGACTAGCAAAAAATTGGTTTGGGGGTATTTGATCAAGCCAAAATTGGTATGATTTTGGCCCTCATTTCCGACTCTTTTTGTTTGATTCTCGGGCATTTCCCTGTGTTTAATGGTGTTAAATTGAGTGTTTCAGGTTTTATCAGGTTTCAAGAGCAATTGGGATGAAATTGAGGACTTGTGTGCAAAAAGGCTCACAAATGGGAAGAAACAGAGCATTTTCGCCACTTAGGCAAGAGAAGGTCGTTAAATGGTCGCCATGGCGACAGAAGATTATTCAGAGCTTCAGAAGGTCGCCACTTGGTCGCCACTTGGTCACCATGGCGACAGAAAGTTACAAAATGCATCAGGTGGGTCGCCATTTGGGGGTCGCCATAGCGACCCACCCTTGCAAATGGCGACCTCACTCATTTAGACAGGATCACCACATATGGTTTCCATAGCGACCTTTATGTGCAAGTGGCGACCTCTTCACAATTTGCTCATGGTCGCCACTTGCTAAATGGCGAAAAAGATGGTGTTCATGGCGACCTTTGCATCTAACCGTTTTGCGCACCAAGGTCGCCATAGCGACAAAATAGCGAACTTAGCGCCACATCAGTGAATCAAGCAGTTATCAGTATATGTCTAAGAGTGTGTATATATATAGTGGCCTTTCATCTTCAGAGGGGAGATCCAGACCTTAGAGAGCACGAAATTGATCACATTGAGATCTAGCTTTCTCATCCATGGCACACCATTCCTCATCCTCCATTTCTTTACTTGTACTCATCTAATCCCATCCAAACCTCAACACCAAACCTTGACTACTTCCCTAAATCATTCTTCTCCTACCATTTCTCCACCCAAATTCCTTTGTCACTTTCCACCAAACATCCACACTTCAAGACATATCCTCTACTTCCATTCCTTGCATTTAGGAGCATAAAGGATAAGAAGGATCAAGCTTTAAGAAGGAGACCCAAGGATGATTTCCTTACTATTTTCTTCTTTTCATTTATTGTTAATATGTGTAACTAAACCCCTAATCTAGGGGATAAATTTGAGGATCATTTGGTTGTGGATATTAGCTTTAGTTTGTAATGAATCTCTTATGTGTTCTATTCATTCAAATTATTAGATTCTATTCATTATGTAATTGACTTGTATATCACTTGTTAGTTGCAATCTTGAGTAGAGTAATATGTTATATATTCATATTTCGATTGACACTCCTTGTGTGATTAAGAACCCATTGAATATGATAGATTAGTGGTGGGTATATCAACCCCACTAATCTAAGCCTTTAGTGGTTGACATAAAGAGATTGGTACATTAAAGTGGCTAAATGGCATTACCCACACTCAAATGCTAATCAATTTATTCCCTAGCTATCTTATTAATTGTTTTCATCACTATTCTTATCAAGGTTGTTGAGTATTATATTTTTCATAACACTTGTGTATTTTCAATTTAGTAGTTAGCATTGGTGCTTTTTGAAACCACACATCTATAAAACATTATGATTTATTTTACTTGTCCAAGATTAGTCAATCTATCTAATTAGCACTCCATATCCCTGTGGAACGAACTTGCTTACCATTTGCTATAAAATCACATTTTAATTTAAGTGGCTTAAAAGGGTTTTCAAAGATCAAACAAATTACATCATTTTTGTGAGTGCACGATGACTTATCACGGTCCGGGTTTGAATCCGGACCATATCATGCGGGTAAGGGCCAAACCTACTGGACCCAACCCATTTTGCCAACCCTAGACTCACTTATGATCACAAATCACACAATAATTACTCGATTAATCAAGTAATTAATAAATAATTAATATAAAATGAGTTTGGTTAAAACAACTTAAATTTGTGACTTCAACACCTCAACCACTAATGTGCTTTTAATCCAATGGTTGAGATTTGAATGCATATATAACTCTTTGATTAAGAGCACATGAGTGGTTGAGATGTTGAAGTCAAAATTAAGTCACAAATTTAAGTTATTTTGAAAAGAAGCTTCATTAGAGAAAACTAAAAAAGACTACAAATGACATGGGCAATCACCCAAAACAAGATTCTCCACACAGAGCGGACAATCTTCCAGCCACATAAACTCCCCCACATGTGAAAGAGCTAGTTTTGCCAAACCATGAGCCACACTATTAGCCAACCTAGGAACAAAACTTACAAACAAAACATTAACCTGTTTAAGTAAAATTAGAATGTCACTGATAACCACACCAGCATCAGTACAAAGAGGAACTTGAGAACTGTTTCATTTACAACTGTCAATGCGTCGGATTCTAGGACAGTCGGCATCAGACTCGTATTAACAGCTAAAGAGATGCCTTTAAGGATGGCCATAGCCTCGGCAATCGAAGGTTGGTAACAAGTGTTGAAACCTTGACAAAAGGAAGCCATCACCTTACCATCACAGTCCCAAATCACCACACCAATACCTGACCTCTCCCCTTGCTGAGAAACTGAAGCATCTGTATTCATTTTGTAAACACCCGTAACCAGGACATTCCATTTAGGCACTTCTCGATTCTCACCACACCTTGGATCCCTAACCACACTCGCATTTCTAAAATCCAGAATGTAAGAAGCAGCCTACTGAAAAACCTCTGCATCTGATAAAATTCTCTTGGAATGTACCGCCTGATTTCTTCTACTCCAAATGCAACACCAAATTACATATAGAACCTCAAACTCCTCCACCTTCACTTGGTCCCTAACTAGTACATATAGAACCTCAAAATCATCTTTAGTATCCAAAAAAGGTATAAGTTCATAGAAAATAAATCATATTAATCGGCCAATTAACACGCAATTAAATGCTTGTTGTCCATATAAATATGAGATATATATAATATCCAAAAAAGGTATAAGTACATATTTTCTAACTAGTTTTATCTCCCAACATTTGCTATTCCCTCTTTTGAGGCAGTCAAATTGATTTGATCATCGGTTTTTAAAAGCAAACATTAGTGGTTGCTTTTAACGATTCTTTTGTTTTGCAAACAGCCTAACAACAATATATCTTATTAATTTTCAATTAAAGTAAAAAATATTTTAAAAAAATTTAGTATGTAAAAACATGTATAATAATAATATCATATTGTTTATCAAAAAAAAAAAAAAAAAAATCATATTATTTTTATGAATAATGCTAGACGTCTCAATTTTTTTTTTCCAAATTCTTTCTCAAATGATGTGGCACATAAAGTGTCAACGTCACATTAACTAGTATATAATTTCATGGATATTAACACTTCATGTTTCATATCATTTGAGAAAAAAAAATTGGGATGTCTGGTATAACTTTATTTTTATATATTTTAAAGAATATTTAGGGCGTGTTTGTAAGCGTTTTTCATTTGCTGTTTTTAAAAAAGAAAAATGAAAATAAAAACAGTATTTTTGATTTTAGTTTTGAAATCTGAAAACGTATTTGGTAGCATATACTGAAAGTTGTATTTTAAAAATGAAAACGTAAAAAACGTGTTTGGTAAGTTAACCGAAAAATATCAAAAATTGTAATTTTCCTAATACTTTTTATATTGTAATTTTTTAATTTGAATAAAAAGTGGGTTAATAATTCATCTAATTATCAACTATGCCACCCAAAAAATCTCTAGACACTCGATTACTCTCTACCTATACTCATTTACAAATTTTACTAATCAATTACTAACCATTTTAATTCCATCAGTTTTCATCAAAACTCATTTCATTACTTTCTGGACCTGATTAAACCCCAAATAAACAATCAAATGCCCTTGATCATTACTTGGATTCGTTTTGAATTTAATCAACCAACAAAGAATGTGTCAACTAACTCACGAAATCAATGGTCAAGAATATGACTTTGATTTATGAAATCAATGGAAACATTTGTCAACTAACTTACAGTTTAAAAATACATTTAAATAATAAACATAAATTACATGATTTTTTTTTGTAAATCTTTGAAAAAAAGAAGTAATAAAGTAGCCAGTGGCAGCTCCAAGGACAGAGGAGGTGGGATCCTCCAAATTTACTTCCATGGAGAATAGGAAGGGGAAGAAGAAGGAGGAGGACGAGGACGAGGAGGAGGAGAAGAGAAGAGGATGAAGATGAAGAAAGAAGAAGGAGATGTAAACCTGGAGTCTTTGAGTCTTAGATCATCGAAGAAGAAAGACTAAAGTGAGAAAAAAAAGTTAAAGAAACAAAATGAAAAATAAGAAAAAATCTTAAACATGTTTTCCATGTATTTCAATTTTAACACTGATTTTGTTTTTATTTTTTGAAAATAAAATGAAAACGGATAATAAAAGCGAATTCATTAAATTTCAATAAAATGAAAATTGTTTTTGGAAAACAAATATAAAAACACCGAAAAATATGAGTACCAGACAGCCACTTGTATTCCACAAAAAATTTCTATAGATCCTCACAATAATTTTGGTTTTATTATCTTAGTAAATAAATAAATATTTATTGAATGAAAATATTGATTGGGCTGTATCGGCCCTAGGGGTGGGCACCAAAACCACCAAACCGATCAACCCGCCCAAACCAAACCAATTTAAGCGGGTTGGTTTGGTTTCGTTAAATAAAATAAACTGATTGGGTTGTTTTTGAGCAACTCAATTGGTTTGGGTTGGTTTGTGGGTTACGTTTTATTAAACCGTATAACCCAATCCAAACCATTACATACTTATATTATTATTATTATTATTATTACTACTTAAATTATTAGAGAAAACAAATAAAAGCTAAAGTTAACCCAATGCAACAAGAATTGAACTTCGAAACTTCAAAGCGGTTGCTTCGACGGTGATAAATATTATTAATTTAGAAACTTAAACGATTTAGTTTTATTTTATAATTTTTGGGCGTTTTACACTTGAGTTTTTTTTTTTTTCCTAAATGATTATCATTCCACACTTAGGCGTCGTTTGTTTTTTTGTCTGAAGACTGAATAGTCTTGAATTTTACTGAACACTGAATAGTGATTGAAATCTGAATCTGAATGACATGTTTGTTTGTTTTTTCCTCACATCTGAATGTACTGTCAACATGTTTGTTTTTTACAAATAAAATTGTCTGAAAAGAAGTAATTTTACATCTATATCCATACTAAACAATTATACATATAATATAGAATAAAAACAATCCAAAAATAATAATTATATATGAACACATATGATCATGATCTTCTTCTTCGATTACAAACAAACTTTATTTTTACTAAGAAAAGAAAAGTTTTTTTTTTTTTTTCAAAAAATAAAAGGGGCAGCAAAAAAACTCACATAAAACACTCTAAAAAATAATCTATAAATACATCACCCTAATATCATAATAAAATATTGATATTAAACACCAATATGAGAAGTGATTAGAGTTTTTATTTTTAAAGCTATTTAAAATAAGCAATATATTAAAATAAATATTTCTATACAATATATAATTATGATGAAATTGAAGATATGTTATATATGGAGGATAGTATTGGAAGAAAAGATTTTGGATTACATTTAATGCAATTCAGTGATTTACAATTAAGTGAAAAGTCAGGATTTTTTACTTTTTATTTTAAGTTGTTTTTTGGTATTTTTAAGTTGTTTGACCACTTAAAAAAAACAAACAAAACAACTTAATAATTTTGATTCAGACCCATTAAGTATTAAGTAGAAAAAACAAACGACCTCTTAGTTAAAGTTAGTATTATAAATTAGTATTATTATTTATCTTATTGATAATTGATTTAACTACTTATATTTATAATTTGATATTATTAAATTTATCCAAATAAAAAATAATGTAATTATTTACTTAAACCGTTAAACCAAACCGAACCAAACCAATAAAATTGGTTTGGATTGGTTTAGTTTTATCTTATAAATGGTTTGGTTTAGTTTAATTTGGGTTGTAAAAAATTAAACCGATTTTATAATGGGTTGGTTTGGGTATAGTCAAACCCAACCCAAACCAACTCATGCCCACCACTATTGGCCCAATAGAAAGTGAAGCAATAAGGCAACTCAACACCGTATTGCCCTATAAAAGTATAAAACGATCTTCTTTACCCTCTCTCTGATTTGATATCGCACGCACTATCACTCTCTCAGCGGAGGTCTAGGGTTAGGGTTTTACATCTCCAAATTCTATCTCAAACTTCAATTCAATGGACCCAACCAAGAAACGCAAGCTTGACGAAAACGGCGCCGGATCGGCCGACCCAGACTCTCTCACCAAACTAACTCCTCTAGATTCCCGAAAAATCATCGAACGCCTCACCAACGACCAACTCCTCGATATTCTCTCCGCCGCCGTCACTCGCCACCCCGAGGTCCTTGATTCTGTTCGATCCATCGCCGACGCCGACCCCACCCAGCGCAAGCTCTTCATCCGCGGCCTGGGTTGGGACACCACCACCGAGAGCCTCCGTGCCATCTTCTCTGCCTACGGCGAGTTGGAGGAAGCCGTCGTCATCCTTGACAAGGCCACCGGTAAATCTAAGGGCTATGGTTTCATCACCTTCAAGCACATCGACGGCGCCACACTGGCTCTCAAGGAGCCGAGTAAGAAGATTGACGGGCGCGTGACTGTTACCAACCTAGCGGTGGCAGGAAATTCAGGGAACACCAATAACAACCCTGTCGATGTTTCGATGAGAAAGATATTTGTGGGGAACGTTCCAAACGACATGTCAGCTGACAAGCTGTTGGCGCATTTCGCTTGTTACGGAGAAATTGAGGAGGGGCCGCTGGGTTTCGACAAGCAGACCGGCAAGCCCAAGGGTTTTGCCTTGTTTGTTTATAAGACTGCCGATGGGGCTCAAGCCGCCCTGGTCGATCCCATAAAGACGGTGGATGGTAAACAGCTGAATTGCAGGCTCGCTGATAATAAAAAGGCCAAGCCTGGAGACGGGATTCAGACGGGTGGACAGGGTAATGTTAACGTTAATCATGGTGATGGGATGGGGATGGTTCCTCCTGCTGGTGGGGGTTCAATTCCTGGGTCATATGGCGGGCATGGTGGGCCCGGATCGTATGGTCCGTATTCGGGTCACCCACCTATGGGTCATCATCTGAACTCGTCGGGTGGACCGGGACAAGTTCCATCTTCCTTGGGTGGTGTTGGTGCTGGCGGGTATGGTGCTGGGATGGGTGGTCCTTATGGTGGTTATGGTGGGCCGGGCTCAACAGGTTATGGCGGGCTTGGTGGTGCTGGAGGGTTGGGAGGTGGTGCTGGATTGGGCGGTTATAGGTTGCCACAGAGTTCAGTTGGAATGCCTTCTGGTGGGTATCCTGACAGCGGGCATTACGGATCGTCTGCTGGATATCCAAGTCAGCATCACCAGGCAACAGGGACATCTCCGTTGCCTAGGGTTCCTCCGGGTGGAATGTACCCAAATGGACCACCTTATTATTGAGGTAGTCTTCCCTCATTTTGATTCAATGTGTGTGTTTTTTCTATTAATAGACATGATTGTTTTTTTGCCCTCGTTCATGGTTTAGTGTTTTGAGTTCTTTTGTGAAATTGTTTGAATTTTATTGTAGCTTGTTATCATTATAGTCTTGATTGTTGCTTGTCTTGTGTTATGATGATGCTTGTTCGTGGTTCAATTAGTTTATCATTTACTTTTGTTTTTTTGGCTTTGCTTTTTGCAGAAATTGTATTTGGAGCTTTTCTGGCTGTACATCTGCTTTATTTATTTGTGAAATTGTTACTTTCAGTTACTGTGTGGTAAAATTTTGATTGGCATTTTGCTTTTGCTTACTACCAATTTTGGGGTGATTTGGTCCTGTAAGCTGTTTTTGCATTTGATAGTATATTAGTACTTTGTAATGCATTATTCATTATCCTTCATTGTTCCTTGTAACTTCATTTAGGTTTTACTTTGATTGTTTTCGTGTTGGAATGAATTTGATGTCATTTAGAAATTTCAAATGAAAAAAACCTTGAAAGATTAAAATCTACTATATGTACAAAAATCTGCACTTCAATCAATCAAGTGTACAAGTTCATGGGTCACAATTTTTTTGATTTTGGGTTTGAATCCTTGCATGTAATGGATAACATCTTGTAAATGTTTTGCTCAAGTCAAAACAATAATTTGGAAGAGAAAAGACATATTCAATTTTAGAATTCTGTATTCATCTTAGATATTAGCATAATACTTGGCATATTATTTACTGAAAGATTTCCATCTCAACATGACAACATGTTTCATTTTTATCTTACAAAAAAGGTTGCTATTACTTTATGATTTCGAATTAGACTTGCTGTTGTGCCATAACTTTGCATGAATTAATAATTATATGAGTCAATTATTTGTTTATATCATGCTGTATTGCCTGCATTTTGGTTTTATTTTATGATTTAAGTGAAAGTGAAATGATGAACGAATTTATAGGACATTGTAATGAACATATCTGGCTTACTGTTCCTGGTTTCCTATGAAATGTGTTCACTTTCTCTATTTACACAGTTGTGTGGGTTTCTGCATGTATTGCAAATTATAAGGTCCACCAGTTTGTGACACTTTGCTGGAATGTGTCTTGAGTTTCTTGCTGATCTTGTATAATCTGGCTGCATTAAGGAATCTGGGGCATGTTGATTGTCTGGAACTTGAATAATAGATATCTTTGCAATTGGCCCTAAACCATAAATTTTAAATTTAGTCTTTAGTTAGATTTCTGGTCTTAATCATGCACAACTAGATTAAATGTACACGCATGTACAATTATCATCACTGTTAACTATATAACTTTAAGCTGTTATGTTTATGACTAGTACCTAGTATCTTTAATTATTATTTGTTTCAGAACACAAATTATAAGTCTAGGCTTTGTAAAATAAAATCGCAAGTGTTTTGCTGAAGTTCAATTTCTTGTGATGAATTCTTCATGGCATGTCGGAGGTTCTTTGCTTCATGACATCATTCTGTGCGCCGGCCTTTGACATGTATGTAACCACTGTGGTTGCTTTGTTTGCATGATGTGTCTTCATATCAGGCTATCAAATAAAACCTATATATATATATATTTTCCAGAAGTTTCATTTTATGTGATGAATTTTTCACGGTATGTTCAAATAAAACCTCTATTTTTTTTTTCTGAAGCTTCATTTCATGTGATGAATTCTTCATGGCATGTTGGAGGTTCTTTGCTTCATGACATCATTATTTCTGCTGGCCTTTCAAATACATGTACTTCCCACTTCAGTTTCTTTGTTTGCACGACACTTTCTCATTTTAGGCTATCAAATAAAACCTCTATTTGTTGGCAGAAGTTTCATATCTTGTAATGAATTCTTCATGGCGTGTTGCAGGTGTTGCAGGTTCTTTGCTTCATGACATCATTGTTTGCATTGGTGTTTCACATGTATGTACTTGCCACTGTGGTTGGTTTGTTTGCATGACATGTTCTCATATTAGGCAATCAAAAAGTTTCAAGATATGTTATGATAGATTGTTGTGGCTAGTTGCTCTAATTTAACGTGAACTTTGTTTTGCTGATGACCTGGAATGATGAATTGAGTTGTGAATGGGTGTTTGATTCAGGTGTATGACAGCTTGTTGGACGCAGATGCTTGTTGTGGTTCTGGTGATTTCGTAATGCAGACTATATGAATGTATTAGCTATGCTTTTACGGGCCACTTCTTCGCTTGATGTCTTGATCTGCACTTTAAGATGTGGTTTATATCTGAGTGCTGGTTGTCAAAATGACTGAGTTAGACTAGTCTTTGTACTTATCTGAGGAACCTATTTGCTGTTTGGGCTTTTAAGTATTAATATAGTTCTAGCAAGTACAAAGAGTTAAATTTACAAATGTTGCACATTGTGTATGGTTGCTCTTCTGATTTAGATGATAAATTTTCTTAATGGTAGTAATACAGCTTTTATCTTCGAGCATTCTCAATTGGTAGTGTGACGGAATGTACAATTGTGATACATGTTGCGTGTATTATGTCCGTGTGATATTACATTATTACTAGTACTGGCAAATGGGATTTTTAAGTTTATGGAAATTGAAAGATGCAATTATTTGTGTACTTGTGTTATTGTACTTTAGTGTAACAGGAACTTTGTTACTCTTTGCTTATTTAGTTCCTGCCCTAATTTCAAGTTGAAGTTTTACTGATTAATGCTGTTTGTTAACTCATCACATCCAAGGATGGCTTAAAATATTTAACAGCTTTGCCAGTGAAGATATTGAGATCTGCTTGTTGAAACCTCAATTCATTGTTGTCCTGCGACCTCCCTTTGATTTTTATTTTCGGACCTTCTATACTGGTTTTTTGGCTGTGTTCGTGATTTGGTTTGTCTTTGTGGTGGTGTTTACAGGATAATTCTATCTCAAATGATTTTTTAGAAAGTGCTAATATCTCAGTCAAAAGATTTTATTGTGAGAGCAGCAAACTTTTGTAACATGGAGGTGATGTGATTGACTCGAAATTCAATTTTCATTGGTGCTGATGATGGTTGGGAAAATGTTTTATTACTAAATCATGATTTTACGTGCCATTTTAGAATACTTTCATGGCACTAGATTGTCCTTGAAAATTGCTCTTTGAAACAATGTGAAGCGTTATTGTTATTTGGTTGTATCATCTGACAAGCTGATTGATTCTGCTTTCCAAGAATGTGTTGTGAAATTGTCTAGGTGCTTGTTTGGCGCCTCTAGTATCAAAGAGAAATTTGTTTGGTTGTAATGGCTTCAGTGCTCGTTAATTTTGAGTGGTTATCTTTCTAGAGTGTAAGTTTGGTATTCCTAGTCATAAGCTGTTGGATGAATTTTGGGGTACAAGTTCCACCCATAATATGAAGTTAAAATTTTGTTTGTTTTGACTGAAATTTATGTATTTCTGTACTTTAGGGGAGCCTGTGATTGAATTTTGGTGTAAGAAATGTACGTGTCTATAGTCGAGGTGATTATAGATCAATTGAGTGGGAAGTTAGCATGAGGTGTTATTACTTGTTAAGGAACTATGGAACCCAATTTGATTGTGTTGAATAATTGTGTGGCAGAGAATCCACGATTTCTGGTGAATTACCTTGTAGAATATATTGTCTTGTATGTGCATAAAGTGATGTTAGTCCTAGTAGTTAATTCGGTTGTGAGATATTGATTTTCCCTTTTATAAATGTTAAGAGACAATGGATCAACCTAGATGCTAATTATGTTTTTGATTTTAGATGAATCAATAAATATGCAGTCAGGTTTAACATAACATGGATTTGTTTGAACTAGATAAACGGTGGTTTTGTTTTCCTAACCATTTGTGGATTATGTGTTGTTGTTGTTGTTGTTGTTTATTTTGGTGTTTTTGGGATGGAAACAAGCCGAGTTGGTGGTTACCAAGTGGTGTGCCCGAAATGAAGCCTAAAGTTGCTATCTACATATACACATGGAGGATCATATTATTTAAATAAAATTGTAATTGTGGTAGATTTTGAGGGTTTGGGTAGGAAGTGTTAGGATTAATTACCTTTAAGGTAGTATTGATTTTGTAATTTAATCTTCATTGATCGGAATAAAATTTATTTAATATTTTATGTTATTAATTATGTTATGAACATTACTTTGATTGTTTAAATTGTAATGACTAGGTACATGCATGTTACACGAGAATTTAGAGAATTTAGGGATGGCTATTGGGGAAACAGGGATGGATATATGTCCCCCCATCCCCATCTCCGTTTTCCAAACCCTCCCCATCTCTCTCCATTTTCCCATTTGAGGAAAATCAGGATGGGGTAGTTTTGGGGGGAGATCCTCCCATTCCCATCTCCATCCCCATTTCCCCATTTTTCCCTCTTTCCCCGTTCCCCCGTCTTCCTTGTTTTCCCATTTCTCTTGTTTAAATAAAAATTACATACTTAGTAAGGTTTGGGGTAAATGGGGATGGAGGCATCTACCCCTATCCCCTATCTTCGTTTCCCCATTTCCATAAATTTGTCGGGAAAATGGGGAAATTTGTGGAGAAAATGGAAAAATGGGGATGGGGATGGGGTGGGGTCCTCCCATCCCCATCCCCATCCCCATTTCAATTTGGGGATGAAAATCATCCCTATCATCCCCATTTCTTCATTTTCCCTCCAAAAGTTTCCCTCAAATGGGAATGGGGGAGTGAGGATTTGGGTCCTCGGGATAAATGACCATTCCTATAAGAAATTAGAGATCTAATATACAATTTGATGATTTAATAACGTTTTCCATTTGGATAGTAGTGGTACATCAATCTCTGATATGATTATTATTAGAAGTAATTATTTTGAATCTACCCGAGGTTTGTCAATTGATACTTAAAAACAACCTCCCCTAACGTTAGTGTTGACCGTTGTATTTAACTTTTATAAAATTCTTGAGACATATAATTAACAAAAAATAGAATAAAATTTTCGTTATTTCAGCATATTCAAAAAAAATTGAATAAGAAATTTAGAAAAGAAACCAAAAAAAAATTAAAATATCTTTAAAATCTCTACCATATATGGAGAGTAGAGATATATTCATTCATTTTTTTTTTAAAAAAAAACAATAGAATTTTTTTTGAATCTATAACATCATATTCTCTTTTCCTCCGTGAAAAACAAAAAAGATAAAAAGAAAACCAAACAGAGCTTGAAGACTTTCAAGCATTTAAACACTTCAGAAGTGTCGCCTTTAACTGTGATAGATTGATAGGCAAACCCAAATCTATTGAAATTGAAACAGACGAACAATCCTTTTATTTATAGAATAGGGTGGGTTGCATACCATTGGGCTGATGACACCATGTATTAAACAAACAATCTTTTATATATATATATATATATTAGAAACTAAAAGATGACAATCTCTTGACACCATGATCATCAAATCTAGTCGAGGAAACGTTCCCATCATCCATTGGGCTGCCATTTGATTTTATGCACATCGACATATAGCACCCCATTGTGGATGGAACAATGGATTTCGTAGAGATTCACATTCACATTTTCAGGCATTGCAAAGTTACCTGTATAACATTCATAGCCCTGGCGAAGGTCAAGAACACTCTTTCATCTCTGATCTTAACTAACACCTCTTCACTCCCTATCCCATGCACATTCGCCGTTAACCCCAATTCTGTTTCCTGCCAATAAATATGAGACACATAATTAATTACCAAATTATTAAATCAAGTTACATAAATAGACATATATAAAAACTCAAGCAAAGATTTGAGAATGAACCTCAAAGCGTTTGGATTGATGAGAAGAACTTTTAGCAACAATTGTTGTCATAGTTATATCTTGAACTGAACAAATTATATTATGATCAGAAAGAGAGTGAATTTGAATACGATGATCTTTAACTTTCAATATTGATTGATCAATTTATAGAGAAATATAACGCGTGAAGGGGGTTGGGCCGCTTTATGTTCGAACCATTCAATATATTAATATTATTCCATATAAAATTGTAAATAATTTGAATAAAATGTATGAGATTTTTTAGTTAAAACTTTATGGTTAGTGTCCCTTAATGTGTAGTACTTGCCCGCCCAGTTTGCCATTTTGAGAGAGGAATCAATTTGAATGGAGGCGTGGAGCAAGAATATAAAGTTGGGTTTTCAGTGTACTAGAATTCTACATGACGAAATTTGATATTTGATAGACTTTTATTTTGAGTTTATTATTTTATTTTATTTTATTGTTTTTAGGTATATTTTTTTTAGGTTTTATCTTTTATTTTTATTTATTTATTTATTATTATTTTCTGTTAGGTTTAACATGGCTCATCAAGATCCGACGATGATCCAAGTGGCTCTAAACAACCTTACGAGCCCTCTCAAGGATTTTACTATTCCTAGAGCACTAGACCAACCCTCATGCATCACTCTTCAAAGCAACAATATCAATTTCGAGATCAAGAGTGGTACAATTCGTCTTTTGCCACAATTCTATGGGAAATCGGGAGAAGATCCTCACATCCATATATATGGAACCCAATTTGATTGTGTTAAATAATTGTCTGGAAGAGAATCCACGATTTTTGGTGAATTACCTTGTAGAATTTATTATCTTGTATGTGCATAAAGTGATGTTAGTCCTGGTAGTTAATTTGGTTGTGAGATATTGATTTTCCTTTTTTTAAAATTTTAAGAGACAATGGATCAACCTAGATGCTAATTATGTTTTTGTTTTTAGATGAATCAATAAATATGCAGTCAGGTTTAACATAACTTGGATTTGTTTGAACTAGGTAAACGGTGGTTTTGTTTTCCTAACCATTTGTGGATTATTAGTTGTTGTTGTTTATTTTGGTGTTTTTGGGATGGAAACAAGCCTTTGGTGGTTTCCAAAGTGGCGTGCCTGAAATGAAGCCTAAGTTGCTATCTACCTATACACATGGAGGATTGGATTATTTAAATAAAATTGTAATTGTGGTAGATTTTGAGGGGTTGGATCGGAAGCGTTAGGATTAATTACCTTAAAGGTAGTATTGATTTTGTAATTTATTTAATATTTTATGTTATTAATTATGGCATGAACATTACTTTGATTGTTTAAATTGGAATGATTATGGCATGTTACACAAGATATCTAATATACAATTTTGATTAGTTAATAAAGCTTTCCATTTGGATACGGTAGCACATCAATGTCTGATATGATTGATTATTATAAAAGCCATGATTACCGCATTTAAAAGTCACCGACATTTAAAAGTTGGTTTTCGGAAAAGACTTCTAGGATTTAGCTATTATTTGTCGGTAGTTATAGGGTTAATTGCTAATATATACCTTTTATTTATCTAATAAAGTAAATTTTTAAATAAATAGCCTATTCAAACACAAACATCCCAATTGAAATGTGTTTGAGGTATGTAAAGTTAATTGTGCTTTTAGGTAAAAGGGAGAGGTTATTTTGGTGGGTAAATTTCACAAACAACCCTGAATTTAGTTGTAATTGTATAAATATTTATTTTTTTCTAATAATTACATAAATATACCCTATCGTCAGTTGACTTTTGTTAACTTTAACCTTTAACCACATTTGTATCCCGAAATGACTAAACTACCCTTGAAAACTTATTTATCTTTTCTTTTAGTATTTAAATATATTAAAAAAATATTTACTTAAAAAATTGAAAAAATCAGTATAATTTTTTGTTGCTTTCTTTCTATCAATTTTTTTTTTTTTTAACACAATCAACTGGAAAAATGGCTGTGTTTAATGGGTTTTGATTGTGTTTAGTGAGTTTTGATTCTGTTGATTATATGTAATTTTTGGTGATTGTGTTGATGAAATGAAATTGTTTGTGGATTGATGAGTATGAAATTAAATGTTTTGGTGATAAATTTGCTGTTTGAAATCTGAAAATTTGATGTTTGGGGACATGGAAAATGTAAAAAAAAAAAATGATAGAAAGAAAAAGAAAATAAAAGCAACAAAAAAAAAAAAATTGTACTGATTTTTAAAATTTTTTAAGTAATATTGTTTAATATTTTTAAATAATAAAAAAAAGATAAATAAATTTTCAAGGTAGTTTATTCATTTCGGGATACAAATGTGATTAAAGGTTAAAGTTAACAAAAATCAAATGACGGTAAGGTATATTTATGTAATTATTAGGAAAAAATGAATATTTATACAATTATACCTAAATTCAAAGTTGTTTGTGAAATTTATCCACTAAAATAACCTCTCCCTTTTACCCAAGACACTATTGACTTTCCATACCCCAAGTACATTCCAATTGGAATGTTTGTATTTGAATAGGACATTTGTTTGAAAATTTGCTTTATTAGATAAATAGAGGGCATGTTTGTGCAATTAACCCGTAGTTATATATATATATATATATATTTTGGATGAATTGAATACTTAAGTTATAAACTAACCGAGCAACTGTACAGTACTTGTGCAGTAGCTAGCTGAATCTCACGGAAAAATCAAAAACTAAAACACGGAAATTTTCTAGACGAAAAAGTCTACTTCCTATCAGGTCCAACTGCTTCCAGCAGCAAACTGTGTCCTTCCAATAGTGGCAGCCCAGTTTTCCCTACTTCTGTGCTCTCTTTAAGCAATTCAAACTCCCATCAAACAAGTCATTACTAATCTAATATAACATGTAAAAGCACAAATGAATGACAAGATTGGTAAATGAAAAGCATGATCATGTATGTGTGTGATTTCCCTTCGAGACACACCATTCCAAGCAACAATTCATCATAAATTGTGTTCGAAGTTCGGACCCCTAAACAAAAGACATAGAGATGAGTTTATGTTGAATTATCACTTAGCTCTCTTCAACTATGTATTCGGGTACTGATTTTCTTCTCAAACCCGTTTTCATACGTGGGTTTTCTGCTTCATTGCACTTGGTTTTGTTACTTGCGTTGTTTGTTTCATGGGTTTGCAATAAACTGAAGAGTGAAGAGTCAAAGGAGAGGTTTAAGAATAGGAGGATTTTGTGGTATAAGTTCACTCTGTTTTGTTGTTAAGGTGTTCTCGTGTTTAATTTATTTTTGTGTTTGTTGAGTTACTTCTATTGTTATAGAAATGGTTGGTCTGATGAGAAAATTGTGACACTTTGAACTTAGTTCTTAGGACACTTGGTTGGGATACAATTTGTGTTTGACTTGCATACGTAGTTCTTCAATTCAGGTGAACAAAGGTTCTCATTTTTATTGAGAGTTTGGTGGGGTTTTTATTTGTCTATTTCTTGTTATTGTCTTGTTATTGACATTTTTCTTTACAAAAAGCATGAGTCTTTACCAATTCAGTATTTTGTATCTGATATTGTCTCTGTTATCGCGGGATTGTTCTTCTGTTACATGGGGTTTTTGGGGGAAAATGAGGGTGAAGATACCCTTCTTCGAGAACCCCTTTTGAATGGTATGAGTAAGTCCAAAGGGGTTGATAGTCTAACCCCTTATTCAAATGCTGGTCCATTTAGTCTTCTTACTTTCTCTTGGATGGGTTCTCTATTTGCTAATGGTAATAAAAAAACTTTAGACCTTTAGGATGTTTCTCAACTAGATAGCGGTGATAGTTTAGTTGGGGCTTTTCCAATTTTAAGAAATAAGCTAGAGGCAAATGGTGGTGTTGTGAATGGAGTGACAACACTAAAGCTGGCACTTTTGTTCTTCTACACACATCGGCCTCCTATGTTGGCCTGTATCTCATTGACACTCTTGTTCAATATCTCAGTGGGAGGCGGGAGTTTCAAGTTGTAGCAGGTTGGGATAAGGATTCGAGCAGTACTTGTTGCAATGATCTACAACAAGGTTTAACCCTTTCATGTCAGGTTAAGCAATGCCACACTAATTTCATGACTTTAGATGCAACAAGGGTTGGTGACTTCAGTTGGCACATGCATGATCCATAGATTGTCCTCGTGCAAATTGTTTTGGCCTTGTTGATCTTGTATAAAAATCTTGTGAAATGAAATTCCCAAGCTTCAGGGGTCGGAAATGAAATTTTTATCTAAGATTATTGAGCTCAGAAAGACTGAGACTGGATGGTTGAAAAAAAATATGCTTATACTTCAACCATTACAAGTTTTGTCTTCTAGGGTGCACCTACATTTGTGTCTGTGTTCACTTTTGGTGCTTGTATGCTTTTGGGAATCCCACTTGTGTCAGGAAAGATATTATCTGCACTTGCAACATTCATGATTCTTCAAGAATTAATCTATGAACTTTCTTACTCAATTTCAATGATAATCCAGACTAAGGTTTCCCTTGATAGAATTGCATCATTCCAGCGGCTTGATGACTTGCAGTCTGATGTTGTAAAGAAGCAGCCGAGAGGTAGTTCTGATATAGCAATTGAGGTAGTTGATGGGAATTTCTCATGGGACAATGCTTCCTCAAATCCAACACTGAAAGATATAAATTTGAAAGTGTTGCATGGAATGAGAGTTGTTGTTTGTGGCATCGTCGGCTCTGGAAAATCAAGCTTACTTTCCTGCATTTTGGGAGAAGTACCCAAAATATCTTGTACTCTTAAGTTGTGCGGTACAAAGGCTCAAGTCGCTCAGTCACCATGGATTCAGAGTGATAAAATTGAGGAGAATATTTTGTTTGGAAAGGAGATTGACAGAGAAAAGTATGACAGAGTGTTTGAAGCATGTTCGCTAAAGAAGGACCTGAAAATTCTATCATTTGGTGATCAAACGGTTATAGGTGAGAGGGGAATCAATTTGAGTGGAGAACAAAAGCAAAGAATAAAGATTGCCCGTGCTCTCTACCAAGATGTTGATATCTATTTGTTTGATGATCCTTTTAGTGCTGTGGATGCTCACACTGGATCTCATCTCTTAAGGTAAAAATCTGTTCCATTCCTAAATTTGTAATGTTAACATTTCTGAACAACTCACAAGGATGAGTTCATAGTACTGATTGTGGTAATTTAAAATTCAAGTAACCATTGCACTCCTATTGGATGTTATCTATATTCTTCTAGTTTAAAAAAATTGTACTTATTTAAATTATCTTTGTATGACAGGAGATTTAGTTGGGGATTTTGAGGTTGAAGACAGTGTTTTATGTTACTCACCAGGTGGATTTTTTACCTGCTGCTGATCTAATCTTGGTGAGCAATTAACATCACATTTTCCTACTTAATTCATCCCTGCTTCCATATTTCATAAACTCAAGTTGTACCTTATTATATAGGTCATGAAAGATGGAAAAATTACACAAGCTGGAAAGTATGGTGACATTCTAAATTCAGGAACTGAATTCATGGAACTTATGGGTGCACATAAGCAAGCTTTATCGACACTTGATTTCAAATGGTCTACTACCACATTTTTCCTCCCCTTCTTGTCTCATATTTTGAGATCAAACTCTTGCAATAATAGGATCCAACAGATAAGCCGTGGTTTAGCTTCCTTCTTTTGGAGAAGATAACGAAGCGCTGTGTGATCCAAAAATACAACTATCTTTGCCCCTATCAGCAAATATCACCGCTAGCAATTCTTTTTCTATGGTTGAGTAGTTTAGCTGAGCATCATTCAACATACGAGAAGCATAGTAAATGGCACAGGGAATCTTCTCTACCTATTGTCCAAGCACTGGTCCTACTACTTAGTCTGAGGCATCACATATAAGCTCAAAAGGTAGACTCCAATCTGGTGGCCTCATTACTGATGCCGTGGTCAATAATTCTTTAAGTTTCTAAAACACTTCTAGGCACCGATCATTGAAGTCGAAGTCGAAATCGATGTCCTTTTGCAATAACCTACACAAGGGTCTCGAAATCTTTAAGAAATCCCGAATGAATCTTCCATAAAATCCGACATGCCCTAGGAAAGAAAGGATTTCCCTCACTGTCTTAGAAGGTTGCAAACTCTTCATGACATCGATCTTCACCTTATCTACCTCTATACCTCTCTTGAAAATTATATGCCCCAAAACTATCCCTTGATGCACCATAAAGTGACTCTTCTCTCAATTCAACAAAAGATTGGCTTCATTGCACCTTTTCAAAACTAAAATAAGGTTGAGAAGACAATCGCCGAATGAGCTTCTCGTAACTGAAAAATTATCCATAAAGACTTCTATAATCCCTTCCAAAATATTCAAAAAGATTAACATCATGCTCTGTTGAAAAGTACCGGATGCATTACATAGGCTATATTGGCTATGTCCTGCAAGGCGTTGCAACATCTAATCAGGAAACAGATGAAAGAGAAGAGATGGGAAGAAAGAGAACGATTGCTATGGATCTCTACCACTTCAATTTTCAATTTTTTTTCTCAACAAATAGATGAGATGAGAGAAACAGATGAGACTCTCAAACTATTTAATTTAATAGTATTTATTAATTTTATCCCTTAATTTACCATTATACCCTCACATAATTGACGTAAATATTAAAAAATCTAATGGAATGTGACGATAGGGAAAAAAATTACTATTAATACTAACAATTTGGACAAAATAACCATTTTTCAAACTTTGATGCCAAAACGGCTAATACCTCAAACTAGAGGGATGTTTTTAACAATATCCTTATTTTTTTTTTTGGTGCTAAGGTATTTAGTGAATTTATTTCAAACTAATAAGGGATATTCCTATTTTAGTCCCTATAGTTTGATGTAATCCGGATTGCAGTCTCTCTAGTTTGTTCATTATCATATTTAGTCCACACCTTCATTGATAATCTCATTTATAGTCCTTACAATCCAATTCCGTTAGAATTTCATTGACTTCCGTCTGGTCGACGAGGGTATAATGGTAATTTTCAAAATAAAAATAAATAAAAATGAAAAACAAAATCAATTTGGAAGGATTTAATTGAGACACGCCAACATATGAACAGTAACACACATCCTTGGACCAATATTAAAAAAAAAATATTTCCAAAAAAAATAGATATTTAAAAATAAATAAAACTAATTAAATTTAAAATTAAAATAGATATAAAAAAAAATCTTTCTAGAAAAAAAAACTAAAAAAATATAACAATAAAAAATTTAAAAAAATTGAATGATTGAAAAAATATTTCAAAAAAAAAAAAAATCAGAAATAACACTAAAAATTAATGAAAAAACCAAAATCAGAAAAATTAAGAACAAAAAATAACATAGTGAAAAAAGGAAAAAAATAAAAAACACTAAGAACAACAAAATCAAAAACTCTCCCATTTCAATCCCATTAAAATCTCAAAAACGTTTCATCACACTCTTCTCCTTCTCTACCAACTTCATCTTCTTCTTCCTCCAATCCAACCCCAACAAAAGTCTCAAAATCAAGTCATCTTCACCATCTTCTTCTTCTATACCATCATCACTAACTATTCACAACCATAACCTCCCATTTCACTTCCCTCAAAAGATTCCTTCTCTTAGAAATCTAAATCCCTAGAATTCAAATTGCTCTCTCCTCCAGGAAAGATGTGATTTTCTCTCTTTTTCTTCTTTTTCTTGTGCTTTTGTTTGTTGGAGATCTCCATTGGTGGAGATTTGTGAATCTCAAACTCTCCTCTATGAAGACCCAGGTCGTGGGTCCTTTGAGAAACAGAGACACTGTGTGTTTGATTGTAGTCTGAATATAGGTTTGGTGGTGGTTTCGGTTCTCGATCTGGTGGTCCGAATCTGGGTCGAGATTTGGTGTTGGTGTGGTGTTAATGATGTTGGTTCCTTGAATTGGGTTTTTTTTTAAAAAATAAAATAAAATTTGTTTTCGCTTTTGTTTTTCAGTTTTTCGATTTGTTTTTCGATTTTAGTTTGGTCTTGATGAATTTCTAGGTTTCATTTTAGTCTTAGGTGTCACAGCTGGTGTTGTAAAAGTTCTCGACTAGGGCTAACTAGTCGGTGCCTAATCGCTAGTCGGAGGACTGCCACCCCAATTTCAAGGTATGTGTGAATAGGCGGCATGAGGTAAGTTAGTGCCTAGTCGGAGAAAGTCAGCAAATCGGAGGTTAGGTGTCCTAGTCGGTCCAATTGATGTTGATCGACTTGTGCCATTTTTTTTTAAATTCGAAACCCCCAATACGATCCTTGACTCATTCCCAAAAAATTCTACAAAGAACCATTTGCAAATCATGCAACTCTTGGCTTCTCGAGATTTTTTCTCTCGCCATCCAATTCCGCGGCTCGTCCCTGTCGCCGTTCGCAGGCCATCACAGTGACTCCTTTCTTGATGCAATGCCTTGTATTTTGTGTTGAATTTTAATAGAGTATGTGGAAGAGCTAAGAAGAAGAAGAAGAAGAAGATCAAGAAGATTGAGAACATAAATGTGAGAGAGAGAGAGAGAGAGAGAGAGAGAGAGAGAATTTGTGAGTGAGTGGGAGAAGAAGAAGATCGAGAAAAACAGGGTCAAGAATCTGTTAAGGTGAGAACAGAATTGAGTGTTGTAAAATGACTGGTGGCCTAGGAAATAATCCCATACATTGAGCTCACCACAACAACACTAATTAGTTGACTTGACTTGATTCGCAATAGTCAATATTGAGTTTTTTGGAATTTGATTTTCTATTTTAGGTTCAATATATAAAAATATATGAAATATTATGATATTTATTCAATTACAGAAAAAAATATTTAAAAATAAAAAATTATGATCGGCCACCGGCCTATCGTTGGTCAGCCAATGGCCGACTTCTGGTCATCCGTCTAGTCCCCACCTAATCCCCCTAAGCGCTAGGCAGTGGGTTATTGCCCGACTAGCGACTTATGCAATACTAGTTGTAGCCATGGAGATACAAAGAGGATCCCTCTGCTATGTGTGATTTAGGGTGGTGGTTGTGTTTTAGATTTCTTGGTTTCGATTTAGGTTTTAGGTTGTTGCATGGGGGTGGCTATGGCTGTGATTGATTTTGAATTTAGGTTTGAGTTTGGTATGGTGGCTGGGTTTGGTGTTGGAATTCTTTTTTTTTTTTTTTTTTTTTTTTTTTTTTTTTTTTTTTGGGTTTGATGTTGATGATTTTGATTTTGTTTTTGGGTTTTTAATTTTTAATTTTTTATAAAGAGATCTAGTGGAGATTCAGACCAAATCTACAAATTTGATTTATAGTCCGTTTGAAAGAGTTTCTTTAAGTAGATCTTTTAAAGTAGACTTTCTACGAGTAGAGCTTTTAATGGGAAGATGTTGGTTGTTTGGTTGTCAATTAGAAAAAACTTTTTTAAATGGTAGGATTACCAAAATATTCAAAAACTATTTTAAATGATAGGGTTTTATTAGACATTTTTAAAAAAGCACAAGAAGATCTACTTGGAAAAGCCTAAAATTTGAGCTTCCCCAAGTAGACGTAAAATAATTTTTTTAATCATCCAAAAGTTCTACTGAATGACAACCAAACCACACAAAAAATTTTAAAAGAGCTTTTTTAATTAAAGAAAAAAAACTCTTTTAACCAGTAGAGAAACTCTTCCAAACAGACACTTAGGGTTTGAATGAATTTTTGTTTGATTTTTTCATTTTTTTATTATTTTTAATAAATCAAATTTTATTAGTTTTATTTGTAATTTTATATTTTATTTAATTAAATATAAAATTACCATGATGCCCATATAAGACAAATTTAAGGATATATTGGTCTTTTAAAAGGTTTTAACAATATTCAAGGGCAGTAAGGTCATTTTTCCCTCTGCCCATGTCAGCGATGGTACTTTTAACAAAAACAGTTATAGAAAGATTAAAAATGATAATTTTACAAACTAGTGGATTAGAATAGAATTACGTTAAATTAGAGGGACTAAAATAGGAATATCCCAAATAATAATAATGACTGAATTGACAAAAATATTGTCATTCGGTTTCAAGTTTCAACCCACCTTATTTAGGCCCTGTTTGGTATTACTTATGAGAAGTTAAAATCTGATTATTTAATAATTCTAGCATAAAAAAGATGTTTGGTAAAATTTCCAAAAGTGATTAGTTGAGAATTTGGGTTGATTTGACAGCAATTTTAAGAAGCAGATGGGGGTTACTTTTGCAAAGTGATTATGAAAGAATAATTTGTCAGATTTAATGAATCTTTTTAAAGACTAAATTATCCCTATTGATTTAAAAGATAATTATATCTTAGGTTTAATCTCATATAAATCAATTTTATTTCAAGCATATTTATTATAGATTTGTTCTGAAATTTTAACCGACTTAAAGAAAAAAAAAAAAAAAAGCTAAAAATATTGTTAGATTTTGGTTGAGGAATTTTTATTAGGACTGTATGAATAATACCCTGTTATTGTTTTATAGTGCATAAAAAGAAAAAAAAAAAAAACTGCATGAAATATTATGTCATAGTTTTATATGTATAAAGAAAAAAAAAAATGCTTATGCATATAGGTAAAATTGCTCGACTCTTTATAGATAATGACTATTTATTGTTTGTTATGTAATACTACATAAGTCTTTATTTGTTTTGTTTTATGGATATATATATATATATAAATATAAATATATGGTTCTTTTATTGTCAGTTCGTTATGATATAAAATATATCAAGACAAAGAATGTGGACTATGAGATTTACATACTTTGACTCAAAGTGTATGCACTTGTCAAAACTTCTACATAATCTATTGTTCACATTCTTCATCCTGATATATTTTATATCAGGACGAACTGACAGTAGAAAGACTATATATATATATAAACAACCTTTAATTGTACGGTTGAAGTCTTTATTTTGTAAAAAGCATATATATATATTTTTGTGTTTTAATTCTTTATTTGCTTTAGTTAAGAGATATTGGTTTGGTTTGAAAACCAGTATCTAATATTACATTTTAAATATTTTGATGTATAACAAGTGGCTGATTTTTTATATGATGATGAGAGAATATCCTAAATTCAAGGGCAATTAGAGAGCATCGGATTTGGAATGACATGAAACTTTCAAAGTTGAAACGTTTTGGCGAGAGAGGAGATACTCAATAGCTTTGCTATTAAAGCTATTGAGGCATACCTTTTTTTAGCCGAATTCTATCGTTTAGGCCCCGAAATTACCGTTTTTGCCGTTTTAGGAAAGTTTCGTTTTTGCTATAAGTTGAGTTTTACAAATCAGAATCGACTTCCGTCAATTCTCGTTTGCTTAGGGTCATTAATAGTATTTAATTCCGCAATCATCTCAATTTTGCTATTTTTGGTTATTTTTATTATGTAATCCCGTTTCTTATCCAACAAGGATTAGAGTTAGGGTTTTTTGCTTTAAATATGCTTGTAAGCCGTGAGGCTGAGTTATCTTTCAATTAATAAAATTTCAGAGTTCGTTTTAAAGAGTTTTCTCTTTGTTTTATGGATATTGACGTTGGTCGTATTCTTTGTGTTTTCCGCTACGTCATATTTGAAGGAAATATTAGTTTGGTTTGAAAACCAAGTAAAATATAACAAATTTCCATTTCATATGTGTTTTAGTCATTATGTAAAATCACAGTAATTAACAGTAAAATTTACCAAATGCATGAATACTACTTTTGAGTCCACATCAATTTCAACAACAACATTAACCAAACAATTGCTTAATTAATTTCGCAGCAAATTATTTCTTCAGCACAGTTAATAGTAATTATTTTAAAAGCTACAGCAGTACTAAACTGGCTCTTAATTCCAGTTCTCTCGCCATTATTGCTCACTCTTTCTCACAATATTCTTTCTTTACTAAGAAATTTTATATAAAATTTCAGTAAGTCATTGTTGTAGACTTGGATAACCATTCAATCTTGCGAGATGTATGATTTTCAGTTGTAACACCATACTAAAATCAATATTTTTTTTGCACATTAATCATTTCTTTAACTTTAAATTTAGTTTCTTTGTGCTTTGATGACATTCAATTTTTTAAAATTAAAAACTAAAAATTTGATTTATTTATTAAAAATAATTAAATTTGAATCTTGGCCAAGCCCAAGTCTTAATAAGTCTAGGACAATTGGTTGAGACTTAATTAATAATAAATCCCGAAAGCGAAAAGTATTATAAGTCTTAATAAACTCTCTCTCTCTCTTTGATCTCTGAACTGTATCATGATCAACATTGTCTTCTACTTTGCTACGTCATTCAAGAGTTATAAAATTTGAATCGGTCAGATGTGGTGTTTTTCATATCACAAGTTCAAAACACAACACAAACTTTTGCATAGAAAATAATTATGAATAACTTTATTGACATTTGACACCCAAAAAAAAACTACTCACTACACCCATTTAGTTTTGAAAGCCGTTACTAAAATATAAAATTAGTCTTTCTATTTTGTACAGTACCTCTCATAATTCCAACCTGAAACTTCTGTGTTAGTTGTAAATTGTAATTGATAGTTGACTGAGTTTAAGTGCTTGGATTATGTGTTTGTTGTTAGCAATGCACAAAAACGACAATGAGCTTAAATATTATAAATATTTTGTAGTGTAAAACGTACAGCAACATCCACTGAGCTTTATTTATTTTCCAAAAGAAAAAAAAAAAAAAAAAAAAAACAACAAACAAAACGCACCCAAGAGGCCAAAGCAGAAGCCCTCACTCCACAGAAACCAGCCACCCAGAAACATAAAAAACAAAGACCCAAAACAGAGCCAAAGAACACACACTAAACAAGCAGAGCCTTAAAACACGCTCCAAACCAACATTATCCCCAATGAAACAAACAGAGATAAAAAGCATGATGATCAGCTTTTACACTACACTCTTCCGGAGATTTTATGATTTTTTGAAGGTCAAACCACATTCAATTTATCTTCTATTAATTTCTCCAAATGATTTGACATCGAAGAGGTTAAATAATTTCCGGAATCTCCCACCTTCCCTTTTCTAAAGTAGATACTATTTGCATGCCCAACTGGATGTTTACCAGACTTGTTCACCTCCAAATTTTTTAAGTGATCAAAACTACACAACTTTGATATCTCTTCTATTACTCCTCGGCTCTCTTCATCGACAGAAAATGGACATCCTAAAAATTCAGCCAATCTTTTAACTTGAAAGTTGACGTCCTCTTTAAGATCTTCATATTTTAAGAATAATATCTTGCCCGATTGTTCTAAGTTGGCCTTCCAGTAGCCCAACACATGTTCCCAAAAAGGGCCATAACCTTGAACTCCTTGACAAGCCATTTCAAAAGCTTTTTCTAGTGGAAACAACTTCATGGTTGTTTGCTCCGGATAAAGTCCGAGCAGGAAATGCCAATAAGAGACAAGTTGGTCCAAAGGGTTTCTACAAGTGTAAACAATGCGAGAATTACAAGTCACAATAGAATGTGGTAACAAAGCATACGGGACATGGGTGCACAATATCCTTGGGCTAGAAAGGTTATCAATAGATGATTGATTTTTAATGAAATCTCTGTCAAGTAAAGGTACGAGCTCGTGTGGAGTGCTAGTAAGCAAGGGACTTTCTGCTAAAGCATATCGAGAACGATTTACAATGGTAAAAATGAGAGCTTTTAGCCAAGTGGTACCTGATTTTGGGTTGGAAGCTAATATAATGTCGGTGTCTCGAGCTTGAAAATGTTTTTGAAAGTAGATGAGGCCATTGAATAATTTAGATGGAACCCAACACCCTTGTTATAGATACAATGGAAAGCTATCCCAGTGTTTCTCTCGAGGAAGGCTTGACAGTAATTCTTCAATCTCATCGTTCTTGAACTGATCCTCTACTCCAGATGATGAAGAGTTTTGGGAGGATATTGTTTTCTCCATGTGCAATTAAGGATATGTTTGATGAGAAAAACAACTGATTGTAAAGGAAAGCCAACAATCATGAACACCTAATGATAACTAAATATTAAATTATTTCAAGAGAGCAGTGGTTTTTGGTTTGTTGCCGACACTCAAGTTTCACATTTAATATTGTAGTAAATATATGAATTACATTTGAAAATTTAAACCATTAAATATTTGGTTTGTTGCCGACACTCAAATTTCACATTTAATTCCTTCCAAAATAAAAATAAAAATAGGAAATTGTTTGGGTACTAGTACCCAAGATACTGACCCCTCCAATGGGATATTGCCACGTGGTTTTTTTCTTTTAATTTTTTACTTTTATCTCTTTGCATTTATCAAAAATTAACTATGTGACAAAACCCTATTAGTTGGTCAGTACCTTGGGTACTGACTAGTTAATACCCAAACATTGTCCATAAAAATATATTTCACATTTAATATTGTAGTGAAATTCATGGGACCACTCATGACAACTGTAAGACAGTGATGTCAAGGCTTATGTAAACGTTTTTTTTTTTGTTCTTTTTTTTTTTCTTTTCTTTTCTTTCGTTGGTGACCAATTACGATGCATGCTGCTAATGAAATAAATATATACATATTTTAATCGAAATATTTTCTATAATTTATATTTTGAGAGAATTGATATAAGAATATACTTTCAAATTCTCGATATTTTAATGATATTTTTTATTTTTTTATATGTTTATTAAAATTTTTAAAAATTTAGACCTCTAATATTTTGACATAAACTAATATTTATTTCCCTTTTCCATCTAAAAATTTAATTGGACCTTCAATATTTTTACATAAACCCGATATTTATTTCCTTTTGTCCACAACACAGGAAAATATCCATAGTTAAAAAAAACAAATAATCCCTTGCAAAATCGTGATTACAGCCACAGGCCGGGTGCATAGGAGACCCCATCACAATATCATATTGGCATCCCACAATAAACTTGAATATTACAAGAATGAAGTAACGATGATAACGGTAGGGAGTTAGGAAGATCAATATTTGTTGAATTGTGATTAGTGAAGGGGACATATATAAGATAATATATGTGATTTCTTATTGAAATAATTTAGGGTGATATACAGTAGAACTAGGGATGGTAACAGGTCGGATCAAGACCGGATCAGCATGCCCAAATCCAAAACCTGATTTTAACAAGTTTCCCAAAACCCGATCTATGACCAGAATGAGCTTTTAATTTCCGTCACAAACCCGACTCAAATGAAGTGGGGGTATCCCAAACCCGACCCGTTTCATTTTAAAAAAAAAATGTTCAAACAATTAAATATATAAATTTTCCGTACATTTCAATTTTAGGATATGAACTTAAATTTTAATATTCAATCAAATTTAATAATACACTTAAATTGAAAAATATATTTAAATTTAAATATTCATACACTTAAATTTAAACATAAACAACGAATAAATATAAAAATTTAAAGTTTAGTGTACCCTTAAAATTCATATATAATCTTAAATTTAATAGAATTAACATCTAAATTACATAAACTTTAATTTTAAACATAAAATACAATTAGATAAATAGATAAAAAGATTAAAGTTTTGTTTTTCCTTTTATATTTTCAATATCTTAAAAAGAAAAAAATTATATAAATACCAAATCAACTTGGTCGGGCTAGGTCATAATGGCTTGACCTATACCCGACCTGATTAAAAACCTGGTCAACAATGGTTGACCCATACCCGACCCAAGACCCATTTTAAGAGCTCTAAATCAGCCCTAAACGGATCAGATTTCTGTCAGTTTGGGGGGGTGGCGGGGTTGGGTTTTCAAGGATTTTTTTCATCCCTAAGTAGAATCCCTCTAAATTAATATTTTTGAGACCCGCCCTTAAGTATTCATTTATAGGGGTTAATAATTTGAAAGGTTTTACCTTATAAATTGTTATGTTGTCTTAAAAAAATGTGTGCGCTTAATGTTTCACGTCCCTTAAACTCCTCCAATGTCTATGAAATTAAATATTATGTGCATCTAACTAACCTAGTGGGGTGAATAGGTTTTAATTGATTATTTACCAACTTTTCGATTTAATCAATGTTAACAACTCTAACCCATAATGGTAAGCAACTAATCTACAATAAAAGTGTAGAAAACAATAAATGACACAAAGATTGATTCACATGACAAACTCTCAAACTGGGCAAAACTCACGGGCTATCATTCTAGCCATACACAGTCCTCAAATCCACTATAAGTAAAAATGTTTACAACCTAGGTTGACCTCAAGTCACACCATTCTAGGAACGTAGCACACCTCTACTGCCCTGCAGGCCTTTTATAATGATTCTAGACCAACTTGCTTGTGTACTAATCCAATTAGTCACAAGACTTAACACATAATGAATAGATAATCAACCTATGTGAATATGGAAAAATATTCTAAATGCAATTAATGCTAGGCAAATATCAAAAGCTTATTTAGGGATTTAAGATGGTAACAAACAACAATCCTAGATATCAATATCTAAATGCAAAGCAAGAAGATTTAGCTAAAGGGCAAAATAGTCCTATATGCAAGCTATCAACAAACAACATATCTTAACCAACAAACAAAGACTCAAACATGTTAGAAACACCATAAAGCAATGAGTCAAACATTTCATCATAAAATAAATGCTAATCCTAGGCAAACATGAACATAATATGAAACAAGAGATTCTTGGGGATGCTTAAGATACCTAGCCAAGGAAACAAAGACGACACATGCTTGGATGATGCTTGAATGATGTTAGATGCTCATGTAAATGTGAGTTCTTGGGAGTCTCTCTCTCTTGAGCAAAGCTTTCTCTCACTTAGGTTTGATTTGTAACTTCTAAAAACGAAGTTCCAATAAGAGAAAACATATATAGCAGGTCAGAGTGAAACTACATCGTTTTAGAAAAGTGCCTAAAATCGGGGCCTATGCGCTGGTCATGCGTTGCATGAGTAGTGCACGAACAACGTTGATCTTCTGGTTGACTTATGTTGGTGTTGTGCTGGACGAGTATTGCATGAACATCACTGATCTTCGTGTCGAATTGTGCAGGTGTTGCACTGGACTAGCTATGCACGAACAGTGCCAATCTTCTGGTCGAATTGCGTTGGTGTTGCACTGGACCAATAGCGCACGAAAGGTGCAAGGACTTCTATAGGCTATAAAAGGACAGCAAACTCAAAGGCGATAAGCAAGGACCAATCCAAGAGAAGAAAGAGACTTCTCTGAGGTCAAACATCGTGCAAGCATGGACGTTTCTGAACACACTCTGGGAAACGAATTACATGACACAAATGCAAGAAGCGAATGCACACTTTAGGAAATGAAGACACTCATAATGTCTATTTGGTGCAATTTGAACTTGTGAACAAAAGATATAGACTAGAGAAGCCTTATGGGCTTTAGGTGGGTAACTGGAGCAAAAGTCTCCTTAAAATTGACCTTCAATTTGAGAGTATCCTTGTGTCACAAGTCTAGCCTTGTTGCGCACAATGTTGTCATTGTCATTGTATTTGTTCATAAACACCCATATAATGCCTATGACATTAGTACTCTTAGTTCTAGGAACTAGAGTCCAAATCTATTTTTTTCAAATTGGTTTAGCTTTTCTTGCTTGACAAGAACCCAAAACTTATCACTTAAGGCTTCATCAACCTTTTTGAACTCAATTTGAGAGGTGTAACAAGTATAAGTAATTTTATTAGTTATTTGATGCCTAGTCCTAACACCCTTATTGACATTTCCAATAATTTCATCTTTGTTGTAGAGATGTCTAACCTAAGGAGCGGGTTCTTTAGAGTCCAATGAAGGATCTCTATCAAGAGGTTGAATGACCTCTTTATCTGTGATGAACTTCACATCACTTGAGGTCTCACCATTATTCTCCAAGAGAGAATCATCAACTGCATTAACCTCCTCCTAATGGTCAATAGTCTTAAGCCTATAATCATCTATGACAACATTTGATGATTCCACGACACTTTGAGTCTTCAAATTCAATACTCTATAGGCTTTACTATTTAGGGCATAGCCAATGAAAATTCTCTTATCACTCTTGGTATCAAACTTTCTAAGTTGATCACGGTCATTGAGAATTTAGTATTTACTTCCAAATAAGTGGAAGTAGCTAACATTTAACTTTTTACCCTTCCACAACTCATAGGAGGTTTACCTAGTACCGGGTCTTAGGAAAACTTTATTTCCTATACAACAAGCCGTATTGACAACTTCGGCCCAAAAGTTCTTAGTGATATTGTTACTAAGCAACATCACTCGGGCCATCTCTTGAATGACCATATTCTTCCTCTCAATAACACCATTTTGTTGAGTTGTCCTAGGAGCCGAAAACTCATGGGAAATGTCTAAGCTATCACAATAGCTTTCAAAGCAAGCATTTTCAAATTCCCTCCCATGGTCACTCCTAATTTTTTTTAATGCTTTTAATGTGAGAGTCTATTTCATTTTAAATTTTAGTGCAAAGCATTTAAATTTTTTTAAATGTTTTGAATTTTTCTCTAAGAAAGTAAGTCTTTGTAAATCTAGAGAAATTATCAATACAAACAAAATTGTAATTCCTGCCACCGAGACTTTCAGTTTGCATTAAACCCATAAGGTCTATGTGAGAAGCCCTAATGGCTTCTTAGTGGTGAGATACTTCCCCTTTTTGTGCATGCTTTTGGTTGACTTTTCTTCTTTACAAGATCCATAAATTCCATCAACTTTCTTTCCAAGCTTGGGAAGACCATATATAATTTTGAACTTATCTAAAATTCTCAAATCTCGATAGTTCATGTGGCCAAGCCTTTGATGCCACAACTCAACTTGCTCACATTTAGACACATTACAAGAGATAATGCTAGCTTCAAGACAATAACAATTGTCACTAGATCTCTTTCCTTTTAAGAAGGTTTGTCCATTTGACTTTAATATAGAGTAATCATTCTTGCCAAACAAGAAGGAAAGTCCTTCATCACAAAGATGAGAAATGCTTTTGGGATTGGCTTGCAAGCTATTAACATATAGAGCTTTTATCAAGGAGGGTAAACTAGGAATGTAAATGTTTCCTTTTTCTATGACTCTCTTTTTAGAACCATCACCCAGGGTGACAAATCCACCTTCATTCATGACAAGAGTTTCATGTGCCTAGAACACCCACTATCTAAATACCAAAAATTTGAAGCATTTGCCTTCAAGGCAATTTGGGCCACATGGAAAAAGTATTCATCTTTTCTAATCCATTTAGGTGAAACATTTTCTTTCCTAGTGGCCTTAGAAATATTAGCTCTAGATTTCCTAGTATCATGCAAATTGGCTATATATTTCCTAGGAACATGCATATTGGCTCTAGTCCAATTTCTTTCAATCATGCTGTCAATTCTACATATTTTAATATACTTAAAGCAATTTGGTCTAATGTGACCATCAACACCACAAAATTGACATGTAGGGGTAAAGTAGGAAGTTATACCATGCCTTTGTGAGTACATTGGGGCTTTCCCATGTCTTTGAGTTTGTCTTGGTTATTGAATCGGTTCTCTCCTTCTTTGTTGTTGAACTAGATTAGATCGCTTCCTTGATTGATCTTGCATGATTGGCCTCTTGACTTGGTAGAATTAGGGTTGTAGGAAGTTTTCTTGTGGAGTTCACATTTGTTGAATTTGAGCTTGTCTTCTTGGTGCCATCTTCACTTGGGCACTCTTTGAACATTCTCTTAGATCATTCTTCTTCCCAGGATGTTGTAGAGGTGGAGGTTCCTTGATGTCCATGCTCTTGTAAAATTCCATCTTGCTTGAAGAGGATGTCTCCTTGTCATCAAT
Source organism: Acer campestre (assembly GCA_954870605.1). Lineage (NCBI taxonomy): Eukaryota > Viridiplantae > Streptophyta > Magnoliopsida > Sapindales > Sapindaceae > Acer > Acer campestre. Next base: position 33,464,395 of record OX940801.1, read on the forward strand.
ATACCCGAGGCCTCTCTTGTCACTTGGCTTATTTCCAACTCCCAACATGTCGTCAAGTTTCTCCATGCTTGAAGTCATTTTAGCCATGGACTCTCTAGCTTCTTCAAGCTTCTTTTTCACTCTATTTTCATTCCTCTTAGCTATAGCTACATCTTCTCTTAATTTGTCTTCAATCTCCTTAGATCTTACTACTTCCTTATGGAAGTGAGTTACCTTGGTTGTAAGCTCAAGATTTTTCTCCTTTAATCTTCAAATCTTCTTTCTATTCTTCATCCTAGAGCTTTTAAATATTTTAATGTAGTTTTCAAGATCCAGGCTCTCCACATTCTTATATGTGGAGTGAGATGAGGAACCATCATTACATAAGTCATCTTCCTCTTGACTTTCTTCCTCTTCATCATCGACTGCTTCTTTGCTTTTGAGAGAGGATGTGAAAGCTATGAAGTTTGCCATATGACCTTCATCATTCGAAGATCATTCTTCCTCTTCTAATTCATTACTATCACTCCAAGTGGCGGCCATCGCCTTCCCCTTTTTCTTGTTCTTCAAATTTCCACAATTCGTAGAGATATGCCTAAAACCTCCACATTCAAAGCATCGAATTCCTTTTCCTTGAGTCTTCTTTTGACTTGGTTCAAACTTCTTGAAAGGAGTCTTCTTTTTCAAGTCTTGGCCTTTGGTTCCAATACCTTTCTTTTCAAACTTAACAAACTTCTTCAATCTTTTTACTAAAAGAATCATGTCCTCATCTGAGTCATCATCCTCTTTCTCAACTTTGGTGGACTTCAAGACTATCCCTTTTTGCTTCTTAGGAAGTGTGGAGGTATGAGCCTTTCTAGACTCATAGGCTCGAAGCCTTCTAATCACTTCACTTAGCTTTATGGTCTTGTAGTTAGTATTTTCCTCTAAAGCCGTCCTTTTGGATTTGAATCTCTCGAGAAGAGATCTCATGATCTTTTGCTTGATCCTCTAATTCGAGTATGGGTCACCTAGTTGATGACTTTGATTTACTATGTCCATCAACTTCACTTGGAAGTCATTAAAGCACTCATGTTTCTCCATCCTAATTGACTCAATTTGTGTTTGGAGGACTTAGATCTTGGAATCCTTAACCACCTAGGTTCCTTCATGAGCTGTCTCTAGAATTTCCCATGCCTCTTTTACATTCCTAGTTGTTTGAATCAACTTGTATTGATTGTCATCTATGGCACAAAGAATGGCATGCATTGCCTTGTTGCTCCACTTGGAGGCATCAAACTCTTAAGTGCTCCATTGTGACTTAGGCTTAGAAACTTCATCTCCACCCTCAGAGGTCATAGTCAGAGGAGTATAGCCATCCTCTATTGCCATCCATGCCCGGTCATCTATTTGGCAATGGTAAGACTCCATCTTGCCTTTTCATGAGGCACAGTTCACTCCGGTAAGCAAATGAGGTCTTGTGCTTGAAGCTTCCTCGTTTCCACCGCCGTTCACATTCATAGTGTCTGGGTATATGAATGAGATAAATGCAAATGTATGTAACAATCAAGAACACACAAAAAAGCAAGGATCTCCTAAGCATGTCTAGGAACCCACTTTGATACCAATTGAAATTAAATATTATGTGCGTCTAACTAACCTAGAGGGGGGTGAATAGGTTTTAATTGATTATTTTCCAACTTTTTGATTTAATCAATGTTAACAACTCTAACCCATAATGGCAAGCAACAAATCTATAATAAAAATGCGGAAAACAATATATGACATAAAGATTGATTTACGTGAGAAACCCTCAAACTTGGCTAAACTCAGGGGCTATCCTTCTAACCACACACGATCATCAAATCCACTATAAATAAAAATGTTTATAACCTAGGTTGACCTTAAGTCACACAATTCTAGGAGCATAGCACACCTCAACTACCCTACGAGCCTTTTATAGTGATTCTAGACCAACTTGCTTGTACACTAATTCACTTAGTAACAAGGCATAACACATAATGAAGAGATAATCAACCTATGTGAATATGTAAAAAATATTCTAAATACAATTAATGCTAGGCAAACATCAAAAGCTTATTTAGGGATTTAAGATGGCAACAAACAACAATCCTAGATATCAATATCTAAATACAAAACAAGAAGATTTAGCTAATGGTCCAAATAGTCTTATATGCAAGCTATCAACAAACAACACATCTCAACCAACAAACAAAGACTCAAACATGTTAGAAACACTTTAAAGCAAAGAATCATGCATTTAATCACAACATAAATGCTAATTACAGTGAAACTTGAATATAATATGAAACACGAGATTCTAGGGCATGTTTAAGATACCTAGTCAAGGAAACAAAGAAGACTGATGCTTGGATGATGCTTGAATGATGTTAGATTCTTATGGAAATGTGTTTGGTTGAGTAAATGTGAGTTCTTTGGAGTCTCTCTCTTTTGAGCAAAGCTTTCTCTCACTTAGGTCTGATTTTTAACTCCCAAAAAACGAAGTTGGAAGAATAGAAAACATATATAGTAGGTGAAAGTGAAATTACATCATTTTGGAAAACTACCTAGAATCAAGGCCTATACGCTGGTCATGCGCAAGACTAGTAGTGCACGAACATTGCTGATCTTCTGGATGACTTACGCTATTGTTGCACTTGATGAGTAGCGCATGAAAAGCCCTAATCTTCTGGTCAAATTTTCCCTGGTGTTGTGATGGACCAGTAGCGCCCGAACAGCGCTGATCTTCTGGTCGAATTGTGATGGTGTTGCACTGGACCAATAGCGAACGATGGGCGTAAGGACTCTTATAGGCTTTAAAAGGATAGCAAAACCAAAAGGACATGAGCAATGATACTCACTTTTTTGGTCGTTTAGGAAATCGTGAGGATCAAAAGATCGTTTCTATGTAAAAGGGGTTTCCTACGTAATATGCTCTAAACTAGCAAAAGAGTAGTAAAGCGGCAAGCGAGGGTATCATTCCACATGGAGGTGTTTTCGTTAACCGTTTCAAGTTCTAGTGTTTATTGAAAGCAATGTAAATAAGAATGCGGAAGTGGTAAGAATAGTGTGTGAAGTGTATGTATAATGCAGTATGTGTGTGTAGAGAATGGAAATAAAAATAAATAAAAACAAAGAGAATATGGAAGGGTGAGAATGGTGTTTAAAGTGATGCTTCAATTTTTGATTAATTAGAGTATTGAACCTTGTCTATATAAGTGATTAGTACAAAACAGCTTGGAGGTCGAAAGTAGAACAAAGAAAGAATAATTGTGGTCATATGCACCAATGGAGATGGCAGTGACAAAATTCCCTTGTGGATAATTGGAAAATATTTGAATCCACGTTGTTTCAAGCAAGTTAACCAGGACAATCTTGGCTCCACATACATGGCAAATCGAAAAAGATAGATGACATAACTTTTTTATTGTATAGTGGCTTCAAGCATTTGACCTTCACATGACAAATAATCAAAGAGTTTTCTTCTCCTTGACAATTGCACTACCCCTGTACCACTTGCAGAGCTATCTAATCACATCCAACTCAGGAACACCACGGTGCACTATCTACAACCAAGGAGAGATCGAGGGAGACAATGAAGACAGTGGTGTTATTAGTGAGTTAAAACAATAAATTCAAAGCTTCCACTATAGAAATCATATGGGTTTCAAGCATTTGGCGGAAGAAGAAGTGTTTTACTCTCCAACTGAAGAGGATATCATTAATGATATCACAAGGCTAAATAATGATGGTGTGGTTGAGATGGATGATTGATGAGCCATCGTTGTGTGCTCAACAAAATATGTTTTAATGTGTTCATTTTGGAAACCAATTTTCACCACTAAAAATCCACTTAGGAAGTAAAATTAATAAAGTGTAAGCTAGGATTCGTTCCACAGGGAATTAGAGTAATTAGTTGAATAAATTAACAATTCCTAAATGCAATAAAGTAAATCATAAGAAATGGATGGTTGTATGATTTGTCTAACCATCAATCATACATGTAAAATAAAACTAATAAAATGTGATAGGGAAAATAGAAGGCTCAACAAGTCTAGATAAGATATATGGAATAAACAATTAAGAGAACTGCTAGGGAATTAATGGGATCGCAAGTGGATTATGGGTAATACTTCTCAAGCTACCTTAATGGACCAATCTCACAAATATTAACCAATTGTATTCTTGAATGTGTTTAGACCATCAATATGAACCCTAAATAACTTCCCACCGAAATGCCTAACCGATTAAGGAGAGAAGGTCAAGGCGAGATCGGTTTGTGACAATTAAAGGTTTAGATTATCGTGGTTGATATACCCTCCAACAATATATCCTAATCACTATGTTCTTAATCCATCAAGAGTGTCAATCCAATCAAGATTCTATAACAAATTATCCTAAACAAGGTGGGTATACATGTCAATTATATAATGAATAAAATATAGTTATAAAATGAATAGAACACAAATAGAGATTCAAATATATTAAAGCTTAAGCAAAACCCAATCCAAATGTTCTCACATCAATCCCCTAGAAAGGGGGTTTAGTTACACATATTACAATCAAAGGGAAGACAAGTAAAAGATTAGGAAATCACCCTTGGGCCTCCTTTTGTAAAGCTTGATCCTTTCCTTGCCTTTGATGCTCCTAGTGTAAAGAGTGGATGATGAGGATATGTCTAGATCGGTGGAGTCAAATGGAAAGTGACTAAGAAGATATGTGGAGAAGATGAGAAGAAAGGAATGATTGGGGGAATGTAATCTAGACTAAGTGTTGAGTTTGGGATGGAGGAGATTAGTCCAAGTAAAGAAATGGAGGATGTTGAGAGATGATTGATGGTGATCCTAGGTTAAAGAAAGGATAAGATCTCAAATGAAAACATGGATGAATTAATAGTATATTCAATTTAGGTCACGGATAGTAAATTACCAAAACCCATATGGATGGCAAATTACCATTTAGTCCCTTAGAGGGGTACTTTTCATAATTTACCAGCCAATCAGAATTTGACATATCAAAGGTTCGCGGTGACTTTTCAGGCGATGCAAGGGGCGACACGAACAGGTGCCAAAAACCATCCCTCTATCGCTATGGCGACATCGACATGCAAACTACGACATTGATTTGGTACTATTCACGGTTTGATTTTCGCAGCAACACTCGGGCGAAACCGACACCGACACCGACAGCGAGAATGGGAGGTCGTGGCTGGTATATCTCGATGGTTTGGAGGACCGAAATAAGTCCCATCTTGGTTGCGCAAGTTCAGCCGTTCTACTGGACTAGAAAAAAGCTGGAGATTGGCCGGGAATGGCCAACTTCAGGCGGCGGCTGCACTAGGGTTTGCTGGTTCGTGAAGGGAGACATGAGGTTGAAAATGATGGGGGACGTTTAGCACTGGGCTAGGGTGCACACAGGTTTGGGCAACTTAGATTAGGTCAACCTTTGGGCCTCTTGTTTAGGCCAAGTCTATCTGCTTGCTTCAACTGAAATGCACCATTTCAATCTGCTTATGAATATGGCATAAGTTTTGGGCCGCTTGCTTTGGGCCATGCCTGATCTGCCCACTTAATTGAATGCACTGTTTTGAGTGTTGAGATGGAATGGGCTGTTTGTGTGGCGAATTACATTCGCTCCCTTGCATTCTTCTCAATTTGCGATAACTTCAATCCTTCCTCATAATTTACACTTTCACCCCTAATTCACCAATATTACTCCAATGCCCCTGAACTTTGTAAATACCTGAAAACACTTAATTTACATAATTAAATCACGGGATATAGCTCGAGAATCAAGCAAAAAGAGAAGGAAATGATGCTAAAATCATACCAATTTTGGTTCAATCAATGATGAAGACGATAATAGTCATGAGATAACTAAAATTTCTACAATGCTGTTTTACTAATTTTAGTTGAATCCTTTTGGCTACAATAAAAAGGTGATCACAATAACTTCGTGAAGAAAATTCAAAAGATAAAGGATGAAGTCAAAAATCTCAAACATGGTGGCATTGTGCAAACTAGCATCTTGAAGTACTTTTCTAATATTTCTTGAATATTATGTAATATATTTTTTACTTTTATTAAATTATTAATTTATGTGACAGTTAAGACCAAAATTTTACACTAGGTTTCTGAAAGAAATTATTAATTGTTATGATAGATGGATTTATTAATTTTTTACATTGGTCCGAGTTAGGACTATAATTTTTTATTAATTTAGAAGTGATTAATTTAGTGGGGTTCTGCTATACGTGGGAGGAGCATCTTGAGGAAGCATGTTGAAACATTTTTCATTTTTTTTTTGAAAAGGTTAATTTATTGAGGCCAAAAGCAAAAGCTCACAAAGAGCACACAACAAGCAGGCACAGGCCACCCGCCTAGCCAAACAACAAAAAAGAAACACCAAAAGACCCCCCAAAACGCAAAAACACAACACCGCAACAAGCAACAACACCAAAAAACAGAACAGAAACGCACCAGAAGGCAAGCAAAAACCAAGACAAAAAACAGATAGCTCAACCATCACTCCAATCCACAAAGTCCCCTGACTGCTTCGCTCCCATCTTTGCCAAACTATCGGCAAAAGAATTAAAAATTCTCGAGTCGAACACAACCTTCACAAGACAATGGTCTTTAAGAAACTCACGAATGTGGTAAATCTCGTTAACCAGAGCCACATTCCCAAAATCCCCTTGATTCACCCACGCAACAGCCACTTTCGAGTCACTTACGATATCAATAGCACGCCCACTTAAGCACCGATTGTCAGCAATCAACTCAATAGCTCTTTTGATAGCAAGAAGTGTTCGAGTCTAGAATCCCCAAATGGAACGAAAAAAGGCAAAGGACCTTACCGGACGAATCTCTCAGCACCCCACCAATACCAGAAGGCCCAGGTTTCCCCAACGCCGACCCGTGCACATTAAATTTGAGTTTATCAGCCACAGGAGGTATCCAATCCACAATTTTGGACTGCTTACCTTTACACTTGTCTTGGCACAGATCTTTCAAATTTAATAACAAAGCATTTACCGTCTCTTGCGAACCTTTTCCAAGGTGCTTGAACCACCAGACCGTTCTAAATTTTACCAAGTCCGCCGCCTGCCATGTCTCAGTATTCTTATCTTCAAAAAATTTCAGATTCCGGCATTCCCACACAGTCCACACTATAGCGCAAAACATTGTGCACCACGCTCTCACCTGATTTCTGCCAGGGCAGCTGCCGTACCAACCTTCAAGCCATTCACAAATAGAAGAATTCATACAGCTCTTGACCTCCCACCAAGCCATGCATCTATTCCACAGGGAATTCGTCCACCCACAGTGTAAAAAAAGATGATCCAGAGACTCAGTCGCATTGGTACAGAACACACAATTGGTATCAACAATCTGATGCATTCCAAGCTTGACAAGCACCTCTTTCACCAGAATTCTGCCTCGCCACAGCTGCCAAAGAAAAACCTCAATTTTAGGGGGGGCAAATCCCTTTCCAGAGGAACAACGGAACCGTATTTCTATAAGTAGACGTGTCTTCCAGCTTCTTAGTGAAAGACTTGACAGAGAAAATTCCTTTGATATCAAAAGACCAAGCCATCTTATTATCACAATGACGTCTCAAATGAAGATATTTCAAGAAGGATTCGAAGCATCTCCATTGTTCAATTTCCCAATCGAAACAAGGTCTCCAAGTTTCAATATTCCAAACCCAACTATCGCCAATCCAATCACCAAAATTCTGCACAGCTCCTGATTTATGGACAGCTAGCGCAAAACATCTCGGAAAGGCACACTTAAGAGGTCTACCCTCAACCTGAAAGTCAGACCACAACTGCAGCCTATTACCCCTTCCCACAATCGGAGTAAAGCCATTGTTAATGACAGTAGCTGATTTAGAGCCCTCCTTCAGCATACCCTGTAAAGATTTGACAAAAAAAGAAGCATACTTCATCTCACGCCACTCACACATCAACAAAGATTTTTCAATCTTGTAATTGGAACAAATGACATTCCTCCATAACGAAAAATCTTCCTTGCTAAATCTCCACAACCATTTAGTTAGCATTGCTTTATTTTTGTCAACAAGACTTCCAATACCTAAACCACCCAATTGTTTCCTTTTACAAACATCCATCCATTTAACGGCATGAATCCTCTTTTTAAGAACCCCATCACCCCATAAAAAACCTCTTTGAATATTCTCAATTCTCTTGACCACCCCCAAAGGCATTTTAAAAACTGAAAGGTAATAAGTGGGGATATTCGAAATCACGGATTTGATAAGGATGAGTCTCCCTCCTTTAGAAAGAAATCTCCTTTTCCAAGGAGCAAGGCGATTCTCAATTTTGGAAACCAAATTGTTCCAAAAACTCAACCTTCCCGGTCTACCCCCAAGCTGAAAACCAAGATACGAAATGGGCAGAAACGCTTGTTTACAGTTGAGAGCAGCAGCCCAACTAGGGGATATCCGATCATCTTTAACTCCCACATGAACCACACATGATTTATGGAAGTTGATTTTTAACCCAGAAGCTAACTCAAAACACCTAAGGATTCTTTTAACATTGAGAGCAAACTCCATCTTAGGCTTTAGAAACAAAATTGTATCATCCGCAAATTGGAGGTGCGTAATATGAACTGTATCTTCCCCAAACCGTTCCCCTTCAATCAATCCAAGAGTTCTAGCTTTCTGGAACAAAACATTCAGACCTTCCACAGCTATATTGAAGAGAAAGGGAGAGATGGGATCACCTTGTCTGAGACCTTTCTCCATTACGACCTGAGGAGTAGGGCTGCCATTAACCAAAAAGGAGAGACACGATGTAGAGATACACATTTTGATCCATCCACGCCATTTTTCCCCAAACCCCATTCCTTCCATCATGTGGTCCAAGAAATCGTGATCAATAGAGTCGTACGCCTTTTCAAAATCTAATTTCACCAACAAACCCCCTTCCTTATCTCTTTTCCATTTGTTGATGACTTCTTCTGCAATCACAAAGGAATCCGCAATCTGGCGATTGGCTACAAAGGCCATCTGAGTTTCCCCGATTATGGAACTCATAATCTTTTTTAAACGCATCTCCAAAACCTTCGACAAAATTTTGTACAACGACCCAACAAGGCAAATCGGCCTATAATCCTTGATTGTCACCGGATTTTCGATCTTGGGGATAAGCGTCACAAAGGTTCTATTAATCTCCTTAACAGAGGTTCCACCCGCATAAAATTCATGGAGAAAATTCATGAAATCTCCTTGGATATCCTCCCAATGGGCTTTAATAAAATTCATATTGAATCCATCTGGCCCCGGAGCTTTATCACCATCACAATTAGAAAGAGCCAACATCACCTCCTCCACTGAAAATTGTCTCTCTAACTCGTTCCTTTCATCCTCCGAAATTTTCTCCAGCCCCTCCCAAGATAAACTCGGTCTTTGCCAAGATTCCTTCTTAAAATGATTTTTGAAGAAATTAACAACCCCTTCTCTGATGCCATTTTGGTCAGAAACCGTGACCCCTTCAATGACTAATTCAGAAATTAAATTTCTCCTCTTCCGACCATTAGCAATACTATGAAAGAAGGAGGTGTTTTTATCTCCCTCACGCAGCCAATTGATTCGCGATTTCTGTCTCCACTCAACCTCCTCACGCCTCATTCTCTTCCATAATACTTCCATCAGCTCTTGCCGTTCCTTTTTAGACTGATCTGACCAGCCCACCAACTCAGCCTTCGCATCCACTTCCTTCAGCTTCTTTTCCACATCTATTGAATTCAAAACCTTTCCTTTTAATGAGCCCAACCAGTTTTTCAGAGAAATTTTCTAAGCTTTTGCTTTAGAAAAGAGGACAAAACCCATCAATCCTATTCTCTTACAACCCTTCCACCCTTTGATAGCTTCTTTCATCATCTCCTTCTCTTCTAACCACCAATTGCAAAATCTGAACGGTCTTGGCCCCCATTTCCTAGAGTCATCTGATAGCATCACCGGGTTATGATCCGACAGAGATCTCGGAAGACTCTTCTGAACTAAATTCGGTAACCACAACAAAATAGAAAGAGATAATAGGAACCTATCCAGCCTCGCCCATGCTTGACTGACTCTGTTATTAGTCCAAGTGTAGGCCGAACCATGCAAAGGGATATCAAGAATATTAGCTTGCATTACAAAATCTCTGAAGCTACGGATATGTCCCAAATTACAGCTCACCCCAATTCTTTCCGACGGATCTAAAACCACATTAAAATCGCCACCTACACACCAAGCCCCTGGAATCGACTGCATAGCGTTAATAATAAAATCCCAAAGATCTTTTCTTTCACTCTCCACCGAAGCCGCATAAACATTGCAGAAAACAATCTTCTTGTTAACACTTCTAAGCACCCCTGACACTATAATACATCTCTTGTTTGTGATACAATCTTCAACCGAAAAACAATCCTCATTCCAAAGAACAATCAGACCACCTAACGCACCTTCAGCTTCAACCCCAACCCCCCTTGACAGCCAAGAACCCCCCACAGCATTCACGATTCTACTATCAAAACTTTTCAGTTTTGATTCCTGGAGAAATAAAACTTCCGGTTTATAATGTAAAACCACCCCCTTGACCATCCTATGTTTGATCCCCGACCCCAATCCTCTCACATTCCAAGATATAATTAACATTAAAAAGAAAGAAACCAAGGAAAGACAGAGGAAAACTTATCTGACAGAAGACTCTGCCCTCCTCTCTTCATCCTCCAATTCCCTTTGAGCAATCACCTTTTCTAAAGAATCCTCTTTGCCATTAAAATCAATTCCCAAAGCCATACCAACCTCTATCACTTTTGCGATCTCCATACTCAAACTCCAACTAGATTTCTTCTCGTCATTACTTCTCCCCAGATTGCCATTCCCTGCCTCCCTACCCTTCGTATTCAGAACGTAGCCAAGAGAGAATCCCTTCTCAACAACCTTAGCAATTTCTTCTTGAAGGCTCCAGCGTTTCTTCTCAGCATTCTGATAATTCGTTCCTTTATTCCTCTCATTACCCAGTTCAACAGCCAACGTTATCGACCTTTGCTCCTCTGCATTAACGTGACCACCTTCAGCATTCTGCAAAGGAAAGGAAATTGGGCCTTTCAGAGGTAAGTTAATATCTCTTCCCTCTTGATCCGAAATGGGCCCAATAGTCTGATCTATATGAGTGACCAAAATCTTGTTAGAATTTCCCTCTTTAATACCTCTCACAATGGGGCTCACAGCCCATGACTCAGATCCATCTTCAGAAGACCCTGAATGGGCTTCAATATTCGATTTAGGCCCATATTTATCAGCCTCCATAACCGGCCCATCATGCCTATTGGACCAGCTACCTCTACATACCTGTCTCCATTTTGAGCACTCCCCTCTTCCTTCCCCTTCCCTCCTCAAACGATTCATCACAGACTCTGACTCTGAAGATGATGATGAGCTTTTTACTTCTCTGACATGGCTGTTTTTCCTCTTTTCAAGATCCAATTTGCCTTCTCTGTATAACACAACAGACGGCTTCTTTTTTGTAGATTTAAGCTTAGGTTGTTTTCCTTTAAATATCCCTCCTCCTTGTAGACCATCTTTTCTCTGCATTGAAGGCCGATATTTGTCAGGACTTTTAGCTAATCTCCTGTCAACTTTCCTACTTCTGACATTCACCCACTCCTCTCTGTCCACCAACTCCATCCTGTCACTTCTGTTTGACCTCCAATTTTCTTCATTTTCCGATGACGAAAATTGCGTTTCCGGCACCTTTTCAAAATTCAAATCCAAATGTTTTGCAATCCATTCATATGAAGTCTGAATCGGATCCCTCTCCACCGTGACAATGAAGCTCTTGTTTCCCACATTTACCTTCAGTTTTTGACCACAGGGTTGATCTTCATAAAGAGAGATCAGCATTTTGCCTCTATCCAATCTTTTTCGCAGCAAGGTGTCTTCATCAATTAAAAGAACTTTTCCCATTATCTTTCCTATTTTCATGAAGACAGATTCGTTCCAGCATTCCAACGGGACCCCTGAAAATGCAATCCAAACTGGTGTATTTTGGCACTGAGTATTATCATTCCATTTTTCCACTGAGAGAAAAGTGTCATCCCAAAAAAATCGGTTTTTGATAAATCCCATACACTCAATCTCGGAATCAAACTTCCAGAGAATAGTTTTCCCACCTAAATACATAGAAGAAATCCCAAATCCTCTATCCAGAAGCCTCATATTAACCCTGCTAACAGAAGCAAAATCCTTCAAAAATCCAACTGCACAAAACTCCAACCACTTCTTATCGACATCCTTCAAACCCAGATTGATCACCCGCATCTCTTCCTTTTCCTCCAAATCTATGTTTTTATGTTTGGTCTGATTCACACTAACTGCTTCCGCAAACGAGACATGGTCCTTTCTCCTTTCACCTTTCACCTGTCATTTTCTGGACTTTCCATTTATCCTCCCTGTTGTCTCTGTCTGATGCCCTCCCTTCCAGCTTCTGCCTCGCCAATCTGTTACTCATGTCCGTTCTGTCTCTCGTCCCCACACTGTCACCTTCTTGTCTCCTCTGATTCCAACCAAACTGAGCTACTTTGACATCTATTGGCCATCCATAAACGTGCATCCCCTTGGTTTTCTCAGCCACCCTTCTCGCTTCCTCCAGAGTTGCAAACCTCACGAAGGCAAAGCCTCTCTTTCTTCCCCTGTTCGCCTCTGAAAGGTGAATGTCCCTCACCTTCCCAAAAGCCTTGAAAAGTCCCCATAAACACAATAAATCCACCTTCTCATTCAGATTGTCCACAAAAATTGAATGCAAATTATCACTGAAATCACGTCTTTTGTCCACCCCTGTGTTGTCAGAGCCTCTCTCTCTAAAAACCTCTCTCCTCATTTTTTTATCCTGACTAAATAATTAATATTCATTGAAGCATTTTTCATGTCATCAAGTGGAACGATGATCTCTATTATTTTACTAACTAAGAAAATGCAAAACAAAAGTTCATATTATTTTGGTACTACTTTGTTTTTTACAGCAAGTGGTAGACAAATCAAATGTAAAGGTTCATACTTATTTTGGTACTATCTTGTTTTATATAGCTAGTGGTCGATATAAATGATCATAATTACTTTGGTACTACTTTGTTTTGTTTTATATAGTTAGTGGTCGAAATAAAGGTTCATAATTATTTTGGTACTATTTTGTTTTACATAGTAAGAGGTAGACAAATATGTCAAACTTTTTTTTTATCACTAGGTTTGATGGCACATGCAAGGCATGTGCTTGTTTTGTCTTCATATTATATTTTTTTTTGGGTAATTATAATTATAATTATGATTTTTTTTTTATCACAAACCCCTTTCCATTGAGATGTGCCATGTGGGTGGGATACTGGGATTAGTTACGAAATTTTATATAAGATAATTTCATAAATATCAAGTATTCATAAATATAATAAAGGATTACCATACTCTCATATAGGGATGGCAATCCATCCCTGTATCCATTTGAAATATATGTCTCCATCCTCGCGTCTATCCCCATTTCTAAGTGAGCAGAGCGGATTCAGATAATCCGCTAATTAAGATAGAGATATGCATCCCCGCTCCATTTATATTTGTATCTGATGAAAATACTTTAAATTTTTATAGTTTACAAGAGAAAAATATAACTAACATATGTAACGGTACATTTTATCCTATTTAAAGAGAAACAGATACATCCAATAAAGTTCAAATATAAAAATTAATAATAACTTATATAATTAGAATTAATAATTACATAATAAATTTTTATATTTTTTAAAAATTAGAATCTATAATGGATCCGAATGGGGATGGATATCTATAGACGATATCCATCCCCATCCCCAAAAATAAAATGGATATTAAGATGACATCCATCCTCGCTCCGTCTCTGAAATAATAGTATCCATCCCCATACAATATTCTCTCCAATAAACCTCATCCTCCTTTGGCTATTCCATGGCAAAACCTCATCCTCACTATACAATATTCTCTCCAATAAACTCATAGTTGATTGCAATCTCTCATCCTTACATTACAAAGAGATCCCTGGACTAAAAAGTCTTCAAGTCTTCATGAGTCTTCAAGAATTCTTTCTTTGATCATCAAAGTACCTATGAGAAAAATAGCAAACCAAACAAGAGATCTTCTCCAAAGAAGAATGATGAGATATTTTACCAAAAACAAACAAGAACTTCCCTTTTCTCAAACAAAATACCTTATCTCAAATAAATGGTCACTTTAAAGCTCTCCCTAAGATCCTTACCATTATCAAGCAAGAATTCTTTTCTCCCCCTTAAGACAAGAATTCTCCCCCTTAAGACAAAGTCTCAATTAAGCACAAAGAGGTACATTTCTCACACATTTGGAATATTTCTCCACCTATGGTAAGGTATACATTTCTCCCCCTTTTTGTCAAGGAATAGACAAAGGACACATGAGAAAAAGTACGAGATATTAAGCAAAGAAGTTGTATAGAAAGAGAAGGTGAATAAACTAAGCTTCCTCTTAACATATGCTCCACATTATGATCACCAAGTAGACTTGTTCACAAGGGAAACACACAATCACTCATTCAAGCAATAAACGAAAATATTTCATCACTTTTCAAAGTCCAAGAGAGAATCATAGATTTTCATTAATCTCTAAAAAATATTCTCACATTGCTAATGAATCAAGCATTATAAGCAAAATATGTGTGTGTGTGTGTGTGAATGCTTTTAGCATATATACAAGGAGTAATTGTGATTTCAACATGCAAACCATATCAACACCTATCCATCTAAAGCATTTCCAATCTAGGTCAAACCGATATTCATCCAGGTTTTTGCTTTAAAGAGAATAGATTTCAACATGTAAGCGTGTGTGTGCATGTGGCTCGTTTACTCATTTCTATTTGACAATCCGAGCATTTCACAATTCTCAACTATACTTCATTAAGCCTTTTATTTTTCACTTCTTTTAGGCTTAGAATCAAACAATTTTTTATTTTTATTTTTTTTATGGTTTTTTTTCAACACTTCTTCAATTTTTTCTAACATAAATATATATGCTTTATGACGGCTTTCACTCATCACAATGGTGTAGCCCTTTCCTACATTGGGCGGCTGCACATCCAAGATGTGTAGCCCTTTCCATGAAGGTGCGCGTTGAGTTCTATGTAGTTACCGAAGCAAAATGGGTACATACCATATGTCATCTATCATGTACTAATCAATAGGCTTCTATATTCAACCATAATCTACATATTTTTCAAACTCAATTACTCAAAACTAAAACATATAAGAGAAGCATTAGTGTAATTTTCAAAAAGAATATTTTCAAGCTCAAGTTATTTGTTTAAGATCATTACTTCTCAAGTGAGAGGCTCTCAAAGATATTGATATTCAAATAAAGTTTTGCTCATCAAGCCACTCAACAATCAGACAAAGACACTAATAAACACAAATCATGCCAATGGACCTTCTAAGAGATTTAAATCTCTCTTTGTCTAAGGGCTTGGTGAACAAGTGATGTGGCCGTTTGTGCACAATAAAATAATATTTTTATGTGTTCGTGTAGAAAACCAATTTTTACCACTAGAAAATCCTTTTAGAATGTAAATATTAGTAAAATGGTAAGTAAGGATTCGTTCAACAGGGAATTAGAGTAATTAGTTGAATAAATTAACTAGTCCTAAATGCAATTAAGCAAAACATAATAGGTGGATAGTGTGTGGTTTGAGAAACCACCAAACGTGCATAAAAAGTAAATGTAACTAAAAAGGGGGTGATAGAAAAAATAAAATACTTAACAATCTTGATAAGAGTAATGGATGTAAACAATTAAGATAGATGCTAGGGTATTGATGGATTAGCAAGTGTGTATGGACAATGCTTTTTAAGCCACTTTAATGGACCAATCTCTATATGTTAACCATTTATTTTCTAGGATGTGTTTATGTCATTATTATGAACCCTAAACATCTTCCAACCAAAATTCCTAACCGATTAAGGAAAGGGGGTCAGGGTGGGATTGGTTGGTTACAAATCATAAAAAAAAAAAAATGCAATAAGATTTTCAACATTATGCATTCGTGGCAGGGTTAGGATCGACTAAGGGTGGCTTTACTAAGTTTGAAAATTTGCTCTTTTTCACCACCCAAACAAGTTTAGATGACTTCCTCATCTTGTGCTTGTCTTTGTTTTCATTAAGTGCACTTGGTCTATCCTTACCCAAATCTTCTTAACTCTAGGTGGACTTTTCCTATTCCTAGAACCTCTCATTTTCCTATGTCTATTAAAATTATACTTTTCGGCTCTAACATGCCATGTTTTTGAACACAAATAACAAATGGGATTTGAGTTAGAAGAACTCCCTCTTGATGATTGACTTTGAGGCCGTTGGCTTTGCTTCACTTGTAACGACTTGACCTCCCTGTCAACCTTATGTAGTTGAGCTATGTAGTCACACTCTTTCACATTTGCTATCTTGAGGGCCTCCTCCTTTTTTCTAAGTGTTTCTTTTACTTCCTCAAGGACATTTGCTTTTTGTACAACTTCCACTTGCATTTTTCTCGACTTGCTAGCTATCTCATCTTCAAATTCTTTCAATAGCCTCGCTAAGTTCTCTAACTCTTTTAATGTTGTACTCTTTTTGGCTTCAAGTCTCTCAATTTTCCTTCCAACTCTTTGTTCATGTTGGAGACTTTGCTATTCGTCTTTTTTAGTGTACCATTTTCGGCTTTGAGCGTCTTTACATCAAGTATGAGTTTCTTGTTCAACTCTTGAAACTTATTCTCCTTTTTTGTTTCCAAGGCTTCTTTGCCATCTAACTTCTTCTTCAAGAGTTCTATCTTTCCTCATTTCTTCTTGTTGTCGGGAAGTTGTCATCATTTTTTCTTGAAGTAGATCATTCTCTTTTTACAACACATCCATTGCCATCATTAGCTCTTCACTAATACCTATAAGCTTCTTGTTCATCTCTAGCATGATCTTGCATAGATCTTCTTCTTCCGATTGATACGAGACTTCTTTGTAGTTTTGAGTTGTGGCCTTGGTGGATTTATTGAAATTTCCTTCAAATGCAGACTCTACTCCTTGGTCTGGCCAGCTAGGTAACATATAGTTATTTAAATTTTGTGCGATTTCCCGTTTAATGGCTATAGCATCTTGCATGAGCTCTCCCATCCTATCTTCCGATGACATGCTCATTTGCAGGTAGCTTGGCCTCGAGTTTTGCATGAAGAAATCCACAGAGTCCTGAAACATAATGAAACAAAAACTACCAAAGAGACTAAAAACAAATATGAAACTAAAAATTATTAAAACTAAACTACCACTACTAAGAAAAGTTAATCAATTCAACAATTGCTACCAATTCCCCAGCAGCGGCGCCAATTTTGATGTGTCCATTTGTGCACAACAAAATAATGTTTTTATGTGTTCGTTTAGAAAACCAATTTTTACCACTAGAAAATCCTTTTAGGATGTAAAGATTAGTAAAACGGTAAGTAAGAATTCGTTCCACAGGGAATTAGAGTAATTAGTTGAATAAATTAACTAGTCCTAAATGCAATTAAGCAAATCATAGTAGGTGGATAGCGTGTGGTTTGAGAAACCACCAATCGTGCATAAAAAGTAAATGTAACTGAAAAGGAGGTGATAGGAAAAATAGAATACTCAACAATCTTGATAAGAGTAATGGATGTAAATAATTAAGATAGATGCTAGGGAATTGATGGATTAGCAGGTGGGTATGGACAATACTTTTTAAGCCACTTTAATGGACCAATCTCTATATGTTAACCATTTGTTTTCTAGGATGTGTTTATGTCATCACTATGAATCCTAAACATCTTCCCACCAAAATACCTATCCGATTAAGGAAAGGGGGTCAGGGTGGGATTGGTTGGTTACAAATCAAGGTTTAGATTAATGTGGTTGATATACCCTCCACTAATCTATCCTATTCACTATGTTCCTTAACCAATCAATGGTGTCAATCCAATATTGATTTCACAACACTTTATCCCACACAAGAGTATGATCTACTAGTGATATTGCAAATCATATAATGAATATGACCTAAATATAAAGTGAATAGAACATAAATATAGATTCATTACAAAAGCTTAAGCAAATACCCACAACCAAATGTTCCTCACATCTATCCCCTAGATTAGGGGTTTAGTTACACATAGTTACAATCAAAATAGAAAGAAAGTAATTAATAAGGAAATCACCTTTGGACCTCATTCTTTAATGCTTGCTCCTTCCTTTCCTTAGATGCTTCTAGTGCAAATAATGGTAGAAAAGGATGTGTTTAGATAGGTGGGTGTCTATAGTGAGTGACAAAGGTATTGGGATGTAGAGAATAGGAAGAGATGAATGGTTGGGTGAAGTAATCAAGATTTAATGTTGAGTTTTTGGGTGGAAAAGGTAGTTCAAGATTAGAGATGGAGAAATTTAAGAAGGGAATTATGGATGATCCAAGGTTAAAGAGAGGTTCAGATAGGATCTGTAAAAGTTGGTGCATTTATAGGCTAGGAAAGCTAGGGTACAAAATGGGCATGAAATAACAAGAATACCCCTCTTGAATGTCAATACTGGAATTCCAACGCTGGAATTCCTATGTTGTTGCAGTGAGTGTCGCGGTTGGCAAACGATGACACTCACACCTGATTGTTTTCCTCTCTGTCGCTGTTGTGTCGCTATGGCGACAATTTCCAATATGGCAACAATTTCCAACGTTGGAAGACCTACGCTGTCGCGATTTGGCTCAAGAGTGACACCATCAAAGGACGACAATGCCCTATTTTTCCCATTTTAATTGCACTTTTTGTACCAAATTCTTCTTCTTCTTCTTAAAGGCCCGTGTGGCACAAATAAACCTGAAACACTTTATTAACGTTGTTAAAACACGGGGAAATGCCCGAGAATCAAGCATAAAGAGAAGGAAATGAGAGTCAAAATCATACCAATTTTGGTTCGATCAACAAGTTCGCAAGTTGATTCTTTGTAAGCATATGCTCTAGAGTAACAATAAAATGTTCAACTAGATCTCTAATGAAATGATGCCTAATGTCTATGTGCTTTGTGCATGAGTGTTGAACCAGGTTTTAAGAGATGTTAATGGCACTTAAGTTATCATAATAAGTGTCATTTTTCCTTGTTCTATCTCATAATTCTTAAGGATTTGTTTCATCCAAAGTAATTGTGTACATGCACTTCCGACCGCAATGTACTCGGCTTCAGAAGAAGAAAGGGAAACAAAATTTTGTTTCTTACTAGACTGTTAGATTTTGGCTTGTGTTGGCATGAATTCCATCTCAAAAATGCCCTAAGATTCCCAAAATACCCTCACTCATAATTCCACCCCATTTCTTTCTCTACACCACCTTTTAGGTTATTTGAAGGGTAAGTATTACACTGTAAAATTATTTTTCCAACCTACTAATCCTTATTTTGATGATGGCATTCACATATCTTTACTTCTACCTTTAAAAAAAAAATAAAAATAAAAATCCGAAAGAGGTATTAAAACTATGTAAAAAAAAAAAACATCGATTGGGTCAGCTTGACCCGATGAAAAAAAAACATCAGGTCACGTTTACCCGACGTTTTATTCATGGTTTTTTAATTTATACAAAAAATCTATCGGGTAAGGGTGACCCGATGTCGGGTCACCCTAGCCCAACGAAAAAAATCCATAGAGTAGTTTTTAATAATCTCTTCAAGAGGTAAGTCAAGTGATTTACCTTTCGCTCTTGCTCTTGAAGTCAACGGGATGCTTGGAAGCTTGCCTTGATAATCATCAAGAAGACCTACGCTACCCATTATAAAATCATCCCCAAATGTGGTTTATCAACAAAATAAGTCAATCAAAGTGTGAGGACCTTACAAGAAGAGATCAGTGCTCTCTTCTTTCTCTCCCGCCGAGTGATTGTAGTTTGAGGTTTTCCACGAAATGGGTCCATGGTTTTGGTTTTTGTTGTGGATATGACGATGTGGCTCTAATGATAGGGGCAGTTTCTGGTGTGGGTTTTATCGTGGTAGCCATTTTTGGTTTGACTGTGGGATTGGTTTTGTTTAATGATGATGAATCTGGATTTGGGTTTGATGATTATGAATCTGGATGATGTTGATAGTTTTGCTTGGGTTTGAATATAAATGATGATGATGATGGTTTTGGATACTGATTAATCTATATTTGGGTTGGCTTGAATTGAATTTGATAGTGTTTTGTTTTTTTCATTTATTGATTTGGATTTGGCTTGAATCGAATTGCTTTTTTTTTTTCTTTACCTTGAAACTGATGGCAATGGTGTTTTTATTTTCAATTCTGTTTTTTTAATTTGTTTTTTTCTTTCAAAAACAATTCTGGTTTTTATATTTTTATATTTTAATAATAATAAAAAAATATTTTCCTTTTTATTATGTTTTTATTCTTTTTAATTCTTTAACTTTTTTAATACTTAGTTTTTTAATAACTTTGTAATATTTTGATACATTTATAAGATTAAAAAAAAAAAACAATTGTAATATTGATATGATATTATTTAGTTTTAATGTATTTTATTAATATTCTTAGATTATTTAATTTTTTGAAGTACTTTAAAAAAAATAATAAGTTTTATAACATATGTCCATTTTTTATTGGACAATCCAAATAGTTCAAGTTATCAAATTATAAAAGGTTAAATGGCAGAAGTGTCATTCTCATTAATGGTAAAAATATAAAGGATAAAAATGTTAATTTGAATTTTCTGTTACGTTTTTTTTTTTAACAGCAATTTATCGCAAGCCGAAAGGCAAAGAACAAGGCAACAAGCAAGGGCGAGCCCACAACACAGGCGCCCAGAACAACAGAACAAAAGGAAAAAACATAGCACCAAAGCAAACCCAGAAGACAGAAAACAGAAACAGCCAGCAAAAGCAAACACAACAATGAAAAGAGAACAACCCCGAGGGAAAAATAAGAAGGTCAATTGAAATCCCAAGTCAAAAAATTTTCTGTTATGTTTAACCATTAAATTTAAGGTTAGAGGGATCAAATTAATGTATTTATGAAAAGTAAGGGACCACGGGTAATAAAAAAGTAAACACTATTTCATATAACTGGATAATGATTTTTTTAACTCATACTTTCTCTTGAAAAAAGATATTTAAATACGAACACTCTTGTTTGGATTTTCCAAACACACCGTATGTCTCTAGTTGTGTTGTGATATTGTATTCTTGTCTCCATTACTTGATATATGTATGCCATGGTTTATGAGGTGAATGTATCACATATAAGAAATGGTGTCAGGTTTGAATAATAATCTTTGTGGAGAACAACGGTACAAGACATATAATTGGTTGTGGAAAGAATTAACTTTTAGAAAAATTGCTTTGATATAATTATTATATTATTTTGGAGTTTTTGTCATAATATTATGATTAAGGGATTTATGATATAATTTGTATTAAAGGAAGTCATTACAAACTAATTTTTATTACTTTTAATCATTTTAGACTAGTTTATGTTTTATATTATAATAAGGGTAAATGAGGAATTAGAGTCTAGCACAATTGATCTATAGTAGTGTGTTTATAATTTTTTTTTTGTCTTCTTTACTAAGTTTAATTATGGTAAAATTGTTATATAACAAAAAAATAAAAATAAATAACATTGGGGCATAGAAATATATTTAGTGAATTGCCAATAGGATCACTCATTACTAAAAGAGTTAATTGCATAAATTTACCCTGATTATATGTATAATTACATAGAAACCGGTAAAAAATCATAATAAGACTCACAACCCCTTGACTAGTTGACTAACAGTTGTCAAGTTGCTAACATTAGTCAATAAGTGAAAAGGGAAATACCAGTTTTGCCCTAAGAGAAATAATAATTAATTATATAAAATCAATAAATTAATTTAAAATAAAAAACAGAAAGATAATAATAAAAGATAAATAAAAAATAAAAAAATTAAGAAAAATAATAACAAATCATTGAATATTTAGGAAAAAAACATTAATAATAACGTATTTCATTCACTCAACTTCTTCTTCCTTCTATTTCACTTCTCTCACGCAAATAATTAAACACAAGGGTGGGCCAAAAAAATTTTGAATTTAAAAAAAATATATATATATAAAAAAATTAAAAATGTATATTTTACATTTTAATCTTGTAATTTTTCAGTTTTTGTCATCCCCCACCCCACCCCAACTAAAAATTTTCATTTCGCCCTTGATTAAACACATTATAGTCATCTCACACATGCAGTCTAGTATTGCGATGTCCAAAGGCTTTAATGGTCATTTATTGATCAAGTACACTGTTGCATTGATTGCCTCTGCCCAGAATTGCTTCGGCAACTCTAACCGTAGTCGCATGCTTATGGATCTCTTAGTCAATGTCCCGTTCACTCGCTCTACTATACTATTATGCTGTGGTGTCGCTGTATCCTGCGGACTTGGCTTTTACGGCTGTTTTCAGGCTTCAAAAACCCTATACACACAAAATCCAATTTTATTTTATTTATTTATTTTTTTAAAAAAAAAACCATAAACCTCAAACCTCTTTTCTTTCCTATATATGGCTTTTCGACAATTTTTCAAAATCCAAGCACAAACCCGATTCTTTGCAATGGCTTCATCGTCCCAATTGTGTGAAACTCACTTTATTTTATTGAAAAAAACCCACGTAGTTAACATCGAGAAATATCATGCAAATTGGTTTACAATTCTTAATAAAAGTGCATCAGCATTTAGAATTTGATGAAATATAACACTGCAATGTGTGACACTCCATCTTAGTCTGGTGATGTGGCTTGTGGCGATGATTGGAAGAGATCGTCGACTAGAAAAGGTAATCTCCATCGATGGAGATCAACTTTTGCAGTGGGAAGAGATTGTGTTTATGGTGATTATTTATGTTTATTAACTTTTTTTATTTCATTGAAATAAGTGACATGTTAGGATTTGATTGGGCAATCTCTTTTTTTTTTCTTTATTTGTATAACAACACTCAACAAAAAGACCAAATTACCCTTTAACTGTTAGTGACCACCGTTAATCAACGGTTCAAGGGGTAGTAAGTGTTATTATGATTTTTTTTGGCGATTTCTATGTAATTAAGCATAAAAACAAGGTAAGTTTGTGCAATTTACCCTTACTAAAGCCCTAATTTGGATAAAGCAGCATAAACAGGGGCTTTATGGGTGGCTAAGGTTATATTGTAGCATCAAGAAAAGAAGTGCCGCAAAAAATAATATACTATGGTGTCGCTTATTCCTACAAACCCCTCACTTTCCTCGTACCTACATTGACCAGTCACCGTTATTGTTGGATTCTCAAAACAATCAACATGCTAGAAATTAAGAATCGATCATTCTATTCTAGTTATGATTCTTAAACTTTTATAATTGTTTGTGATGTGATGTTTTTGTGGGTGGAAGAATGTTATGTGTAGAACGTTTAAATTAAGTTTGTACATTACAAATTGCATTGATCTTGAGTCAAAATAAATATTTGCTTCGTTTTTCTTTTCATTTCCATTCATTTATAAAATACTTTGAAAATGTTGATTTTGGAGAGATTTACAAGTTGCTAGTTGAATGTTCCTCTAAAATCTCATACTTGAATGGAGTGTGTCATTGGTTAGCACCGAGAGAAATGGGTTCCAAATACATTATTCCTTCATTTGATATCAGCAGCGAGATATTCCAAGAGATAGAGTTACAAACACCTGGTTTCAGAGCAGAATGTCCAATGCCGGAGGTAGATAATGGCTCTCTCTATCTATTAACCCGACATTATAATCGTGAATTTGAATTTAGTATCTGGATGATGAGAGATGGATGATGACTATGAAAATGGACCGATGGGATATTGGAAGAATGACACTATTAATTTTATAATTCATGGACTTGGTGCAGACCATTTTCTCTTACTTTATCTTAACATCAAAGAAGAAATTGATCTTGGAATTCCATGGGTAGGGCCTGATGAATTTTTTAGATAGGGTACAGATAAATATATATTTTTTTGAACTGTAAGATATTATTAAGTACGCCAAAACAGCGGCAAACCAGCAGCCAAAACACAAGAGACCCGAAGCACAAGGCACCCAAAACAGGGCAAAAGGAACACCACACAAAAAACACACAAAACAGGAAGCAGGACCCAAGCAAAACAGAACAACAAAAAAACTACTGTAAATACTGTTTTTCGTGGAATTTGAGCTGGGTTTTTGAGGGAGAAGATGTGTAACATAACCACTTCACTACAAATTCAACTCTAGATGTCTAAAATCTCCATTAATGGAGATGACATATCTCCATTAATGAAGATTTTGGTTCCAAATCTTCTCCAAAAATGGAGGAGAACTGGATTCTCCGTTAATGAAGATTTTTGCTCCTGATCTGCTGCAAAAATGGAGGTAATCTAGAACTACAGCTCCTCCATGGAGAATCTCTATTATATATTTTTTGTCTCTAATTTATTTTAATAATTTTATTCTTTGTGTTTCTGGATGAGATTGTGATGGTAAAGAAGATGAAGGGTGGAAAAGAAAGAAGCAGAATTATTTCGGGTTGCGATTTGCTTTGTGTTGAGATACGATTTGGTTTGTTTAGGGTTGTGATTTGGTCTCTAAAAATTGAAGGAGATGATGAAGTAGATTTTTTTTTTATGAATATTAAAATTAATAAATTGTTAGAG
Source organism: Acer campestre (assembly GCA_954870605.1). Classification (NCBI taxonomy): domain Eukaryota; kingdom Viridiplantae; phylum Streptophyta; class Magnoliopsida; order Sapindales; family Sapindaceae; genus Acer; species Acer campestre. The sequence continues at coordinate 33,489,099 of OX940801.1, forward strand.
TTAATGTGATGATATGTTATTGGACACTTTTTTTTTTTTTTTTCATTTATTCAATAACAATGGAAAAATGCCAAATTATCTTTCCCTCCTTAGTGACTAATGTTCTCCATGGTTAGTCAACCATTAGTTAACAGGTCGATGGTAAATTAATGTTATTATAAATTTTTACCGATTTTAGTGTAATTATGCATATAACTAGTGTAAGTTTGTGTAATTTTCCCATAAAAAATTGGTATACAAATAATTTCTTTGGGTGGCAATATCTGCACCCTTTTAGATACAACGAAAGTCTAGTTTCATTCAAACGGGAAAGTGATTTCTTAGAAGATTTTGACATTCCACGGCATGTCTTGGGGAAGAGATTGTGTTTATGGTGATTTATGTTTTTTAATTTTTTTCATTTCAGTGAAATAAGTGACGTGTCAAGATTTGATTGGGCAATCTCATTTTTTTTTCATTATTTGTTTAACAACACTCAACAAAAAGACCAAATTACCCTTTAACTGTTAGTGACTACCATTAGTCAACGAGTCAAGGGATTGTAAGTGTTGTTATGATTTTTTTCACCGATTTCTATGCAATTAAGCATATGTAATTTTGTGCAATTTGCCCATACTAAAACCCAACCCCTAATTTTGATTGAGTATTATAAATAGAGTAATGCTACATTGTCTAAATTTGGTGCCCAAATCTGGTACCCAAATGATGTGGCAACACTCTAATCTATTCATTTAAATCATCTAAATCTAATACAATTTAAATGAATGGACTAGAGTATTGCCACATCGTTTGGGCACCAGATTTGGGCACCAAATTTGGGCAATGTAGCATTACTCTTATAACTATGGGCTTTAAGTGTGGCTAGGGTTATATTGTAGCTTCAAGAAAATAACACTTCTTTTTCATTTTCTCTTCCTTTAGCCGCCACAAAAAATAATACACTACTGTGTCTCTCTTATTCTTACAAACCCCTCACTTTCCTCGTTCCTACATTGACCGCTCATGATTATTGTTGGATTCTCAAAGTAATCAACGTACTGGAAATAAGAATCAAGAACATTTGATTTTAGGTATGATTCTTAAACTTTTATTATTGTTTGTGATGTGATTGCATTGATCTTGAGTTAAAATAAATATTTGCTTTGTTTATCTTTGATAAAAGCATTTCAATTCATTTATAAAATACCTTGAAATTATTTTTTATTTTTATTTTTATTTTTTGCAGGGGGGAAGAATAATCAATTGATTTGTAGGAAAAATCGAGAGAGCTAAATAATGAGGAATGTTGAAAATATTCCTTTTGAAGTGATGACTTTAATTCTATTAAAGTTATCTGTTATATCTCTATTGCGATGCAAATGCGTTTGCAAAACATGGTATGCTCTGATTAAAAATCCTAGCTTTATTTCCACACATCTAAAAAGTCACAACAATGAAGATACTCATCTTGTTGTCCGCAATTCTAACTATAATGGTGACCCTGCATATCCATTTTTATATGCTTTGTTCCTTGATAAAACATTGAAAGATTTATCCTACCAAGTTCTCGATTTCCAATTTCCCATGCCTAGTGAGCTTTTTGGTCCTTACGATGGTTTGTTTCTTGTATACCAAGAAGAATATAATCGCATATATCTTTTGAATATCGCAACTAGAGAAACAAGAGCACTGCCACAATGTAGATTTGTTGTTCCGCATAATATGACCTTAGGGACGCGTTTTTATTTTGGATGTGGATATGATCCACTTAGTGATGATTATAAGTTGGTTTTCTTGCGTCAATTTTCCGATGAAAATGGTTATGATGATATATTGATATCTTAGACTCGCATGTTTCATTATACTCCTTCAATAATGATTCTTGGAGAGATTTACAAGTTGCTGAACTAAGACGTTATTTCTGGCTTGAATGTTCTCAAAACTCATACTTGAATGGAGTTTGTCATTGGTTAGCACTGAGAGAAATAGGTTCCAAATACGTTATTCTTTCATTTGGTATCAGCAGCGAGATATTCCAAGAGATAGATTTACCAACACATCCTTTAAATGGAGGATGTTCAATGCTGGAGGTAGTTAATGACTCTCTCTATCTATTAACTGTACGTTATAATCCTGAATTTGAATTTAGTATCTGGATGATGAGAGATGGATGTTGGACCATTCGATTGATTTCGACTCATGACTATGAAAATGGACCGATGGGATATTGGAAGAATGACACCATTTTTATGAGTCATGGACTTGATGCTGAGCATTTGCTCTTACTTGATCTTAACAGCAAAGAAGAAGTCGATCTTGGAATTCCATGGGTAGCGCCTGATGATGTATTTAGGTACAACGAAAGTTTAGTTTCAATCAAACTAGAAAATGATTTCTCAGAAGTTTTTGACATTCCATGGCATGTCTTGGGCGTTATTTAGATACATTTTAACTTGAATTGTATGGCAATGTTTTCTTTAAAATTTTAAATGATGGCATATTATGGTACAAAATTTATATAGTTTCATTTGTAATTCTTGGTTTGTTTCTTTTTTGTTTCTATGTATTGTTGGACCGTTGAATGTGGCCTATATAATGAAACTAAACCTTCATATTTTTTTTGAATAGAAAAATGAAGTAACAGATGCATTGGACATTTGGGCATGCTTAAAATGTCTTCCTAAGCGTAGTCTTCTCTGATTTATTATTATCAAATTCCTTATTCAATAATGCCTCTTGATTTTCAGAATTGTAATCTCCTCCTGAAGCATTATTTCCAACTACTACTTATTAATTAATCATTCCATAATCTACATGCATATGCTGGTTATAAGTCCAAAACAAAAAATTTAAATCCGGTCATCATCATCGTCATCATAACACCTTCCTAACTGCGAGACGCTTTGATACAAAACATGTTCACCGATCATCATCGTCATCATAACTTTTCTTTTTTAAATCCAAAAAGATCATAATTATCATAATTATATTAAATAACATTCACAAATAACAAACAAATATTATATTCACATAAAAATATAGCAATATCAGCCTCCAGATTGGAACTACACTGCCAAGATCTACAAAATTTGTTCACCGAAACAAGAAAATTCAACAAAAATCATCACCGACAAAAAACCTCAATATATATATATTCCATAGAAACAAAATTTAATTTGCTAAAAATCACACAATTGCAATCTGTGTGAAACAAAATACAATGGCATGATCTACCAAAATCACACAATCCCTGCAGCTCAAACTAATCCGATGGACTCTTCAAATAACAAGGCTGCAAGCACAACCACTGATATTGCTTGTGAGTCAATAATCACCTGAAGGGAATGGAAACAATAGGTCGAGTCTAAAATCACTAGTAAAAAATGATAACAATTTGCAATCCTCTTGAGAGGCAAAGAGCTGATTGATTTAGCTAAAACCCAAGTAAAAGTGGTCATACAAATAGTAGAGATACATCCTCAAACTATTAAATCTTCAAACTATAAAATCCTATCCCCACTTTTTGTCGACCTTACTTTTACAATTGTTTTTTAACCTTTTCATTTTCGATTAAGAAAAAAGAAAAAAACTATAAAATCCGACAACAAATTAAATCTTCAAACTATTACCTAATAAGTTTATTTTCTCTTTCTTTTCCTTCACGCATAAAACTTCCCAAGAAGCACTTATACTTCAAATTTTGAAATTTACAGAATACATTCTTCATCCCTAATTTCAATTAAAACCCCAAAAATCACATGAATGTTTACACACAACAATGGCTTGATTGAATTAATTATAATGAAAAAAAAAAAAAAAAATCAACCTTAGAGAAATACTAACAGAGTTTACATTCACAGCCCAGGTGGATCGATCAGGGGCTTGTAAAAACTGAATCAAAAGTGTTTGTAAAAAGTCCTCTAAGAGAACTAAATAAGAGAGTTTATTGAGACTCCATTAATGGAGCTCTGTAAAGACATTTCTAATAATATTTTCAGAAGTGATTCTAACATTACACAAGTCTGATATTTATATCAGAGAAAGTATCACACACGAAAAGTATTTCCGTAAATTCCGGAATGCTCACCCAATCAGGTTCAAGTATTTTAGGCCACATCATCAGGTTTGTTAGTAACAACTAACAACCTGATAACTAACTATTAACAACCTATTAGGCCTAAGAAGCATTAGTAATTAACGATTACTTAACAGCCATCATGCCTCATCATTGTTTCTTCCAAGATCAGATGATGCGTGATTCCAGAAGCCAATGCTTTGGCATAGCTGTACCTGTTGCTCTATGCTTGTTACTTTATACATATATAGCTGCTCTGTTCAGGACTATAGAGCAGTAGCTCTCTGACCAACATTAAAGTGTTGGCAGTGTGAAAGCTGAGCTGAATTTGTATTCTCAACATTCCCCCGCAAACTGAAGTGGGGTGACTCAACAAGCTTCAGTTTGGAACAGAGAAATTTGAACCTATCCTTGGTGAAGCTCTTCGTGAAGATGTCAGCAGTCTAATGCTCAGTAGGAATGTATCTTGTATCTATCTCTCCGGACATTACTTTCTCACGAATGAAGTGAGTATCAATGTCAATATGTTTGGTGCGTTGATGAAAAACTAGGTTCTGAGAGAGAGAGTTAGCACCAATATTGTCACACCATACAACTGAGCTACTGTTAAAAGGAACACGAAGCTCTGTGAGCAATGAACGAAGCCACAGAACCTCAGTAGTTACCTGTGCCATGGCCCTATACTCAGCCTCCGTACTAGAACGGGCAACAACACGCTGCTTTCGAGAGCCCCAAGAGACCAAATTGCCACCAAGAAAGACACATGTGCCACTGATTGATCGCCGATCATCTAAAGAACTAGCCCAATCGGCATCAGCAAATGCTTCAAGAGACAGATTACTAACTGGTCTGAACTGCAAACCGAGATGTGGTGTACCCTTGAGGTACCGAAGCACCCTTTTGAAAGCTTGCCAATGAACCAAGGTAGGAGCCACAAGAAATTGGCTGAGTTTGTTGATAATGAACGAAATATCTGGTCTAGTATTGGTGAGATATTGAAGAGCGCCGATTGTGCTTCTGTAAATAGTTGGATCACTAAAGGCAACCCCATCGGAAAGAGACAACGTGGTACCTGCAGCTATTGGAGTATCACAAGAGTGTGAGTCAGCCATGTTTGTCCTCTTCAACAGGTCAGAAATATACTTAGCTTGTTAGAGGAAAATGCCAGACGAATTTCTATAAGCTTCAAATCCTAGAAAATAATTGACAGGGCTAAGAGTCTTTAAGGCAAACACTACAAGAAATTCGATCAACGACAACGGGCGATGCCCGTTGTGGATGTGTATCCACTACGAGCATCGCCCGTTATAACGTCCGTCGTCTGTGAAGGTGTGATAGAAAATGGCGCGTTTCGAATATGGGCAATGCCCGTGATAAATAAGTTTGTCTACAACGGGCAATGCCCGTGATAAATAAGTTCGTCTACAACGGGCAATGCTCGTGGTTGATACGTTACTTACAACTGGCATTGTCCGTAGTCAATGCGTTACTAACAACGGGCACTGCCCGTGATCAATGAGTATTTTTTTTACAAAAAAAAAAAAAAAAAAAAATTTATTAATTTTATACGTAGCTTGTTTAGTGCGAATAATTGGAAGATTAAACTCCAAAGCATTCTATATAAAAATCCACAAGCATTCAATATATATGTTAAAATTTATGAACCATAAACATTCAATTAAAAATCTTCAAGTATTAATATTACATTCACCCACAAACATTCACTTAATTAAAAAGTCTGCTAATCTTAACAATCTGCTAATCTTAACAATAAGTTCACCTATACATATATTCACCTAAATCTTAATAATTAATGATGATTTGATAGCCAAACAATATAAGTGCCTCTAGCATCTTCAAGAATTTGTAGGTCACTAGTAGGGCGCATCAAAGGTACCTTGCTAACTAATATCTTCTTCACACAAACTCTTCGGCCCCTATCCATTTGCATGCAACCAAGCCTGTATAGAATTACGAAAAACAACTTTTAGTAAGTAGAGTTTTTTGAAACTTTTATGGATATGTTTGGTTTGCAATAGCAGAATTTTGTTATGAACGCAAAGACGTATATAACAATCAAATTACAATACCAAAACATGACAATCTGAACTTTTGTTATGAAATGTTACCTCATGAAAAACTTTGGATGTTTAGATCTTCAACCCTACTACAAATTTGTATACTTACATACACCCTAGTATGTATTCCACTAATACAGCTATCATGTTTATTAATAAGACTTTTTCATCCCTACTGATCTCAAGATACAGAGCCAAAATTCTACAATACATGCAACACTGTAAAACTTTTTTTTTTTAACAAAAAAAAAAAAAAAAAAAAAACATGGTAAAATCATCTAATTAGTTAGCTTAACTAAATTTAGGAAAATAAGCTATGGAATTACTAACTTGACAGCTTTTAGCAATTCTGAATATCACTTTCATCACTACATCCAATCAATAAGGTCAAATGTGCGCTAGACAAACAAATTCAAGTTGACAAGGTAACAGATTGTTAGTATAACTACCCCATCAGAGCTAGACCTGTTTAAATTGATATTTTCAACATTTATTAGAATTAATAGTATAAATATGATCAAGCCTAAATAAATGAAGGAAAAGTAATGAGAAACTATCAGGTGTAGGTTTCATCTAAGTCTGACCACTATTATAGGAATTGGATATGGCGACATCTTTCCAGCTCTAATTAACATTCTCAATCATGATTAAAAAATCAGATTCAATAATGCAATCAGCAACCTAAACCAATTCCCACATACCCACAAAAAATAGGCAACACAACACTTAAAAAACTGTGAAAACTTGTAGTATAGGTGCAGCAATAACAGTGAGCTGCTTGTAAACGAAGCCCTAGTCTAATTCTCTCAACTACAAAGAGAGATTGTAAAATTAAAATAAGTAATAACACCCACCAATTTTATGAATAAAATAACTTAACACTTAAAGCAAGCATTATCATCATTTGTTATATCAACACTGAGAACAGAAAAACTCTAATTAGAGGCTTTCTTTCAAAATCATCCAATCAATATAAAAAATTCCTAGCAAAAAAAAAAAAAAAAAAAAAGAAAAAAAGAAAAAAAGAAGAGATTAATACAATTAAATGCTATATTCAACTAAACTGAACATAATACTATATTCAATATTTCCAAAAAAAAATAAAAAATTCTGAACATTAACTTCACGTGATCGAAGCCCATTATCAACATAGTTTATTTTAACAAAAATCAACCACATAAGTGGCATTTTTAAGCATAATGTGACCACAAACATAGACATTCAACCGCAATGACCTTTCAAGCTAATAGATAATAAAAATTCAATATTTTTAAAACAAAATTGCTTTCTAGAGCCTCTTTCTCCCTATCGAGATCTGGGTTGGCACTGAAGAATTCGTGATAGATGGTGACTATAGAGGGCATGTTGGGGTGGTTCTGAATGACTCTGACATTGATTTTGAAGTGAATTGCCGCGATAGGATTGCTCGGTTGATCCTTCAAAAGATTGCGAATCTTGAGGTTCTGGAAGTGGAGGATTTGGATTCTACTGCTAGGGGGACTGGAGGCTTTTGGTTCTACTGGTGTTTGAGCCTTCTCTTTAGCATTTTAGGTTAATCGAAGATAGGCAGACTACACTGGGAAATTATGTCAAACAGGTTGAAGCCATTACATATTCGCTACTCTACTAACGAAAGTATAATTAATGGTATCTAAAGTAAAAATAATTATTGTTTTAATCTATCTAGAAAAAATGTTGAATTTCAAATGCGTAGAGGATACAACAGGGTTTAACTCAAACACATCCTATACAATCAACTTTTCAAACAAAGAAGCTCCCCTAGTTGGATGGTTTACTATGAATTTTTAAAAGGTGTGTGACTGTGTTCGTTTAAAAGTTGATCAGTTCACAACAGCAGCATAAACACAATCTTCCTCAAACATTAATAGCTAAAATAAGCAAACTGGATAAATTTAACTAAAAATTTATGGATAAATTTATCGAAAAAATTTAAAAGCCCAAACACTTGTGTGGATGGGTAACAAGAAACAAGTGAAGAAACTTGTAGAAATTTATCAAAAATTTGCAAATTATATCATGAGTAAAAAAATAAGAATAATAGATTGAGAGAGTAAAGTAGAGATTTGGAGTTGCCAGTAAAGAGATCTTACCAGATTTTGAGAGAAGAAACATCAAGTGAAACACGTACCATGAAGCTGCTTGAACCTATTTGGGGGATTTAGGGATTTACTTTCTGAGAGAGAAAGAATTTTAGGGATTCTGGTATTAGGGATCGACTTTTGAGAGCGAATAGATTTAGGGGTTTTGGGAACCAGCGGGAGTATTTTATGTTCCCTCCAATAATATAATTGTTTTCAACTACGGACTTTGCCCGTAGTGAATAACTCTAAAGACTACGGGCGAAGCCCGTAATGCATATATTATTCACAACGAGCCATTTTGTGCTCGTAATAGCTAAATTATTATCCTTCACAGGCTTTTAAAAGCCCGTTTTAAAAAATTTTATAAAACCAACTTTACTATGGGCTTTTAATTGCTCGTAGTGAATAATGCTTTTCCAACACGGGCCTTCCAAGCCCGTAGTGAATGGTCCGTAGTGGATAACCAATTTTCTTGTAGTGAAAGGAGTTGTGTAGAGTAGAAATGAGGTCTGCAATCAGCTTTGAACTGTTCCCAGTCACTAGTATATCATCCACATATACTAAAATGAACAAAGAATCAGCCCCCACGAATTTAGTGAAAAGAGATGAGTCAGATGTTGAGTTTTGGAAACCCCAGGAGACAAGAGCAGATTGGAGTTTGTGAAACCAGCTTCTTGGTGCCTGCTTGAGTCCATAAAAGGACTTATGTAATCTGCAGACATGATCAGGTTTAGATGCATCAACAAACCCTTCAGGTTGGGACATGTAAACAACCTCTAAAAGGTCCCCATTGAGGAATGCATTGTTGATGTCAACTTGCTCTATAGGCTAGCCATAAGTTACAGCTATAGAAAAGATGACTCTGATGGTGGAACCCTTCACAATAGGACTAAAAGTGTCCAAGAAATCCAATCCAGAGGTCTGGTGAAAGCCCTTGGCCACCAACCGTGCCTTGTGCTTTAAAATGCTACCATCTTGCTTAAATTTGGTCATGAAAACCCACTTGCAGCCGACGACATTCATATCAGCTGTGAATGGAACCAAAGACCAAGTTCTATTTGTCTGCAGCGCTTGAAACTCCTCCAACATGGCCTTCAGCCATTTGGGATCTTGAAGAGCAACTTTGGCTGTGGTAGGATCAGAATTTGCAAGATAGCAACTTGAAAATGAGGCTGGAATTTTTGGTTTGAATATCCCACTTCTAGACCGTGTTTGCATTGGATGAGTGGAAGTGATTTGGTGAGTAGAAATATATCCTGAGAACCAGAATGTGAAGGAGGAGGATCCACTGTATTTGAAGCCATAATGGTAGGAGAAGAAGTGTCTTCTGAAATAGGAGAGAGCTGCGAATTTGGTACTGGTAGATCATTGATGATGATATAATCTGAGATAGGAGAGGAGTGTGGACATGAAACCAATGGACTAATCCCATGTGCTGTTGTGGTACCAGTCATGCGTGACAGAGTCTTCTGTAAAGCTGAAATGGGCATGCCTGGAGAGGTGTCTCTGACACAAGAAGTAGAGGCATGAGCTGGAAAAAGAGAAGCATATGGGAAATCCATTTCATTAAACTCCACATGCCTAGAAAGATAGACTCTACCAGAGGGATGTAGGCATTTGTAACCCCTGTGTATGTCACTGTAACCGATGAACAAGCACCTAGATGTATGAAAATTGAATTTATGTGTTGAATAATCTCTCAAGTAAGGATAGCAGCTGCAGCCGAAAACTTTGAGAAAGTTGTAATTTGGCTTCTTTAGATAAAGCTTCTCATATGGTGAGATGAACCGAAACACAGCTATTGGCATATTGTTGATTAGAAAAACTGCTGTGCTAAATGCCTCATACCAAAATTTTAAAGGCATTTTTGCATGAGCTAGAAGAGTCAGCCCGGTTTCAACGATGTGGCGATGTTTTCGCTCAGCCACTCCATTTTGTTGATGAGTGTAGGGACACGACATTCGAACTTGTATCCCTTATGATGAAAGGTAAGAAGAGAAGAGAATGTACTCACCCCCCATGTCAGTGTGAAGACCCTTGATCTTTCTATCAAATTGAAGTATCAAATTGAAGCTCAACCTTCTTTTGGAATTTAATAAACACATCAAGAGCCTCTGACTTTAGCTTCAAGAGAAACAGCCAAGAAAAACGTGCGTAAGCATCAACAAATGATATATAGTATCTGTAACCAGCCGTGGAAAGCAGAGGTGCAGGACCCCAAATATCCGAATAGATCAATTCTAGAGGAGCTGTGGCAGTTATATCAATGTTTGAGAAAGGCAGTCTATGAAGCTTCCCTAGTTTACAGGATTCACAAAAATGTAAAGCTCAAATATTGCTATTGAAATGCAATGTATGTAACATCTTTTGAAGTATTAAGGGAGCAGGATGCCCCAACTTGGCATGCCAAATGTTGGCTCCCATAACAGCATAAGCAGCTGGATTGGTACAAGACATGGAATTTAACAAATTCCTAGTACCAGTATTATTGAAAGCAGAAAAGAGACTATCAGCAGAATGAGTTGGCTGAAAATGTCTACTTGCAGGAGCATGGAATACGTCAATTGAGGCAGGGCTGTGATCATGGAGCTGTAGATTTGTAGTCTTTACTAACTCCAATTGATATAGTCCATCCCTAAGCTTTCCATGAAGTAAAACCTTCTTCGTTGTAAGGTCCTTAATCAAACATTGTTCACCATAAAACTCAGCAAAGGCATTATTATCAACAGTAAACTTAGATATACTCAGCAAGTTCTTTGTGATTTGTGGAACGTGCAGGATGTTTTTGAGATGCAATTTCTGAAATGGTTATGTGTGAGACTTAAAGCATGTGTCACCAATGTGAGCAATTTGCAATTGATTGCCATTACCAACAATGAGTTTGTCATTACCTTTGTAGATTGATTTCAAGGAGAGATTGTTCAGATCATGTGTGATGTGGTTTGTGGCACCACTGTCAACATACCAGGTTGGATCGTTGACTGACTCAGGTGTGGCAAGCAGAGCTGATGACTGGTGATAATTTGCCTGAGCATCAGGTATGTTCATGTTGGCTTGTGAAGGTGATCCCAGCATCAACTGTTGTCCATTGAGTCCTTGTTGTTGGTTAAAGAAGGTAGATTGTGGTGCCTGATTGTGCTGTGGTGGTCCTTGGTAACCTTGGTCAAATCGATGGTAACATTTGAGGGCACTATGGCCTGGTTTGTTGCACACTTGACAATGAAGTCTTCCTCTGTTGCCAAATCTGTTGTTCCTTCCTCTTCCTCATTGGTTACCACCACCTCTATAGGTTTGTTGATTGCCATCCCTTGAACTTCTCTTTTCCTGATAGTCATTGTTGTTAGCATAATGTGCCGATGCTTGACCAACATCAAGATGCACTGGAGAATCAAGATGATCCAAACGTTGTTCATGAACCATCAAGAGAAACTGAGCATCTTCAAAACTGATGAACCTTTGAGCAGTTATGACAGCCACTATTGCATCAAAATCATGGCCAACACCATTCACTAAGCACATAACCAAATCTCTGTCCTTCACTTCTTCACCAGCAGCTATCAAGGCATCTCCAACATTTTTTATTTTGAACACAAATTCACTTACTGAATCTGAACCTTTTTTGATAGAATTGAGTTGATTTTTTAGTTGTATAACTTTGGCCATTGATTGTTGAGAATACAACCTTTCTAATCGATTCCAAACATCATAAGAAGATTTGCATCCAACAACTTGACCAATAACACTTTCATGAATACTTGAGTAAATCCATCCCATAAGAAGTTTGTCTACTTTTCTCCAGCTGGAATACTCCTTACTCATACGTTTTTCTACTACTTTTTCACCTGAACTAGTAACAACATCGACATCCACATATACCTCTGATGGCTGATTTATTCCACACAGATAGTCCTCAAGATCCAAAGCTTGAATAATAGGTAGAAGTTGAGTTTTCCAGAAAAGAAAATTTGATTTACCTAGTTTTATAGGCAAGTTGAATTTCAGACTTTTGGTGAGAGATGAGATCTCCATTGTTGCGAAAACACCTTGACAGATAGGATTTGATTCTGGATTGTGCGAATTTGTTGAAGCAGCTCCTTGAAGATTCCGATTCTGATCTTGATTCAGAACTGGAGATTGTGATTGAGAACGATTCTGAGTTGTCATGACGTTAGTCAATGAGCTCTGATACCATGTAAAAACTGAATCAAAAGTGTTTGTAAAAAGTCCTCTAAGAGAACTAAATAAGAGAGTTTATTGAGACTCCATTAATGGAGCTCTGTAAAGACATTTCTAATAATATTTTCAGAAGTGATTTTTACATTACACAAGTCTGATATTTATATTAGAGAAAGTATCACACACGAAAAGTATTTCCGTAAATTCCGGAATGCTCACCCAATCAGGTTCAAGTATTTTAGGCCACATCATCAGGTTTGTTAGTAACAACTAACAACCTGATAACTAACTATTAACAACCTATTAGGCCTAAGAAGCATTAGTAATTAACGATTACTTAACAGCCATCATGCCTCATCATTGTTTCTTCCAAGATCAGATGATGCGTGATTCCAGAAGCCAATGCTTTGGCATAGCTGTACCTGTTGTTGCTCTGTGCTTGTTGCTTTATACATATATAGCTGCTCTGTTCAGGACTATAGAGCAGTAGCTCTCTGACCAACATTAAAGTGTTGGCAGTGTGAAAGCTGAGCTGAATTTGTATTCTCAACAGGGCTGACACTGTTTCACTTGCAATCGAAACTGCCTTCAAAATGTTTCTCGATTATCTTCAAATCGATTACTTTCTAAAAAAAAAAAAATTGATTTGTAGATGAGAATAGAAGATAAGATGACCAAAGATGATGATTTTGAGAGAGAGAGACATATAAAAATGGCAAGCGAGTATAATTTAAAAGTAAAAGAGACTTTTTATATTATTAATTTATTATGCTTCCAATTGTCCAAAACCAAAAGTACAATTATTAAAAGTTCGTACAATGATGTATTTAAGGACGTGGGAATATAATGGTTCCTTGACCACACGTCCTCACTGTATGACCCAATTCTTTTGCATTGCATGGAGCATAGTTCACACAATCTCACTTCAGCGAGGAAATTGCCTTTACAATGGAGCATTACATTTTGCATCTTTGTTTCACTACTTATTGCATTTAAGAAACTTGATGTTTTGTAACTGGTTCCATTCGGTACTACATCATTTCTAATTAGAGCCGCCAGGATGTCAAACTGGTTTCCCAAATTTATAGCCGATTGGAAGTATTGTTTTGGAGTTATTAGCATTTGTGTGCAACCGTGTTTTGTCCACTCATGTTTCCAAAAGTCTACATTTGGTTTAATTGTTGAACAAGAGTCAACTTTTGGTCACTTAACTACAAAACCAAAGATTAAGCAATTATTTATAATTAGTATTAATGGAAAAGAAAATGTAAATAAGAATTCATCTAGCTAGAGATAAAACTACTTACGAATGCAATGCTGACTCCTTTTTGCACTTTCCTTTTTAAAGTATTCCCGGCTGCATCCGTCGGCCAGATCCCATGTATTGTAAAGAACGATGCTGGAGGCTTGGTGCAGGTGGTTTCTATTAAACAGAAGGATGCCGGCCATGTCAGTACAAGCCATGAGTGATCGTATTTTCGTTTAGGTGGTGGCGGAGCTAAACGATCAGTTATGGAAAAGAGGTAAACAAGAGCAAACATAAGAGCACAGATAAGCTTCATGGTTGGCTGGTGGGTATATAAGAGATGGTGATCAATGAGAGATGGTGATCAAAGTGCATGGCTCTTATATAATATGTGATAGCAGGTAGTCGGTGTATATGTGTATACATGCTATTTCTATAAAAATAATTATTTTTCTGTTTTGTTTTTTTTTTCCACATTTGCTTTGCTTCTATTATCTAGCTAATTGATATATGATATTTTACTGATACTTAATTTGTATTGAAATGAAAGAAATAAAAAGACTCAAATTGCACAAGATGAATGTTTGATAGAAGCTTCCACACACAAATTGTCCACCTGGCATTCGTATGTGTTTATTTGTGAATTTGCATTTGAGATTTGAGTGAAGACACCGATACAATATGAAAGAAATTAAAACACTTTTATACATAGGGATCCATATTAAAACAAACAAGGGTTTAAATTAAGTTAATGGTTATTTGTAGTGAGTTGCATGTGCACGATCTTTTATTTTGTTATATTAACTAGTGCTATCTTTTATTTTAAACACAAAAATAAAATAAAATAAAATAGAGCTAGCTGCAGCTATCTTTTATTTTATTAATTTATCTCTTTGTTTCTATGTCTACTATTATTTTAATCTATTTGTAGAATCAAGTCCAAAAAAAAAAAAGGTCTAATATTAAATTTATTTATTTTATTTTATTTTTTTGTATTTTCAGCACAAGTAATTAATTATTCAAATATTCAACTCAACAAATATATATCATTTAGATTGTTACGTTCTTGGCCAACACATGGAGAAGCTCCAAGTAATTTTACTTGTTTTATACCACCTCTTCCAATACTATTATTCTATAATTTTACATGTTAAAAAATCTTTAACTATGGTTATGGAGTGAATAGGTTGCCCCTTGTGTTGCAAGGTCGCACACATGCATTAATTGAAGAGAGAATAGGAAGTGGGAAATCAACTCTCTTCAAACATAGTTTTGGATTGTTGAAGATTACACGGATGAGCAGATTTGGGTGGTGCGTTGATTAATTATGTTAATAATAAATCGAGTCTTTTATTCTTTTCTACATTAAAATCTCTTCAACCCAATTAAGGCTCAGTTTTTTATTGGTGCTACTTAATTTGTTTTATAGAATAAATAGTAGATAAATACGTTGGACTTTTAATTAATATCATAAGAGTTAACTACAATTATAGTGATAAAATTGTCATATATGGGAGATGTCTAACTCAAAAGATAAATATGGATCCACTCATAATACAATTTATAATAGCCTATCAAAGAGTATGGATCAATCAACATTCAGAAGATGATACATGTGTAAGTAAATTATTTAACTTTGATAGTTTATTTGGATATTGTGTATTTGTGTTGCCATTTTTTTATACCCATTTTATTTTATTTTATTTTAATGCGCATTTTATTTTAAATTTTTGAAATATTAATATCAACTTATATTTTGAATATTTTATTCTATTTAAAATTGAAAATTCACACAGGTAGTATTTTTATCGGGCCTACTTTATTAATATTAAAATTTTATATGGTCTATCTCCGAAAGCTAGACAAGGAAGAGCTTGGAATACTCTTTTCTTTGCCACCGTTTGGACTATATGGGATTCAAGGAATCAAGTGGTCTTCAGGAATTCTGATCAAGGGGATTCTCAAGCCGTTGACATCATCAAATTCAAAGTTGCTTGGTGGTTCAAGCACCATGTGGAAGGCTGTTCAGACTCGATCACTGCTATTCTCCAAAATATTGATAAAAGTTGCTCTGTTTCCAAACCTAGAAAGGCTGTTAAAACAGATGACTGGACTCCCCCCCAATCGCAAGGTGCTTTGAAGTTTAATATAGATGGATCGGCTAGGGGAAATCCGGGGTCTACCGGCATTGGAGGTGTCATGCGTGATCACAGAGGCAAGGTTCTTGGTTCTTTTTCCAGGTTAATTTGTTGGAATTGCGGACGCAAACACAGCGAAGATTATTGCAATCCATCAAGCTTGTGTATTGTGTGCTAGTTCGCCAGTTCTGATAGGAAAACAGATCACCAATATAAGCGATTCAAAGGTGGCTGTTTCCTGGGTGAATGCGTCTGGTTTTGGAAGCCTGAAGCACGTAAACTACATTTACGACATTCGTACTTTCCTGAGTTTTTTGGGTAGAACAGCTGTAATTTTCAACCCGAGGTCAAGCAACTGCTTTGCTGACTCTTTGGCAAAGAAAGGCTCGAATATGGATGGGGATATGGTTATGTGGGAGGTGGACTGATGTTTTTATCTTCATGTCTCTTTGCTGGGCTTTTCTGTGCCTTCTAGTCCTATTTTTCCTCCGTTCTGGTTTCTTTTCTGTTTGTGTGGCTTGCTTTCTTTCTCTGCAGTCTGCAGGCTAGGGGTGGGCAAAAAACCAACAAACCGAATTACAGTGATAACGTTCGGATGTCTAAACTGATTCATAACATTAACCTGCAATATGTTATCAAATTATGTATCAATGAAGCAACAAATAGACAGTGAAGAATATGTATCATTGAGAACATTTTACCTTCTGCTGAAATTCCGAGGGTCCTTGCAAGCCATCTAGGTTCAGCACCTTTATAGTTACTGGGGTGTGATGAAGTAAACCTTTATAAATACTTCCATATTCTTGTTCTGTGATCTTCAAGGATGGATCAAAATAACGAGTTGCTTTGTGAATCTCTGATAAGGAGAACACGGGGAAGGACTGATGCATATATAAGCTCGAGGAAGCTTCAACAGCCTGTTTTTTCAAAAGATAATCCTCAGTAACTTCTAACGCATTGTCATTGTCGTGTTCAACCAGGAACTCATTTTGTTCTTTCTTGTTAAGTTGTGAATGTTCCTCGGCTAACGATCTTTTATTGACCAATTTTTTCACCCTATTTCTAAAGATTGCAACTAGGCCTTCCAGTAAAGCTCGCTGATCTTGAGCACTTAAAGGTTCTTCATCCCACTGTGTTTTCATATTTTCAATATCTTCAATCAAATTTTCTAGTACTACATCATCAATTTCTTTCCTGAATCTCAATTCCTCAGTGTATGATCTTTCTAATGCTCTAGCCTGCAAATTGGAAACTATGATTAGCATTTTGCATCAGGCGAGGTTTCAGCTTCCGTGGCAAGTCATTAAATTAATTAATATAGGTGCGGTTAGAGCCTCGATTTTTCCATTGCATACAAATTTATAGGGAAAAGAATTCTCTTGAGTTATATATATATTATGCATTTCTTATCCACCATAAATTCTGTGCAAAACAAAAAAGCTCCTAAATTGAAAGAAAGAATTGATTAATAACAAAAGATTCACCTTCCAAATAGCCTCATAATTTTCAGCTTTCACATGCCTGACCATCTCTTCAAGTGCTTCTCTTTTAAATTTATCACTGCTTCCATCCTGCCAAAGTTCATGAATTATGGGGACTCGACAAAGTTATAACCAAAGAAGTTTTGAAGAAAAACTCGATTAAAAGGCTAATAGAAATAGGTAAAATGGATTTCACAACGAAAAATGAATGAGAAAACAAGTTAAAATATGTGCACACATGCTCCAAGTTAAAAGTATTCATATGGGAATGAGTAAAGAATTTGCCTGTACCGGCTCATTGGAAGTGAGCAAATGATGAAGTTCATCTTCCGTTGGTGAATCAATTGATGCTAAAGAGCTTCTACCTGGGTTCGATCTTCCACTTTCAGCGATTGAACTTGCTTGCAAATGCGCGCAATGACCGTAAGTATATGAGATGTCCTCTGCAGATAAACCTAGTTTGACATGAAATAGGCATGTGGGCGTGCACATACATGGCTTTCTTGGACTTGATATAATCCATACTCCTGTAACATTGACACAATTATACAAACATTCTCAATGCATCAAACGTCAAGTAAATAATAATAATAATCATAATAATAAAAAGTATTCTGTGTAATTGTTACTCTAAATAGTGCTCGTTTGTTGCCACTCCCATAACAAGCTTCTTGATAGAGTGTCTCTGCAGGAGCTCCACAATCCCCTTGCCAATATCATCCATCTCAATGTGCAGTCTTTTTGCATAAACCTAAACAGAAAATTAATTGTCAAAAACACAACCACAACTTATAGAATTGGTTTTAAATCAAGTAAATCTACTAGTAGTAGTACCCCAATTTGGTGACAAATGAGAATGTAATTGTCCAGAATCTTTTGTAGATTTTTCCTTTCACGTTGTACAGCTTCCTTGGCTTCATATTTATCAAATAGAGCCTTACGTTCCTGGATTTTTCACACAACCTTGCTATCAAGTAAACTGATGGGTTCATGTTCTTCAAGTCCACTTGTTGCATACTTAGTACGGACTACTCAAACCAACACACAACACACCACAACAAAAACAAGAAAGTTAAAAGAATCTAAAAGAGTTCATAAAAAATCGCATATATTCTTCTAATCGTTAGTAACCATCATACCTAAGCACTCTAACACACCCCTCCGAAACAACCTAGGCTCTTATACTATGTCAGTAACCATCCGATCTAAAACTTTAAGCTGAAACGAAAAAGAGCCCTACAGCTCTAACACTAATTAATATCTCAATTATTACTACTTATCAAACGAAGGCTCCTGCATCACAAGTTACATATAAATAAAATTCAATTGTAAGAATGATAATACATAGTTAATTAATTGGTTGTATTTTGAAAGTATAAATGGGATTTTTTGAGCTTACAGGAAGCGATAATTTGAGGGAGCTGATGAACATGAATAATGCAAAAATGGTTTCCTTGAAAACTCCGCAATGCCCATGATAATGTCAACTTGTTTTCATTTACATCCTTCCCCACAGCAACATATATTGTATCTTCTTCCATGGCTTCCAACTTTGTATTTGATTGAATCAAAGCTCTGAATGAGACTCCAAAATTCTCTATATAACTTTATTTTTATATAATTGCAAACTTAACAAAGAAGTTTCCAAGGCAGAGTCAATGATGTAAGACAGATTTTATTTTAAGAAAAATATTATTTAGATTTTTTTGGTCCTTTTTTTCATTAATTGTTTCAGGAAGAAGAGTTTTTGTAGAATTTTAGAGCCGTTCGGTATAGTTTTTAAAACACGTTTTTCATTTTTAGAATTTGTTTTGTCTCTGTAAATCGCTTGGAAGGTGAGAGAGAGAAAGAGAAAAAAAAATTGGAACTTGACTTTGTTGATTGTTTTGTTTCGGTAAATTACCAGGAAGGTGCTAGAGATAATGAAAGAGAAAATAGAAAGGTCAAAGACAGAAAAAATAGAAAGGTCAAAGACAGAAAATCTTTGTCCAAGAAAAATAGAAACCCTTTCCCTTTACTATTCTTCTCTTCCACGACATCTCTTCTCCTCCTCTTTCCTTCTTTCTCTTCTTCTTCCATTTTCAACTTCAAAAATTCATGGATCTTGCCAAATCCAACCCAAAATTTTGTAATAACACAAACCATGAAGTTTGTAATCTTAATACAAATTTGTAATCTATGTTACAAAAACAATAGAACCAAGAAACAGACTCAAAATGAAAAGGAAGTTACTCTTCCCATTAAAATGGAGAAATGATTTATAAGAGTATAAACAAAAAAACAAGCAACGCAAATTCACTTCTTTGATTTTTCTCTACAGAAACTTGAAGCCTTGAATGAAGACTTGGATGGATCTTGACATTTTTTACTTGCATTAAAAACAAGAATGCACGTTTGAATAATGTTGTTAAAGAAAATGTCAAAAGCTCCAACTAACATTATATAAATATTTTCCCCAGAAAATAAAACACAAAAACGAAGTGAGAGAGAATTGTTTAAAAATAAATATTTGTTAAAAAAAAAAAAAAAGATTCCAATGTAAAACCAAATTCTAAAATAAAATAAAAAAGTGGGTTTTTTTAGATGATTTTAAAGGGATTTTCTCGGAAAAAAAATGGGTGAATGTAATTTCGCGGGGAAGAAGGAAAGCTTATGAATCCATCAAAGACGGCTATTTTGTGTTCTGGTCATGGTCTTCTCTTACAAAAAGTTTTGATACAACAAAAAGATAAATTTTCTGGGTTTAGAATTTTAATATTAGAAAAAGAAATAAATTAAAAATATATATTTACAGATTCTTTAAAATTTTAATATTAGAAAAAGTAATAAATTAAAAAAAATTCTTTACAAATCTTTGATATTGTAATAATGAAGATAAGAAGAGATGTTGTGGAAGATAAGAAGATTAAAGGGAAATTTTTTTTAAAAATAAAAAAATTAATTGACTGGGGTAGTTTTGTAATTTTGGCTAGGGATTGAAAGAATTTATTGCAAAATGGTTATAAACAATTAAAATATGAAACAAGGCTAAAAACAATTTTCCCATAATCTATTTGGCTATATTTGGCAATTTTCTCTTAAAAAATATTTCCTTCTAAAGATAATTATTTCCAATATTACTATGATTTTATATTATACAAATTTCTTTCTTTTGACATGATGGTAATGATAAATAACTATAAATAATAATAATAATAATAATAATAATAATAAACTTTAATCACATTTTTGCTTTCAACACCATTGAACCTTGAATTTTTTATTTATGTACAAATCAAAATCATTTCAAAATCATTATTTATCATATCTTAACATTGAATAATATCTTATCAATATTTACATAAAAATGGTTTAGTATTAGTTAAATTATTTTTATTTAGTTGTTTGTAATCATATCAAATTAAATTATATAATAATTAATATTAACAAGGGTATAAATTAATACTTCAAAATAAAGGGTATAAATGTCAAATCATTTATTTTTAAACAATTTTATCTATAAAAACAAACAAGTTGATATGAGATTTTCTCTTTACAATCCAATTTTTTTCTTTCCACACTCATTTTCTAAGTACACTTCATTCTAAAATCTTAAATTTTTAAAAATTCTAAATACACTCCATTTGTTCCAAAATTATCTTTTTTATCCTGTGATATATTTTTTTTAACACTTCATCATAAAAACCTAAATTTTAAAAACAAAACAATCATTTAGTTTCAATTTTGTTTCATTGAATACCATAAATGGTGTCTTGTATCCAACCCACACAAGTCCATCTCTCTCTCTCTCTCTCTCTCTCTCTCTCCCTCTCTCCACCCCAAATCTTCAACTAATTTTTTTTTTGCTAATATTGAAGGAAAATTTTTGTTCTGCACTTAACACTTAAAAGAGCTCCATGGCTACTTCAAATTTTATTTTTTTCATTTAACTATTTTTCAAAAATATATATATATATATTAAGAGAGAACAATTAAGATAAAAAAAAAATCTGTAATTTTTTTCTTATTATTTTTTTATGCAAAAAGTCAACAAAAATCAACACTTAAAAAATTGTTTGTTTCTTTTTGTAAATCATTCTCATTAATTCGTAATCAAATAAAACTTTAAAGATATTGAAGCATTGTTGGAGTCTAGGAAAAAAAAATTGTTGAAAAGAAGAGTCTAGCAAAATTGTTTTTTGTAGTGTATTTAGATTTTTTTTTTTTGTCCCTTTTAGTAATTTCAATTAGGATAAAATTGTCATATAAAAAAAATAACTAAAATGGAGTGTAGAAAGATATTTAGTGGATTGTCAATAGCATCACTCAGTTGATATTATATCCAGATGAGAGAAAAATTAAGAATAAACACATAATTCAGTTTCAGTTTTCGGTCTTCAAATAAAAAAACAAACGATCTCACTCTAATCAATAATTGTTTCAGGAAGGAGTGTTCTTGTAGAATTTTAGTCCATTTATGATTTTACATTTTTATTTAAATGGTCAGCCAATACCTTGTGTTCGAAGGAATCCGAATTATGAGCTGTGATAAGGTTAATCACTCGCTACATAGGTCCTTTTCTTCTCTTTGAATATAATTATCTAGACATTTAAGCCCTTAGTATTCTTTTATATGCACAACTACCATTCTATTATTGTTTTCCTCCAAAGCAAAAACCAGTATGATATTCAGGGGCGTAGCTAGAAAAAAAATTTGGGATGGGCTAATCTAAATTTTATTTTCTTATTTAAAAGTACTAAAATTTTGACTAACCACTAAACAAAATTTTTCTTTGTAATAATAAAATCAAAACGATACAAGAGATAATATTTCATATAAAAAAACATCAATGATATTCATATACCTAGTTAGAGGGGACATAATGAGCTTTACACTCGAATACATACCATATGCAAGAAAAACACAAAAACAAATGCAAAAATATGCATAACATATACAACAAGATACTATCGAATTGGTGCACTATGAAGTTTCAAAGCATAAAAATATCAATTATTGATTCAGAATCAATAGTATCAGCAAGTTTCCTCTCAATGTAGATGACCAAACAATTCGTAAGAAATTAGTCATTCATCTTGTTACGAAGTGATGTTTTTGAAAAATTGTAAATGAATATGAATTCAAAATCATTTTTGAAAAAAAAAAAAAAAAAAAAAAAAAGAAAAACAGTTTTTGATGCTACTAGACGGCCTCTTAGTTTTTCTAAAATTTTTCTTCTCTTTTCTAACTTTGTTTTCCCATAAGAAGGCTAAATTAGAGTACAAAACCTAAATCTCAATCATAAAATACAATACTTAAATATCAATTGCAAAATACAAAACCTAAAATAAAATTCATTATAAGTAAATAAATAAATAAAAGATTAAAGGTAAAGGAAATTACCTACAAATTGTGACTTGAGATTTGTGAGATTCAAGAGAAGAGAGAAGTTAGGGTTTGGGATTTGGGAAAATGAAAAAAGAAAGAAAAAGTGGGGTGTGGTTGAATGGCTGATGCTGAAATCAGAGAGAATGATTTGGAAAAGTGAAAAAAAATGTGTTTGGGCACTTGGACTTATTTTATTATATTAAGGTTATTGGGCTTTTTTTTTTAAGTTGAAGATATTTTGTTAAATGGACTGATAAGAATTATTTAATTTGGGTTTTAATTAATTTATTTTTTAAATGAACTCAAGCTTAACATTTTTTTTTCAAAAAACTTGGGTGGGCTACAGCCCACCCCAGCCCTTGAAGGGCTCCGCCCCTGATGATATTCAATCTCATTTCAACAGCTTCCCTCCAACAACAATTATATTCAATCTAGATATTTCACTTTGTATTTACTAGTACGGCAGAAAATTTCATCAAACATGGCAGAAAATCAAGACTCATTGTTGGGGATGTGCTTTTGGTAACATCTTTTTCTATTGAAATATATACGGTTGGAATTTAAGTTGGGATGTCTTGCCACTCCTGGATTGCAGATCGGAGGGAGTGGTTGGGAATGACTTGGTGGTGTTGAAGCCGGAGGTTTGTCATGGGAGACATATTGTGTCCACTCTCCAGCCATCCTTTCAAATTTCAATGCCTCTGCTTCATATGTATAACCATATGCTGCCACAACTGGATCTTGCATCACTTCCTACAATTTGCATGAATGAATGAATATGTTGTGCTAACTGTTGGATATGGCTTGAATATTCCAATGGTTACCAAAACACGATTTACCAATGCGGAGACTTCCTGGAGACGTGAGAGCGTTTGGGAGTATGAGGTTATGTTTGAGGGAGGTTTTGGAGGACGTGACGAATTGGAGAAACAAAGAATAGTGCAAACCGTTGTCACTGCCGCTGTGGCTTAGACAGCGGTAATGGCAGTGGTAGGACATCGCTGCAAATTTCAGCAAGCGTAAGCGAGAGCGGTCCAATTCCAGTGCTTCACACTATGGGTGACGTTGTGGCTCTCATAGCGGCCATGGCAGCGGTCGACGTGATGCAACGCATAGATCACGGTTTTTTGAGTAATCAAGTTCAACACAGTTTAGGAAGCGGGTGGCCAACTGCAACTTGAATCGTAGTCAATCACAAACATGCGTTGAATCAGGAAATATTCATGGAAGAGGAAATATGTTATTTCTAGAGTTCTAATGGGAAAAGGATTTCTCCTTTACAAGAAGACTTATCATAAGAGGAAATAGAGTTTATGTGGAACAAGTAAATCTTGTGTGTCTAGGAGATAAATTTCCATGTTAGTTTAAACTCCATGTAATTCATATAAATAGACCATAATAACTAGGTTATTGGTGGTGGAGCAAAATAGCAAATACTAGAGAGATCTCAAAGAGAGCATTGGGTGTAATTGGGTTTGGGGTATTATTTAGAGAGAGATCCTGAGTGTGTGGTTGTAACAATTTACTACATATTGGAACTTTCTCTTGTCGTCTTGACAGTAGTGGTTTTTTCCCTGATATGGGTTTCCACGTAAATCCTTATGTTGTGTGTGATTGGATTTAATTACTTCTCTTCATCTTACCTTTTTTTTTTGTTATTGTGTTTGTTTGTGTTCTATCCAGCAACGCTTCCGCGCGTATAGTGACGTTTTGTTCACTAACATTAACATGTTTAAAATCAAGTAATGTTCAACATGATAGTGGAAGAAAATTTGCATCACATATTGTGTAAACGGGACATTTACCAATAAGATGGGACAGATGAAATATGATGGAGGCTGGACCAGTCCAGAATGACGACGAGGCTCCACAAGCACCTTTCATTGGTTTAAGGACCCTCTATGCCTCTGATACGAGGTTTGGTCGCTTGCTTGGTTAAATTTCGTTTTGTTTTTAATTTTTTTTTTAATTTGATCTCCACTGTCTATCATGGTGATGGACGGTGGAAACCAATCTTTTTTTAAATATATTTATTGAATTTTTTTTTTTAATTTTTTTCTTAAAGGAATGGTTTCTGGAATTTTGGTGAAGAAAATGATGGATCTCTACCATTTTTCTGGAATTTTTTATTTTCTTAAATTTTTAATTATATATATACATATATTTAATTCTCTTTTTTGTTGATTTTTTTTTTTTAAATTAATTCTTTTTTTTTTTTAAATTAATTTGATCTCCAACATCCATCATGGTGATGGACGGTGGAGGTCAATCTTTTTTTTTTTTTTTTTAAATCTACTTATTGAAAACAAATTAAAATTAGAGTAATCAGAAAATTATCAATACTAATCCGAAACTGCATATCTATAGCAGAGATGATAAAACAAAATTTGATAATATATTGCGTATATGCATAGCGACAGACATATGTTCTATCCTCATATTTCTCAATTCCAATAATCCTCAAAGCATAGTGCATGGTGATCTAAAGGCTGTAAATGTTTTGCTCGATGCTAATTTTGTATGCAAACTCAGTAATTTCAGTATCTATCACTATCACCGGATTCTTTTAAGAGAAGAACTCTCTTTCAAGTCAGACATTTATTCATTCGGGATTATACTGTTACAATTGTTGACTAGGAGATCTTTATTGAATATAGCTGAGGAAATGCAAGATGTACTAGAATTAGACGGTGGAAATCTGGAAGGCCTTTTGGATTACTCGGCTGGGGACTGGCCATTTGTGGAAACAAAACAGTTGGTTCACGTGGCTTTGAGATACTGCCTTTAATAGCGAACCTAGATCAATTTGCCTACGGACTAAGCAACCTTAGCCACAAGACTTAATTCTCACTAAAAAGATCAACAACCTATGTGAATATCATGATATTCAAAAATGCAATTAATGCTAGGTTACACTAAATGCTTATCTAGGATGAAAGATGATAATAATCACAATCCTAGATATCAATATTACCATATGACATGGCATACAACATAGCTATCAAAGATTAAGGAATCCTAGGCAATATCTATCAAAATACAACTCTCAATCAATCGACGTAATAATCTCAATCTTGTAGATAAAATATGTTCTACAAGCATACAAGTAATAAATGAGATTTCTTGTTAAGTAAGACACTAAATTTGGATGAAATTAGTGAACAACTTACCAAGCTAAGTGTGTTGAAGAAGACCCATGCATAGATGCATCCTAGATGATCATAGATGATACTCGATGACGTTTGATGCACATGGATAGTGTTTGTGTAATCAAAGGTGAGTTCTTTAGTGATTTTCTTTCTTGGAGAATATGCTAAATTAAAAATATGATTTTGAACTCTTAAAAATGACCTAAAGACAAAGAAGCATATATATAGGGTGTCAAAAATGAAATTACAGCGTTTTGATTAAGTGACATAATTTTTGCCTTGGGCACTGTACGGGTCGCTGTATGTAGGGCGACCTGTATAGCGCTCACCTGGGAAAATGAAGAACATTCTTCATAGTCGCTCCTCGTACAGCGACTCTGTAGAGCAACCGTGCAGTGACTCAACTCTGTTCCTTTCCGGTCTACAATGGTCGTTATACAAGCACTGTACGTACAATGCTTTGTATAGTGACCGAAATAAATCGATCAGTTCTGTACAGCGACTGAGACAAAATCAATCAGGTCTCAGATGGGCGCTATATGAACAGCACTTCGTACAACACCTCCCATACATAAGTGCATCCTAAGCCTAACAGGATATGGCAATTATCAAAACAAGTTGCAATCAATTAAACAAGTATGAAGAGAGTTCACAATTATGAATGCACTTACATAAAGCACACAACATACAAGAAGTATAGATATGCATGAGTTGTGTGTGTGTGTGCAACTAGATCTCTTCAATGCAATTAAGCACAAGTGATTTACCTTTGGAGTGCTTAACATCTTGAGGTCTTAAGAGGGCATTTGTTGAGCTTGATCACCAACAATTAGAAGATCAAGCTACCCTTATATCACAAACCCCAAATGTGGTTTGTCACCGAAATAATCCAATCAAACTTTGAGGAACTTACAAAGGCCAATACCAGAAAACCCCATATCATTACTTTTGCCAAAAGCCTCAAATAATTTTTTTTCATTTCTAACACCAGACACTTTTTCAATCGAAATCTGATTGGGCAAGGAATTTAGAGCCGCCACTTCACCTGTCATGGGACCAGGAATAATCAATTGATTTTGTCTTAGGACTCCACACTTCTCGTAGAGATC
This sequence comes from Acer campestre, assembly GCA_954870605.1. Classification (NCBI taxonomy): domain Eukaryota; kingdom Viridiplantae; phylum Streptophyta; class Magnoliopsida; order Sapindales; family Sapindaceae; genus Acer; species Acer campestre. The sequence goes on from OX940801.1 coordinate 33,516,000, forward strand.
AAAACACCCATGATCCTCAGAAGCTGCAAAGTCACCCTTTCCTAACCCCAACCTTCTTGTGATCTAGTCGAAGTTGGCCAGAGCCGGATCTTCCCACACTTGAACTGAGAAAAAACTCTTACCAGACACCACCTTAATGACACTTGGGCACCACAACCGATAAGGCAACAAAACCAGGGCTCTCCCCCTGAATAGCTTTCTCCACAAATAGTTTCGTCCTCTATCATTAAAAGCTCTCCCACAACCCATCCCAATTTCATAAAAAAATTCTTCACACTAGACATGCAGGATCTTGACTGGGGCGTTATAGTATCAGACCAAACTCCCACGGAGGAAAGGAAATCTTCCTATAAAAATCTACTTCTAATGAAAACATCCCTGTCATTCATCGATTGGAAGACCCAAAGAATATTCTTGTCCCCCAAATAGTAGGATAAAGACTGGATCTGCCTATCACATAGCCCATTAATCACTGAGGACACATCTAAAAACGTCTTAAGAACACCCACATCACATAACTTAAGATAGCTATCATCATGAGCGTCGTTGTCCCACTTCAAAATCTCCACTCTATCCTTATCTCCTTCATTATTGAGTTGAAACTCTCTTGATCTATCATAGCGAACCTCATTAGTTTCAAAAGAATAGGACTCCTTGCGAGAACTCTTCACCACCTCCGCATATGACGACCCGACGAGGTTCCAAATGCCCTATTACCCTTTATGGCCTTCACCGAACTAAAGCCAAACTCATAGTTCTACTTCCTCAAATGCCCTTTCACCACCCTACTCCTACTGTTCCAATCCAAAGAGGCAATCTTCAAAATAATAGGCCAACCATACACATGCGTTCCATTTGTAAGACCAGCAACTCTAATCGCTTCTTCCCTAGTAGCAAAGTGAATGAAAGCAAAGCAACTTCTTCTAGACCTTGTTTTAGGAGACAGATAAAGATCTCTGACAATAACAAATGCTCTGAAAATTCCCCACAGACCCTTCTGATCCATGAAAGGGTTCAGATTGTCCACAAAATGGACACTAAGTTGGTTCTGAAATCACTTTTTCCTTCCAGCCTACCAGAGGTTCTCTCTAGGCATTCTCTTTGTCCCCTTGTGAAGATAGTTAGATATATGAATTTTGGCATTTAAAACTTGAAGCTTATTGTAGATATCATTATTGTTTAATTGTTGTTGCAGGTGTGGCTAGAAGATCTCTCGATTAGTATTGGCAATAAAGAAGTAAATGATGTTACTCTCTAGTTCATTTAACAATTAGGATGAGTAATCATCTAGCACATTATCAACTTAATAACACATGTTGGTGTAGTACCAACACTTGTGATCTTGTATTGAACTTATGTGAGAATGGTCACAACAATTATTGTATATTATTCTTTGTATATTCAGTAAGGAACTGATGCTTATCTACTTTTTTTATATAAAGCTACAAAGATGGTTTGTTATATGACCCAAAATTAGGGTTTATTGTTTTTCTCTATGCCAAGCTCAGAAAATTGTTTTATTGGTGAAGTTGACCAAAAAGGCCAATCCTTACCACTCCACTCTAGCTATGGACTGCTTGTGGTGGTCCAATAATAGCTTTAAATTCTCATTACATTTATCAAATAAATTAACCAAATGGCTACATCACTGTTAGTCATTAGTGAATTACATCATACAAAGTTCTATAAAAATTGGTGAATTGGTAGATCAAGTTCTCTAACTCTAAATATTTCAGATCAATCGACATCACCTCTATGGATGGACCATCACATGGGCTAGGGTGGGCTCAAGCCCACCCTGCCCCATCTTAAAAAAAATAAAATAAAATAAAATTACAGAATACAACCTTTGCACATTATTTAATTATCATTTTAGATCCAATAAATAAAGCTCCTTGTTGCTTCTCACTATCCTTTTCTCTTAATCTCTTGTTTCATTTTTATCATTCTAATTTATATTTTCAATTTTGACCCAAACCTACCATTTGAATAAAAGAGAGTTTTTAATAACTACTATATCATACATACTCTTTCTCTAAAAAAAAGTTTGGTTTTCAAGTTATATATATTTTAATGAATTATATATATATATAATTTTGAAATTTTATTGTTTATCTAATTTATAATTTTTTAAGTTTATATTATAACATTTGGTTAATATCGCTGCCAAAATAAAATATTTAGTCTTTAAACAAGAAATGTTTTGTGAATTATATAAATTTGAATAATTTATTTTGTTTTGAAATTTTAGGGTTAATTTACTTTCAAAATTACAAAGTAATAATACATAAAGTGAGTAAAACAATAAGTGACTGAATTCAACTACATAATAAATTGTTTGGTAAAAATCTTATTGATGTTGTTTTGGTTTGACCTGAGCTATTTTTACAAATAAGGATTTGGTTTTAATTTTTTTTTATTAAGATTGAGCTCTTTATTGTGTTATGTTGATTGTAAATGAGTCTTCTGTTGATAGTCTTTTAGAATTTTTGACTAGAAATTTTTTATAAGAAAACGAAAGTCCAATTTCCTAAAGTGGATGTACATTTTGATGTGTAAATATGAGTGTCGAGGATTTCACCAAAATATTGGGCTTGCATGACCTTAGGTCAACATGTTGCTTAATTTTGCCAAAAAGAGTGTCCATTTTGATAATTTTACATTGTGTGTTTCTTTCATACTTTTTTTTTTTTTTGTTTCTTTAATTTGTTAACATATTTATTTAAAATATACATTGTGCAGTTTAAGGGTTGCCATGTTTCTCTATTAGGTACATCTTTATTTTTCAATTATTAATATTTCTTATCTAAGAGGTTTATTAATAATTTTTATTTTAGCCCACCCTAGTGATGTTACGTCCCTAATCACCTCAACAAATGTATCACCACTAACATATCGAAAACCCTCCATTGCCCACTGTAGTTGATTACATTTCAAAAAAAAAAAATTATGTTTTCATATGTAACACTAACATTTCAAGTTTTTAATAAAGATTTCATGTTAGGAGGTTTTTAATTGAATCTCTTTGACTCTAGGGTGATCAAGTCGTTAGGAGGTTCGTTGCTGACTAAAGGGGTTAGAGTAGAATCTGTGAGAGCAGCTGGTGGTATTATTACTCTATGGAATGAAGAATGTTTTGAAGTTAAGTCTTGCATTTCGAATGAAAGGTGTATTATAGTGGCAGGTTTGTTAACTAAGTTGAAGAAGGAAATTGTTTTCTGTAATTTGTATGCTGCAAATCAAGAAAGTGAGAGGGTTAATCTTTGGAGATTTCTTCTGAATGCTCAAGTTTCCCTGCTTGGTCCTTGGGTGATTGGGGGTGATTTCAACACTGTTCTCGAGCAAGGTGAAAGAAAGGGTGGATTGGGAAATGTTAGATCCATGCGAAACTTCAAGATTTTTGTTGATTCGGCCAATGTGGTGGACATTCCCTTGCTTGGTATGTCATTCACATGGTCCAACAACAGAGAAAATAAGTCTTGGGCTAGACTTGATTGCTTTCTTTGTGATCCGTTATTTCTTTCTTGGTTCCCTAATTTGGTCCAAAAGGGTCTTTGTAGGAGTTTTTTTTACCATAATCCGGTGATCATTGGGGAACCTTTGGTTGATTGGGGTCTTAGACCATTTAGGTTTATTAATGGGTGGTTGGAGGACAAGGCTCTTATGGAAAGGGTTCGTCAATGTTGGAAGAGGAACAAGGGGGTAGCTCGGCTGGTTCTCAATTGTTCTTTAAATTGAGAGCAGTGAAAAGTCACTTGAAATTTAAAATGAATGGTGGGAAGCGGAATGAAGATCAAATAAAGATTTTAGAAGATGAGCTTGCAGTTTTAGAAGGAAAGGCCGCTTTTCAGGTATGGTCGGTTCAATTGAGACAGGAAAGATCTACCTGTTTGGTGAAACTTTGGAAGGAAATTTGAATTGATGAACAAAAATGGAGGCAAAACTCGAGGGTGAAATGGCTTAAGGATGGAGATAGAAACACAAGATTTTTTTCACTTAATGTTAAATGTGAGAAAAAAGGTTAATTTTATTGGAGACTTGATGATTTCAGGCAGAAGATGTTCTAGTCCGGCTCTTGTTAGAGAGGGTGTGTTTTCATTTTTTAAAGATCAGTTTGAGATATAGGGGGTTTATAGGCCGAGTATGATTGGTCTTGTTTTGAAGCAGATCACAGAAAAGGAAAAGGTTGATTTAGAGGTGGAATTCTCTGTTGAAGAAGTATGGTCTGCCTTGTGTGATTATGATGGAAATAAAGCACCGGGGCTTGATGATTTTGGAACGATGGTTTTTGTAAAAGAAAGTTCTTGCGGTGGATTGGGTGACTCTGTGCAAAAACAAACGGTGTGGTGGTCTTGGTATAGGAAAGTTGAAGGACAAAGGTTTGAGTCTTATGGCCAAGTGGATATGGAGGTTTGGTAGAGAAGAAGGTTCGTTGTGGAAGAAAGTTTTGTGTGCTAAGTATAAGCTTGGTCTCAATCCGATGTTGTGGGATGTTTTAGAAGTCAGAACTGGCTCCCAGTTCTTTAAGGCTATTGGTAGATTTTTTGTGGATATTCATCGTGCTTTCAAGATTATCAACCAAGGTTTTCAAGTGGTGGTTGGTTGTGGCAATAGAATTCGGTTGTGGCAGGATATAAGATGGGATCATGTTCCTTTGAATGTAGCATTTCCGAGAGTTTTCGTGCTAACTTCCAACAAAACTAGGGTGGTTATGGAGTTCGGCTGGTGGGATGCCTCTTCTTGGATTTGGGATGTCAAATTAAGAAGATCTTTTTTCAATTGGGAGTTAGACCAATGGAATTGTTTTAGGGTGGTGTTGGATAGTATCAAAGTGAGGAAAAATGTCCAAGATGCTTTGGCTTGGTCATTCTGTCCAAATGGGATTTTCTCCGTCAACTCTTTTCGAAGATGCTTGGAAGGTAATAGTGATTGTTTGGATGATAATTTTGCTTGTGGAAGGGGATTTGCCCACCTAAAATCGAGGTTTTCACTTGGCAATTACTTAAAGGAAGGGTTATGGTGAAAGAGGTTCTTAGAAAGTTTGGTGTTCATCAGTTAGCTGGTTATGAGTGTCATTTATGTTCAGGCGGGATGGAGACGATTGATCACTTGTTTCTACTATGTGACTAGTCAAGTAAACTTTGGAGGGAATGTATGGGATTGTGGGGTGTCAACAGTTGTTTAAATTCGACTGTGATTGAATGGCTGATGGGCTGGAATGAATTATGTCCCTCACGTTCTAGTAATAAAGCTTGGAATATTTTTGTTTTTTGCTGTTATTTGGACAATTTGGGAGTGCCGTAATCAAGTGGTGTTCAAGCTAATCTTTGTTTGGCTATGGATACGATTAAATTCAAAGTGGCTTTATGGTTTAAAAATTTCGGTAGTGGTTCTAATTGTGATTTGACTTTGCTTATGTTAGACCTTAAAGAGAGGTGTGTGGATCATAAAGTTGTCAAAGTTAAGAAGTGTTCTGGTTGGACTCCTCCCATGGACAATGATCTCTTGTTTAATGTTGACGGATTTTCTAGAGGTAATCCGGGTGATGCGGGTATTGGTAGGGTGCTTCGTGCCTCTAACGGTAAGGTGTTATGTCTGTTTTCTTTATATGTGGGAATCCTGGAGTCAAATGCAGCTGAAGTTCTTGCTATACATAAAGATCGTGAATTGATCTCCTCAAATCCTCTCTTACAGGATCGAAACATCACTATTGTTAGTGATTCTTGTTTGGCGGTGTCCTAGATCAATAGTGACAATTTTGGTAACATAAACTTGGCGAATATGGTGTATGATATCAGAAACCTCATTCAGTCTCATGAAGGCATTTCCATCATTGTCAACAACTGGGAATCAAATTGTTTAGCTGATAGTCTTGCAAAAGGGGGTTCTGGAAAGACTAAGGACAGACTTGAGTTGGGAGTCTTTTCATTTGGGTCGTTTTTGGTTTTTTAGGTGGTTTTCCTCTTGTGAATTTGGGTTTATAATCTTTCTATTGTGTTTTGCTTTGCCCTTTTGCGTTTTTTCTGCTCTTTCTAGTGGCTTGTTTGCATGCTCTGTTTAGTTTTGGTATCATGCGCTATTTTGTATAAGGCGGTTGGTTTGTTTTGGTGGTGTATTTTGTTCCTTTTGGCTGCCTTTAGCCTCTAGGACATTTCTTTTAATAAAACGAGCTGTTTAAAAATATATATATATTTCATGTTTTCTTTCAACATATCGAGTTTTTTTTTTTTTTTTTTTTTTTTTTTAAATTTTTTTTTAATAGAAGATTACAAGTTTTGTCAACATTTCAAGTTTTTACAGAAGATTTCAAGTTTTTGTACTAATAAAACTTGAAATCTTTTGGAATAAAAAAAACTTCAAACCTAATTTAATTCGATTCTTCACAAAAAAAAAAAAAAAAAAACACATACACACACACACACATACAAAAGTGATGCAATAACACTAAAACCATGTTAAAAGTAACCGTTTGCAACTAAATTAATGAACATATGAAAGAGATTTACACAACTTAAAGCAATTTAGAGCAAATCGAATAAGTTTTTCTTCAATAACTTCCTCAAATATTCAACACAATTATGAGATTAAACCTTCTTCTAGTTGGTTGATTTGCATGAGCAACAATGTGGTTCTTTTAGTTGGTCGATTTGTAAGAACAACAATGTGGTTCTTTTAGTCGGTTGATTTGTAGGAACAGCAATTCAATTTTGATGAGGGAGAAGGAATAGAGAACAACGAAGAAGACGGGAGAAAAAACAAAAGAAAATACAAAAATTGATGTTTGGGGTGTATTTTTATAATTTATGGATGTACACTGAAATATTTTTTTAAAAATAAGCTTATTAAGAATTAAACTATTGTATATGGTCAAAAATAGTGTGCTAAATATATCTATTGATTTACGTGACACTATAAGAAAATATGATTTTCTTGACAGTTATTTGTTAACAGTTTTTAACTGTCATAAATTCTTGACAGTTTTTAAGGATTTATGACAGTTAAAAGCTTTATATAATATATATATATATTAATATATAATATAATATAATATATATTATATAATATAATATATGTAATAATATAATATATATTATATATAATAATATAATATATAAATATATTATATTATATATGTTTATATATCGTTTTATATATTATAATAATATAATATATAATAATAATGTATATAATATATATAATAATATAATATATAATACATATATATATAATATATGTTTATATATCATTAATATAATATATAATAATAATATATTATTTTTGGAAATGAGGGTATTTTTGGAATGGGGTTCGGGCATATGAGGGTATTTGTGGAATATAAATTTTAGTTTGGAATGGAAGGGCATTCCATTGGTTTTTGGATGGAATGCCCATTCAACCAAAATGGTGGAATCCTCATTCTAATGGAATGACTTTCTTTCTATTCCATTCCATCCAACCAAACATGGCATATAGGAGACTCGTGATATCGATTGTAATAAGCATGATTTGGAATACAACTCTCACTATAAGGGAGATATTTCTCAATATGCATCTTGCAATTTAATGAACAAATGTAAGATTCAGATTACTAATTTATATGGGTAATTGAATTATTAACGTGCCTCTTAGTATGAAACAAGAGGGTGCAAAATAAATAAACAATTTTTTAAAAAAAGTTTTTTTGAATTTTTTAAAAGTAAATTTATTAAATTTAAAATTTTACTTATCTAATATCGGTTTGCCCAAAAATCGATATCTTACTGTAAAATAAATCCGTATCGGGATTTTGTTTGGTATTGAAAATAGGAAGTAAGAGTTTAAAAAAATTATTAAAGATAAAAAAAAAATTATATATTATAAATATTTTATAATATATAATATAATATATATTATATTATATATTTATTATACAGTATATATATTGTATTATATTATAAAATATATATAATAATATATTTATATAATATAAATATATAGTATATATTATTTAATATAATAATATAATATATATGTATTATATTTTATATTATATAAATATTATAAATATATATTATTTAATATATATATATCTATATATATATATATTATGATTTGCAATTTATTTTGCACTCTGTTGTTTCATACTAAGAAACACGTTAATAATTCAATTACCCATATAAATTAGTAATCTAAGTCTTACATTTATTCATTAAATTGCAAGATGCATGTTGAGAAATATCTCCCATGTAGTGAGAATTGTATTTCAAATCATACTTATTACAATTGATGTCACGAGTCTCCTATATGCCATGTTTGGTTAGATAAAATGAAATGGAAATAAAGCCATTCCATTCGTTTGATTTGTTAAAATGCAATGGAATACTGATTCCATTGGAATGGGGATTCCACCATTTTGGTTGAATAGGCATTCCATCCAAAAACCAATGGAATGCCCTTCCATTCCAAACTAAAATTTATATTCCATAAATACCCTCATATGCACCAACCCCATTCCAAAAATAATATATTAATGATATATAAATATATTATATATATGTATTATATATTATATATATTATTATAATATATAAAACGATATATAAACATATATAATATAATATATTTACATATTGTATTATTATATATATAATATATTATATTATATTATATTATTATATATTATATATATTATACTAATATATATTATATTATATAATATAGATATATATGTTATTATATGTATTATATATTATATATTAGATATTATATATATTATTATATTAAATAATACATAATTATATATATAATATACTTTTATATTTTATTATTATTATCCATAATATATCATGATATTATAAATGTTTTATAATTAGGGGTATTTTGGTCAAAATACAGTTAACCCCATTCCATTCCGTTGTTAACCAAACAAAATAATATTGATTCAGAGACTAATTCTAAAGTTCCAACCAAACAAAAAACTTAGTTTTTCTTTTCTTTCCTTTCCATTCTCATTCTCATTCTCATTCTCATTCTCATTCTCATTCCGATTACTGATCGAACCAAAATTGGTATGATTTTGGCCCCTCTTTCCTTCTCCTTTTGTTTGATTCTTGGGCATTATCCCGTGATTTAATGGTGTAAATTAAGTGTTTTCAGGAATTTATAGAGTTCAAGGGCATTGGAGTAATTTTGGTTAATTGAGGGCAAAAGTGTAAATATTGCAAGAAGAATTGAAGATTTCGCAATTATGGAAGAATATAGGGGTGCTTCCCGTAATTTGTCATAAGATCACGCAAGCAGTGCCACGTCAGACAGTGAAACGGTGCGTTTTAAGTAGTGGGAGATTTGGGCTTCTAATTGCACCCCAACCCATTTCTGTGTGTAGGCCTAATATACTTAAACAGTGTGTTTTGAATTAATTGCAAGCTGGCCCAAGCAACCAAGCCCAACTAAATCAGGCCCAAGTGGCCCAAACTTGTGCAGCCCACACACCCTTTAATTAAACGGTGCGTTTGGAGGGTGTGGGCCTCTAAACGCACCCAATACACTTACTAATTGCACCCCCTTTTAAAGACAACTGACCAGCGCCCATTTGCACCCCTGCCCATTGCTGATTGCACCCCTGCACTATTCATCTTCTTCTTCAAACCCACGAGCAGCCATGGCCAACCTCCTTCAAACCCTTGGCCGGTCGGAAAGGGACCTTCCCGGACCTATCTTCGGCCGGTTTTGGGCCCCAAATTACGGCCAACCGACCGGCTGGCCGGTCGGTCCAACTTCGGCCTCTCAAATGACCGGTTTTCTCCACGACCAAATCACACCCTTCATTTCCCATTTTGCCCCTTGTGTCATGCCCACGTCATCCTAGGTCGCCATTTGTCATTCGAGGTCGCCATGGCGACAGGGAGTTGATTCCCACACCTGATGAGGTCGCCATTTGGTCGCCCTAAAGGTCGCCATTTATGCAAACCGCGAGCTCCACTGTGTTCATTTCTGGTTGGCCAATTTTGGCTGGAAAATTACACAATGACCCCCTCTGCTGGACTAAATGGTAATTTGCCATGGTCAGGGGGTGTTTTGGTAATTTGCCACCCGAGACCTAATTTGAAAATCCTATAAATTCATCACATTTTTCCTCTTTTGGACATCTCTTGTCCACCAAGAAACCTCCTTTCTACCATTCCTAATCTCTCCATTTCTCTTCTACCTAAGCTAAAACATCTAGATTACTTCACCAAAAATCATTCCTCTCCTTCCATTTTCTCCACCCCTTTCCTTTGTCACTTTCCATATGACTCCATCTATCTAGACATATCCTCAACACCCACTCTTTGCACAAGATTCAAGCAAGGAAGCATCAAGGAAGGATCAAGCTTACAAGAGAGACCCAAGGGTGATTTCTCTCCATTTTACTTCCTTTTCTTGTTTGTAATTATGTGTAATTAAAACCCCTATTTTAGGGGATGATTTGAGAGACTTTTTGGACATGAGTATTTATTAAAGCTTTCAATATTATGTTTGCATGATTTAAGTTTTATTTACTTTTTAATTAGATCTTGCACTTATGTGATTAATTGAGTTATTGACACACTTGTTAATTACAATATGTTGTAGGATTAATTTGTGATAAAATTGATTGAGTTATTGACACACTTGATTGATTAGAGCACATAGTGAATAGGATAGGCTTTTGGAGGGGTGATCAACCTCGATTGCCTAGACCATTTGATTGTCACTAACCGATCCTGCCGTGACCCCCTTTCCTTAATCGGTTAGGCATTGCGGTGGGAAGTTGTTTAGGGTTCGTAGTGATGGTCTAAACAACAAATTCGAATGAGATCGGTCCTTGATTGTGTAGATAGTGCATTAAAGAAGCCATGTATGAATTGCTCATTGTCCATTAGCTACTCTATCATTTCCCTAGCATTCCTATTAATTGTTTATTCCATATTTCTTATCTAGATTTGTTGAGCATTCCATTTTATTAGTTTTATTAGGTTTATTTTACATGTATGTTTGATGGCTTGACAACCCATTCACTCATCCATTTATCTATGATTTATGTTATCGCATTTAGATTAGCTAATTAATTCAACATATTACTCTAATTCCCTGTGGAACGAACTCTAAGCTTACCACATTACTCATTTTCAAATCTTAAAATATATTGCGTAAATATTCATTTTGTAACATTCTTTTGGTAATTCGCAATTTGGTAACGACACAAAAAGCGAGTCATCAAAATGGCGCCGCTGCCGGGGAATTAAAGCGATTGTTGAATTACTTAGTTTTTCTTTGAAGTTTAGATTTTTCATATTTCTTTTGTTATTCATTTTTTTTTTATATATAGTTAGATTTTTTTTAGTTATTTGTCATTTTTGTTGTTTTTAGATTTTATAGTCTTGTTCTTGTTTTTCTTTTACTTTTCTTCTATTTTTTTTTTTTCAGGAACAATGGATCCTTTTGACTTGCAATTGGCCATATTCAACCGGGACATGGAGTTATTTGCCTCAAGGCACTCGAAGGAAGAAAGAGCTCATGAGTCAAATTCTTCCAATATGGGGCCGATGGATGGGAGTCTCGTGGAAGAAATGCTAGAGACCATCCGAGCATCACAAATGACATTTGAGCACACTTTGAATGGATGTTTGGAGGCAAGTGCACTTAGGTTTTCGGGATTAGAAACTTCATTGAGAAGAATAGAAGTGCACATTGGAGCTATTATGGAAGTCATGCAAGCACAAGAGAGCCAAGAGTTCCCAAATCCACCTATGCTAGAAGAAGCTACCACCATCCATTGGAAGGGTGAGAATGTAGAACACAATTATTTTCATAATTGTGCCATGGAGTCTTCTAGTGTTGAAGGTGAAGAAGTAGGAGAAGAGGAGATGAATGAAGTAATGAAGGAATCAAAGCCTCATGTTCCTCCTACTATTTCTCAAAGCCGCCTACTTAAAAGCATTTGGTATAGATTGTTTCCTAAACTTATCAAGCCATTTTTTCAAGTGAACATTTACTTGCCCTTGCTTTATGTGATTAGGAACACGCCGGTGGGCATTAAATACTTCCAAGACCTAATCGCATATAGGTGCATCTTCGAAACTTTGGAATTCGGTTGACCGATCCAAGTTGCACGTCTAGCGGGGACGTAAAACCAAGCGCTTGGTGGGAGGCAACCCACCTAGGTACAATTTCTTTTCTTGCTTTTTATTTTATTTTATTTCTTGCTTTTTAGTTTTCTTGCTTAGAATAAGGGTGTGAATTGTTTTTGATAGTGGATTTAGGCTTGAATGATAACATATTTTGTCCACATGGATTGTGATATGACTCTTGATGAACTTACATTGCTATATCTCTTGAGTTGATTGATGAATATATAGGATGATATTGAAACACTTGATTTAATTTTTGGGATAAATTCTAAAATGGACATTGATGTGTTGTTAAACTCTTTGATTGATGATGTGTTGCGCCGAACTTACCGGTATATGCCCCAAAGACATTGAGGACAATGTCTAATTTAGGTTTGGGGGTGTGTGCGCAATATCGTCTCTTGTTTGCAAATTGTGTGCAAATATTTTGAGCCTAAATTTTTCAAAATTTTTCGAAAATCTTGTGATAATGCCATGCTTGAGCATATTTTGCTTGTTGAGATTGTGCCCTTGTGTGTGCAAGTGAGGAATTGTGTATCTTTGCCTTGCTTAGTTTAGATTAACTTCATGCCATTTAGGGTTGCATTGCTCAAAGCGCGCTAGTTCTTTTCTTTTGATGTTGAGTGAATATTCAATTGTGCTTGAAGGTTAGGAATTAATAGTGGAGACTTCCCGTGAGGTTCACAAACACGACCTAAAAAGCGTATTTTGAGGGAAAGTTTTTACTCTTTAAACACTCATTCAAACACTTGTTGTGCATATTTTAAAATGTCTCATTCACACTTAAATGTTGTTTGCCATAGAACATATGGACTGCTTGTGGATGCCTTGATTGACTTTGTGGACAATCCTTTAGAAATGATTTTAGGCAATGCATGTGAAAAACCACCAAATTGGCCTAAATACTTCCTATCCCTCTATGTGTGTGCTCCATAGCCCATTTGAAGCCAAACACAATTAAGCTTTTCATTCATGAACCACATCAACATAAACCATATAGCCTAAACACTAGACTTACCTTTTACCAAATGGTTTGCTAAGGCTTAGGGGTTGAATGTAAGCTTTGAGGTGTATTAAAATGTAAGGCGTGTACTTAGACAAATATGTATGTGCAAACACATGAAAAAGATGTAATGCAATGCTTGAAAAGAAAAAGAAAAGACAAGCAAAGAAAAGAAAAGAAAAGCATAGCAAAAGAAAGAAAAGAAAAAGAAAATGATGAATGAGGCACAAAATGCCTAGATCAATTTTGTAGAATTAAATGAGCTACTCAATGAAAATTAAGAGTAGAAAAATTGCACAAAGTAAATTGTAAGCCTAGACGCCTATGTGTGGAATATGCAAAGTTGTAATGAGCAAGTTGTGCTTAATTTAGAATGTATGCATTAGTGTGACCATTGGGTGTTTGAAATTCATTTTTCTTATTTATTGACTCACCATTCACCTTTGGCCCCATTACAACCAAATGAAAAGACCTATTTGATCTTTAGGGATGTCCACTTTGGAAATTTTGGTTGATGCATGTTCTTTCCGTTCATGGTTTTCAATTCCATTCATGAGGCAAAATTTTTAGAAATTGTGTTTTTAAAATGATCATGTGCAATTATATTTGATATTTTGAGCATAAACTCATATTGCATATGGATTGTGAGTGAAGCCTAGGATTCCGTGTGAAAATGAGAGAATCCGGTGAGGATTAGATGTTGAGGCGAATTATATTCTTGTCCTAAAGGCATTTTAGTTTTGAAGCTTAAGCATCTTGAATGTGGAATCGCGTTGCGTGCAATGTGTACTTAGAGTGGCATGTCTTTAATCTTTATTTAGCATATCTTAGATGCATTATTTCCTAATGAGCATAACGTTGGTTTAATCTTTTCACTTTTGGTTTTGCAAGTCGAAATATTGGCTTTTGAGTCTTTTGCAAAGAGTTGGTGCCGTAATGTGATTATATGATTTTTAGATACATGTCCATTGTGTGCTTATGTTTGTTTTGCTCGAGGACGAGCAAAAGATAGGTTTGGGGGTATTTGATCGAACCAAAATTGGTATGATTTTGGCCCCTCTTTCCTTCTCCTTTTGTTTGATTCTTGGGCATTATCCCGTGATTTAATGGTGTAAATTAAGTGTTTTCAGGAATTTATAGAGTTCAAGGGCATTGGAGTAATTTTGGTTAATTGAGGGCAAAAGTGTAAATATTGCAAGAAGAATTGAAGATTTCGCAATTATGGAAGAATATAGGGGTGCTTCCCGTAATTTGTCATAAGATCACGCAAGCAGTGCCACGTCAGACAGTGAAACGGTGCGTTTTAAGTAGTGGGAGATTTGGGCTTCTAATTGCACCCCAACCCATTTCTGTGTGTAGGCCTAATATACTTAAACAGTGTGTTTTGAATTAATTGCAAGCTGGCCCAAGCAACCAAGCCCAACTAAATCAGGCCCAAGTGGCCCAAACTTGTGCAGCCCACACACCCTTTAATTAAACGGTGCGTTTAGAGGGTGTGGGCCTCTAAACGCACCCAATACACTTACTAATTGCACCCCCTTTTAAAGACAACTGACCAGCGCCCATTTGCACCCCTGCCCATTGCTGATTGCACCCCTGCACTATTCATCTTCTTCTTCAAACCCACGAGCAGCCATGGCCAACCTCCTTCAAACCCTTGGCCGGCCGGAAAGGGACCTTCCCGGACCTATCTCCGGCCGGTTTTGGGCCCCAAATTACGGCCAACCGACCGGCTGGCCGGTCGGTCCAACTTCGGCCTCTCAAATGACCGGTTTTCTCCACGACCAAATCACACCCTTCATTTCCCATTTTGCCCCTTGTGTCATGCCCACGTCATCCTAGGTCGCCATTTGTCATTCGAGGTCGCCATGGCGACAGGGAGTTGATTCCCACACCTGATGAGGTCGCCATTTGGTCGCCCTAGAGGTCGCCATTTATGCAAACCGCGAGCTCCACTGTGTTCATTTCTGGTTGGCCAATTTTGGCTGGAAAATTACACAATGACCCCCTCTGCTGGACTAAATGGTAATTTGCCATGGTCAGGGGGTGTTTTGGTAATTTGCCACCCGAGACCTAATTTGAAAATCCTATAAATTCATCACATTTTTCCTCTTTTGGACATCTCTTGTCCACCAAGAAACCTCCTTTCTACCATTCCTAATCTCTCCATTTCTCTTCTACCTAAGCTAAAACATCTAGATTACTTCACCAAAAATCATTCCTCTCCTTCCATTTTCTCCACCCCTTTCCTTTGTCACTTTCCATATGACTCCACCTATCTAGACATATCCTCAACACCCACTCTTTGCACAAGATTCAAGCAAGGAAGCATCAAGGAAGGATCAAGCTTACAAGAGAGACCCAAGGGTGATTTCTCTCCATTTTACTTCCTTTTCTTGTTTGTAATTATGTGTAATTAAAACCCCTATTTTAGGGGATGATTTGAGAGACTTTTTGGATATGAGTATTTATTAAAGCTTTCAATATTATGTTTGCATGATTTAAGTTTTATTTACTTTTTAATTAGATCTTGCACTTATGTGATTAATTGAGTTATTGACACACTTGTTAATTACAATATGTTGTAGGATTAATTTGTGATAAAATTGATTGAGTTATTGACACACTTGATTGATTAGAGCACATAGTGAATAGGATAGGCTTTTGGAGGGGTGATCAACCTCGATTGCCTAGACCATTTGATTGTCACTAACCGATCCTGCCGTGACCCCCTTTCCTTAATTGGTTAGGCATTGCGGTGGGAAGTTGTTTAGGGTTCGTAGTGATGGTCTAAACAACAAATTCGAATGAGATCGGTCCTTGATTGTGTAGATAGTGCATTAAAGAAGCCATGTATGAATTGCTCATTGTCCATTAGCTACTCTATCATTTCCCTAGCATTCCTATTAATTGTTTATTCCATATTTCTTATCTAGATTTGTTGAGCATTCCATTTTATTAGTTTTATTAGGTTTATTTTACATGTATGTTTGATGGCTTGACAACCCATTCACTCATCCATTTATCTATGATTTATGTTATCGCATTTAGATTAGCTAATTAATTCAACATATTACTCTAATTCCTTGTGGAACGAACTCTAAGCTTACCACATTACTCATTTTCAAATCTTAAAATATATTGCGTAAATATTCATTTTGTAACATTCTTTTGGTAATTCGCAATTTGGTAACGACACAAAAAGCGAGTCATCAATTACCATTTCACCATGTAACCAAACGTGACCATAGAGTATTGACCAGTAACTCAACTATATATGTTTTAAAAAATATAATTTTATTAAAAGCTTCAATAAATATTTTTTAATATATGTTTGTCGTAGAAATTATAATTTTGATTAGTTGAATAAATTTAAATTTATCTAATAAGGTTTTTTATTTTTTATTTTTTTTATTTTTATTTATAAATAAAAATAAAAATTTCTAGCAACTCATATAGGTTATATATAAATATTGTTCAATTGTTAACACATTAAATGTTGTAGTCAAGTGGTAAAGGCTTACAACTTTTGGCTTGAGGTCTCAAGTTCAATCCATAGTAATTGTCATTATTATCAGAAGAGGGCAGGGTCGGACGGTGGGCGACGGTGGCGGCTGGCCAGATTATGGTCCGGCAGCAGCGGCAATAGGGTTTGTCAGCCAGTAGGGGCGGTGGTCGGACGGCGGTAGCGGTCGACCATCCGACGGTGACCGGACGATGGCGGCGTCCAGCGGCGGCAGTGGGGTGGTGGTGTATAAAAATAAAAAATGTTATTTAATTAAATATTAAATAATGAAATTTTTTTTAAAAGATTATAAAAATATCTTGTCAGTTAAAAACTGTCAAGAAAAATAAATAAATAAATAAATAAATAAATAAAAACTGTCAAGACTTTCCTTGACATTGGCACTGTTGACAGTTTTAAATACTGTCAAGAATCCTTTTGTTAATCGCCAAAATTGGCGAATGACCAAAGAAGAATTTTCCACTAAGGTGCCAAGAAGAAATAATTTTTCAGGGTACCATCCAGTTGCTTCAAGAGAAAGATCCAGATTAATCCGGGTACACCCCTCCTCCAGAAGAACCTAGACTAGCAGCTTCTTAACTTCACATGTACCTAACAGTACCCCAACATAAAGCTTCACCAAGTATCCCGATGCAGGGTTCTTCGCACAGTACCCCACTATTACAACATCCAAATATCCAGTTATTGCTTCATCCGGTATCCCGCTACTACACCAACTAGGTATCCCGCTGCTGCTTAAATTGGCATTCTGATTCCAGATGACCAAGTACCTCGTAGAAATCACCAAATTAGTAAGGGGAGGGGTACTCAAAGACTTAGACGCCTTCCAGAACCGACACCACAGGTAGTCAGGATACCAGATGAAGAATTTACAAAAGCAAGACTTATGCACCCAAAAGGTCGGATTAAAGCTCCAAAGAAGAAATACTGAAAATGCCCGAAACAAACTTAGGTGTGTTCAATATTAATCTAGAGGGGGGGGGGGGTGAATAGATTTTATCCGATTTTACCCAATTTTCGTTAATAGGCAAGATTACGAAAATACCCTTTACTTAGTCAATACAAAATAGCAAGTGTAATATGGTGCGGAATATTAAATGACACTTGATATTTACGTGGAAACCCTCACGGGAAAAACCACGGGCTAATAAGTGAGCCACACTCAAACCTCGAATCCACTAAGTGTGAGAAAGATTACAACCTAATCCCGGAAGTAATCACACACCTACCTAATCTCGGTATGAGTGAACCTAGTCCTAATGCTTGTGATTTAAGCAACCTAATCCCGGAAGCAACACAAGACTTAGTTCTCAATGAAGAGAATGCAACCTAAGTGAATATGTGAAATACTCAAAATGCAACAAGAGCAAGGCAACTCTATATGCTTACCTAGAATGATGATATATCAATGAAATCAATCCTAGATATCAAAAGCTAAATGACATATCATAAAGCTTAGCTAATCAAGATTAAGCAAAACCTAGATAGCTATCACAATACAACACTCAATCATATTCATCAACAACAATCTCTATCTTGTATCTAGCTTGTGAACATAAAGCATACAATAAGATAAAGAGATAACTTGACAAGAAAGAAACTAAAATTAGATGAAGTTAGTCAAAATCTTACCAAGGAAGATGTGATGATGCAAAACCATACATGGATGAGTCATAAATGGTCATGAATGATCCTAGATGAACTTTGATGATCAAAGGAAATGGTTTGAGTGTTTAAAGGTGAGTTCTTGATGATTTTTCTCTTGAAATATTTTCTAAGTGAAAAATATGATATTTGGAACTCTTAAAAACGACCTAGAAATGAAAGAGACATATATATAGTATGCCAAAGTGAAGTGGTGTCGTTTTGTAAATTTTGCAAAAGACCGTCGATTCTGCGCCCTTGATTCTGCGGTCACGGACCACAGAACACAGGGCGCAGAAATGCCCCTGACAGTTTTGCGGCTTGATTCTGCGGCCACGGACCGCAGAACACAGGGCGCAGAAATGCACCTGACAGTTTTGCGGCCCTAAACGCAAAAATCAAGGGCGTAAAAAAAAGACCAGAGAATATGAATTCTGGTCTTGATTCTGCGGCCTAATTTATGCGGCCTTGACCGTATAACAGGGCGCAAAAATGCACCTGATGCAGCATCCTAAAATGAAAAGTATGATGTGCAATTCCAAGCAAGATGCAACCATATGGACAAGAATGAAGAGAGATTAAATAAGCAACAATGCATACACACAATAAAGACACAACACATTCAAGAATGAGAATTATGCAAGTGTTGTGTGTGTGTGCATCTACTTCTCTTCTTTGCAAGAAACACTAAGAAATATACCTTTGGAGTGCTTCTTCTCTTGAAGTCTTGAAAAGGGCCTTTGAGCTTGATCTTCAATCACCTAACTACCTTTACAATTCAAACCCCCAATATGTGGTTTGTCCACGAAATAAGCCAATCAATAATGGGAATCCTTACAATCTCCCCCTTTGGCTATTTTGTGACAAAACCACCACTCACATTGAACCTCACAACAAAATTGAAGCTACGGGATATTCTACATTACAAAGAGATAAGAAAATAAAACTTCAAGTCTTCAATCTCTTGTAGAATTACCAAACCTTCAAAACAATTAGATTACACTTCCAAAGCAAGTGTATGTGAGATGTTCAAGTGAAAATAAAACAAGCATTTGCATATTAAGACTTTTAAGCACAACATCATGTAATGTATGTGAATGCAATGCTCCCCCTCAATGGGTTACTCCCCCTCAAACCATAAACTCCCCATATGCACATTTGCTACTACAATTAGCAACTCCCCTTACCACATCCTACTCCCCCTTTTTGTCATGATATAGGCAAAGGAGTAGTCCCCAACCGGGTTACTCATAGGAAAGAGAAATAGAAGCATACAAGATAATGCATAGTCATAAAAGCCACTTTATGTACTCAATTAATTGGAGAGAATCAAGGAGATTTATTTTATTGAAAATGTGTGAAATAAAAATGCTTTGCAAACAATACATGTTGCATTCAAGTCCAAAATACAATGGTATTTGGCAAAGCAAATGACAAAGGTTTCCAATAGAATTCAAACCAATTTTACCATTTGTCATGAGAGAAGCAAGGATATAGAGATTTCATTGATTTCAATTTTAATAGCAATTATATCCAACTTTATAAGCGAAACATGGCATGAGCGACTTTGCACCCTATTTGATTTTTCCGGGTATGAAACCCGTATGATAGTAGCCATGTTCAACAAATAAAGAAAGAGAGACATTTGGATGGAAACACCCTTTGAATGGATACAAGATCATTTTTCATTTAAGTCTTATAAGCTTTTCACACAAGTTTTGCATTTAAGAGTTGCAATCATCAATTCATGCTTTTTCATGTGAGCATGTTAAATGAAATTCATGCTTTTCATTTGGCATTTAGCATGTTATTGAAGAATCATCATGTCATGTAAATAACTATAGGTCATTCAAATCATACTTCCTATGTAAATTTCCTAGTCCAAAAATGCATGTTTGAACATAAATATGACATGGATTGTAAACAAAGCAAGTTTCGCACTTATTGAGATAAAAGCATATATACATATGTCCAACCAAGCTTACTTCAAGCAATTAAAAGAGAAGCACAAGATCTTTCAAAAAATTTGCATGCATCAAGTATACAAAAAGCTCTCTTTGCTTGAGTTCCCCTTATGGGGTCAATCACATAAACTCATCACTCCACAAGACATATCCCAATAGATCTACTAAGAGTTTTAAATCGAGTAGTATCTAAGGGTTTTGTAAACAAGTCCGCTAGTTGATCATTTGTACATACATGCTCAAGTACAATGCATTTATTTTCAACTAGTTCTCTAATGAAATGATGACGGATGTCAATATGCTTAGTTCTAGAGTGTTGAACCGGATTCTTGGAAATATTAATAGCACTCATGTTATCACAAAAGAGAGTGAGTGTACCTTGGTTGAATCCGTAGTCAACTAGCATTTGCTTCATCCATAGGAGTTGTGTGCATCCACTCCCCGCGGTTATGTATTCGGTCTCCGCCGTGGACAAGGAAATTGAGTTTTGCTTCTTGCAAAACCAAGAAACAAGATTGTTTCCAAGGAAAAAGCAACCGCCCGATGTGCTTTTCCTATCATCACAATTTCCCGCCCAATCCGCATCACTAAAGCCTACAAGACTAGCATTAGTGTCAAACGAGTACCAAATCCCATAGTTAGAAGTCCCATTCACATATCGAATGATTCTCTTGATGGAAGAGAGATGAGACTCCTTGGGATCGGATTGGTACCTAGCACACACACCCACACTAAAGGATATATCGGGCCTACTTGCGGTCAAATAAAGCAAGCTTCCTATCATGCCCTTATATAGTGTTTGTTCCACACTTTTACCATTAGCATCCTTGCTAAGTTTCAAAGTGGTACTCATGGGTGTATCACAATGTTTGGCTTTTTCAATACCAAACTTCTTCACAAGGTTTTTGGCATATTTGGTTTGAGATATAAAGATCTCATCATTTAATTGCCTAATTTTCAAACCTAGGAAGTAACTAAGCTCACCAACAAGACTCATCTCAAATTCATGAGACATAACATCAACAAATTGTTGAACCTTGGTGTTGTTGGTGGAGCCAAACACTATATCATCAACATATATTTAAGCTATAAAAAGCTCATCATTGTCTTTCTTGATGAAAAGTGTCTTGTCAACACTACCTCTTGTGTAGTCATTGTTGACAAGGAATTGAGTGAGGCGCTCATACCAAGCCCTTAGTGCTTGTTTCAACCCATAAAGAGCCTTCTTGAGGCGATAAACATGGTTGGGGTGGTGTGCATCCATAAACCCCTTGAGTTGCTCAACAAATACTTCCTCTTGTAAGAAGCCATTGGGGAAGGCACTCTTAACGTCCATTTGGTGCAATTTGAACTTGTGCACACAAGAGATGGACAAGAGAAGCCTAATGGACTCTAGGCGGGCAACGGGAGCAAATGTCTCCTCAAAGTTGATACCCTCAATTTGAGAGTACCCTTGTGTAACAAGTCTTGCCTTGTTACGCACTATGTTGCCATCCTCATCGGATTTGTTCTTATATATCCATTTTGTGCCTATGACATTAGTGGTCTTAGGCCTAGGAACTAGAGTCCAAACCTCATTCCTTTCGAATTGGTTTAGCTCTTCTTGCATGGCAAGAACCCATAACTCATCATTTAAAGCTTCATCAATCTTTTTGGGTTCTATTTGAGAGGTGTAGCATGTGAAGCTAATAAGATTAGCTATTTGCCTTCTAGTCCTAACACCCTCATTCACATCTCCAATAACATCCTCTTTGTTATGGAGTCTTCTAACCCATGGAGCGGGTTCATTAGAGTCCAAGTTAGGAACTCTATCAATAGGTTATGTGTCATCATTAACAACATTAGACGTCCCTACATTAGGAGTCACAACAACCTTCTCCAAAGGAGAATCATCACTAAAAATAACCTCCTCCTCATGATTTCTAGACTTGAGCCTTTCATCATCAAATACAACATTAAATGATTCCATAACACTTAGAGTTTTCTTATTGAAAACTCTATAGGCTTTACTATTTAAGGCATAGCTAATAAATATACCCTCATCACTCTTGGCATCAAATTTGCCAAGTTGATCTCGGTCATTTAAAATGTAGCATTTGCTTCCAAATATGTGGAAGTAGCTAACATTCAGCCTTTTACCTTTCCATAACTCATAGGAGGTATTCCTAGTTCCGGGCCTTAGGGAAACTCTATTTTCTATATAACAAGCCGTGTTGATGGCTTCGGCCCATAGATTCCTAGGCACATTGTTGCTAAGCAACATCACACGGGCCATCTCTTGAAGGACCCTATTTTTCCTCTCAACAACTCCATTTTGTTGAGGTGTCCTAGGAGCCGAAAACTCATGGGAAATACCTATACTATCACAATAGGTTTCAAAAGAAACATTCTCAAATTCCCTCTCATGGTCACTTCTAATCCGTTTTATGCTTTTAATGTTAGAATTCATTTCATTTTGAAGTTTAGTACAAAGCATTTTAAACTTATCAAAAGTTTCAGATTTTTCTCTAAGAAAATATGTCCATGTGAACCTAGAGAAATCATCTACACAAACAAAAATTTATCTCTTTTCACCCAAGCTCTCGGTTTGCATAGGACCCATAAGATCCATGTGGAGAAGCTCTAGGGGCTTCTTGGTGGAGAGATACTTGCCCTTTTTGTGCATGCTTTTAGTTTGTTTTCCTTGTTGATAAGGTCCACAAACACCATTGGCTTTCTTCCCAAGCTTAGGGAGGCCACGCACACATTCAAACTTTCCAAGGGTTCGTAGATCCTGAAAGTTCATGTGGCTAAGTCTTTCATGCCACAACTCAATTTGTTCATCCTTGGACACATTGTTTGAGACTATTCTAGCTTCAAGACAATAGCAATTGTCGCTAGATCTCATACCTTTCAACAAGGTTTGTCCATCGGGCTTTAGGATAGAACAATTATCTTTGCTAAACAAGACGAATATCCTTCATCACTTAGATGAGAAATGCTAATCAAATTGGCTTTCAAGCCATCAACAAATAAAGCATTAGATAAGGAGGGTAATCCGGGAACGGAAATGGTTCCTTTCCCTATGACTCTCTTTTTGGATCCATCACCAAAGGTGATACATCCTCCTTCCTTTATAACAAGAGTGTCGAAGAAACTCTTGTTTCCTGTCATGTGCCTAGAGCACCCACTATCAAGATACCAAAGATTAGAAGAATTTGCCTTTAAGGCAATTTGTGCAACATGACAAACATTTTCATTCTTTCTAATCCATTTAAGAACAACATTTTCTTTCTTAATGGTCTTTGGTACATGGGCTCTAGATGTCCTAGGATCATGCAAATTAATCTTATCATTCCTAGGAACATGCATCATGGCTCTATTTTTTCTCTTTTCAATCATGCTTCTAGTTTTGCACATTTTAATATAACGAAAGCACCTTAGTCTAATGTGACCATCAAAACCACAAAAATGACAAATATGAATGAAATAAGTAATCATACCTTGTCTTTGAGCTTGCATGGGAGTCTTCCTTTGTCTTTGTGGTTGAGAGGGTTCAATCCATCTTCTTTGTTGAACCGGTCTATCTTGCTTCCAATGTTGGACTTGCATGATTGGCCTCTTCCCGTTTTGAGCCAATTGATGAGGAATGTTGGCTTGAGGTTGCCTCATTGGAACCACCTTCACTTGTGCAATTTTTGAACATTGTCCTAGATCTATCTTCTTCCTAGGAGTGTGCACCGGTGAAGCTTCTATGTTGCCCAAGCCCTTAACAAACACGGTATTCTTAGAGGAGGAGGTCTCTTGACTATCTTCAAACCCAAGACCTCTCTTGTCACATGGCTCTTTCCAACACCAAGCATGTGATCTAACTTTTTGGTGCTAGAGTCCATCCTAATAAGTGACTTCTTAGCTTCATTAAGCTCCCTCTTCAAACCTTCTTCATTCCTCTTAGATAAAGCTAACTCCTCTCTTAGCTTATCTTCTCTCTTCTTAAGTTTCTCCACTTCTTCACTCAAGTGGTCATTGTGAGATGAAAGCTCAGGATTTTCTTCTCTCAACATCTTGATCTTCTTAGTGGTTTTCATCTATAAACCTCTAAACTCCTTAAGGTATTCAACTAACACCTCTTTCTCCACATATCCATTTGTGGAGTTAGAGTCGGAGTCATCTTCACTAGAGTCACTTTCCCTTTGACTCTCTTCCTCTTTTGCACTACCACTTTTGCTCTTATGAGAGGAGGCAAAAGCTAGGAAGTTAGCCATGATGTCTTCATCATCCGAAGACTCATCTTCTTCATTTGAGTCATCACTACTTCCACTCCAAGTGGCGGCCATCACTTTTCCCTTCTTCTTTTACTTGTGATTTGCACATTCGGGAGCAAAGTGACCTATCCCGCCACACTCAAAGCAACAGACCCCTTTCCTTTCTGTCCTCTCTTGCCTTGGTTCAAACTTCTTGAAAGGACCCTTTTTCTTCAAATCTTGGCCTCTCATTCCAAATCCCTTCTTACCAAACTTCATAACCTTATTGAATCTTTTCACAAATAAGGCCATGTCTTCATCCGAGTCATTCTTCACCTCCTTTTCATCCTTAGAGGCTTTCAAAGCAATTCCCTTTTGCTTTTTAGGAGGAGTAGAGCTAGGACCCTTCCTAGACTCATAGGCTAGAAGTCTTCCAATGACTTCACTCGGCTTCATATCCTTATATCCACTATTTTCTTCTAAAGACGTCACCTTAGACTCAAACCTATCGGGTAGGGATCTCATAATCTTTTGTTTGATCCTCCTATCCGAATAAGGATCACCAAGTTGATGACTTTGGTTGACTATGTCCATCAATTTGATCTCGAAGTCGTTGAAGCACTCATTCTCCTCCATCTTGAGCATCTCAAATTGAGTTTGGAGAACTTGGAGCTTGGAGTCCTTCACTACTTCGGTTCCCTCATGTGCAACTTCTAGGATTGTCCATGCCTCCTTAGCAATCCTAGTATTTTGAATCAACTTGTATTGATTCTCATCAATTGCACATAGGATGGCATGCATTGCCTTCCTATTCCATTTTGAAGCCTCAAACTCTTGTGCGCTCCATTGTGCCTTGGGCTTCAAAACTTCTTCTCCTCCACCCGTGGGAGTCATCATGGGAAGATCATACTCATCTTCAACCGCCATCCACGCACGGTCATGAATTTGGAATATGTAGGATTCCATCTTCCCTTTCCATGAGGAGTAATTTAAGCCGGTGAGGAGAGGAGGACGCGTGCTAGAAGCACTCTTGTTGTTGCCACCGTTTCCACTCATTGTGTATATGAATGAAATGAAATGAATGCAAAATGTATGAATGAACAAAGATCACACAAATGCAAAACACACCAAAATGAGCAAGGATCACCTATGTATGTCTAGGAACCCGCTCTGATACCAATTAAAACAAACTTAGGTGTGTTCAATATTAATCTAGGGGGGGTGAATAGATTTTATCCGATTTTACCCAATTTTCGTTAATAGGCAAGATTACGAAAATACCATTTACTTAGTCAATACAAAATAGCAAGTGTAATATGGTGCGGAATATTAAATGACACTTGATATTTACGTGGAAACCCTCACGGGAAAAACCACGGGCTAATAAGTGAGCCACACTTGAACCTCGAATCCACTAAGTGTGAGAAAGATTACAACCTAATCCCGGAAGTAATCATACACCTACCTAATCCCAGTATGAGTGAACCTAGTCCTAATGCTTGTGATTTAAGCAACCTAATCCCGAAAGCAACATAAGACTTAGTTCTCAATGAAGAGAATGCAACCTAAGTGAATATGTGAAATACTCAAAATGCAACAAGAGCAAGGCAACTCTATATGCTTACCTAGAATGATGATATATCAATGAAATCAATCCTAGATATCAAAAGCTAAATGACATATCATAAAGCTTAGCTAATCAAGATTAAGCAAAACCTAGATAGCTATCATAATACAACAATCAATCATATTCATCACAAACAATCTCTATCTTGTATCTAGCTTGTGAACATAAAGCATACAATAAGATAAAGAGATAACTTGACAAGAAAGAAACTAAAATTAGATGAAGTTAGTCAAAATCTTACCAAGGAAGATGTGATGATGCAAAACCATACAAGGATGAGTCATAAATGGTCATGAATGATCCTAGATGAACTTTGATGATCAAAGGAAATGGTTTGAGTGTTTAAAGGTGAGTTCTTGATGATTTTTCTCTTGAAATATTTTCTAAGTGAAAAATATGATATTTGGAACTCTTAAAAACGACCTAGAAATGAAAGAGGCATATATATAGTATGCCAAAGTGAAGTGGTGCCGTTTTGTAAATTTTGCAAAAGACCGCCGATTCTGCGCCCTTGATTCTGCGGTCACGGACCACAGAACACAGGGTGCAGAAATGCCCCTGACAGTTTTGCGGCTTGATTCTGCTGCCACGGACCGCAGAACACAGGGCGCAGAAATGCACCTGACAGTTTTATGGCCCCTAAACGCAAAAATCAAAGGCGTAAAAAAGAGACCAGAGAATATGAATTATGGTCTTGATTCTACGGCCTAATTTATGCGGCCTTGACCACATAACAAGGTGCAAAAATGCACCTGATGCAGCATCCTAAAATGAAAAGTATGATGTGCAATTCCAAGCAAGATGCAACCATATGGACAAGAATGAAGAGAGATTAAATAAGCAATAATGCATACACACAATAAAGACACAACACATTCAAGAATGAGAATTATGCAAGTGTTGTGTGTGTGTGCATCTACTTCTCTTCATTGCAAGAAACACTAAGAAATATACCTTTGGAGTGCTTCTTCTCTTGAAGTCTTGAAAAGGGCCTTTGAGCTTGATCTTCAATCACCTAACTACCCTTACAATTCAAACCCCCAATATGTGGTTTGTCCACGAAATAAGCCAATCAATAATGAGAATCCTTATAATGCCGTCTTTTAATCAAACATAGGAGGTAGAATTCTTCTCGCCAGTTGAGAGTTCCATTCAAATAAGGAGTCAACTGGATCAGAATCCTCCTAGGAAAGAATCACTTGATTCTAGGGATCAAATCCCATGACAATCTCGTTGATCGCCAAAAGAAGGTCCCATAATTGCCGAAACCCTAGATCGAAATTATAGGAGTGCATGGTAAGTAATGAGACATATATATATATATATATATATGACATTATAAACTACAGAAGGGGATCCGAAATCAATCAGAGAAAACCCTAGAACCCTTCAGCATATTCTACTTATCGACATGCATGAGAGCGCTACCACCATCTCCTCCCCCAGCTGAGATTCTCGACCATCACCATAGATAGAAGAAAAAGCCAATGTATCACTGTTATAACCAATATTATATGAATAAAAATCCTATTTGTTCAGCTTAGTCCTCGTGTTTAGATCTTGTTTGCACTGAAAGGAACAATACAGGTATCGAACCACTTGATACCCCTCCGACCGGGATCCACCCCGATCTCGGTCCTTAAAATTGTTATTTGGAATTTCACCCAATGACGATTTTTCAGTAACACCTTTTCTTGACAATTTTTAACTGTCAACAAATGCACTATTTTCTTGTAATGTGAGAAACCCTCAACATGGAAAAACTCATGAGCTAATATGTGCGCCACACACAATACTCGAATCCACTATTTGTAATGGTATTTACAACCTAGGTTGTGGTCACTTTTGGCAATTCTCACTAATGTTTATCATTCTCCTTAATTATCAGTTCAATGGAGTTACTTGGAATCAGTGCCTTGTGATTTGGTTATTACATAGGGGATTATCAGTTTAGTCTCTAACTTTTAGTGAAACATCAATTTTTTAAATGTGTTTCCTTTTTTAGCACCCGTGGTCCCTTACTTTTCATAAATACATCAAATAGATCCTTCTATTAGTCGGTCTTTAGTCAAACTTAATGGTTTCAAGGGTATTTTTGTCTTTAAGCCAGTAATATGCAACATGTCAATAAAATAAAACTAATAAATTATAATTTATAAATTACAAAAAAAAAACTAATTACACACAAAAACATATTAAATCAAAATTAAAAAAAAAAGATCATTATTAAAAAAAAAAAAGATTGTCTTTTTCATAACACCTCTCCATTTTCTCTCTCTAAAAAAATCCATTCTCTTCTGTCTCTTGGCCGCCAACAAGTAGTGCTGATCTCCTCTGGTGAGACTCATCAGTGCTCTCTTATTTCTCTCCCACTGAGTGATTATATTGTAGTTAGAGGTTTTCCACGCAAACGAGTCCATGGTTTTCGTTTCTGTTGTGGATCTGATGATGTGGCTTTGACGATAGGGGAAGTTTCTAATGTGGGTTTGATCATGGTAGAAATTTTTGGTTTGGGTTTACGATGGGGATTGGCTTGAGTTTGACTGTGGGATTGGTTTTGTTTAATGATGATGAATCTGGATTTGGGTTTGATGATTATGAATCTGGATTTTGGTTTGATGATGATGAATCTTGATTTAGGTTTGATGATTACGAATCTGAATGATGTTGATGGTTTGGCTTGAGTTTGAATTTTAAATAATGATGGTGGTGGTTTTGGATACATATTAATCTATATTTGGGTTGGCTTGAATTGAATCTGATGGTGTTTTTGTTTTTTCATTTATTGATTTGGGTTTGGCTTGAATCAAATTGCTTTGTTTTTTTTCTTTACATTGAACACTGATGGCGAGGGTGTTTTCATTTTCATTTTCATTTTTTTTAAAAAAAAATTTTCAATTTATTTTTTTTCTTTCAAATTGGTTTTTATATTTTAATAATCAAAAAAATTATTTTCCGTTTTTATTATGTTTTTATTATTTTTAATTCTTTAACTTTTTTAATACTTAGTTTTTTGATAACTTTGTAATATTGTGATACATTTATAAGATTTAATAAAACAATTGTAATATTGATATGATATTATTTATTTTTAATGTATTTTATTAATTTTTTTGGATTATTTAATTTTTTGAAGTATTTTTTTTTTTAAAAAAAAAAAAATTATAACATAAGTCCATTTTTTATTGGACAACCAAATAGGTCAAGTTGTCAAATTATAATAGGTTAGAGGGCAAAAGTGTCATTCTCATTAATGGTTAAATATAAAGGATAAAATGGTTAATTTGAATTTTTTGTTTCGTTTAACCGTTAAATTTAGGGTTAGAGGAACCAAATTAATGTATTTATGAAAAGTATGGGATCACGGGTAATAAAAAAGTAAACACTGATACCTATAACTGGATAATGATTTTTTTAAGTCAAACTCGCTCTTGAAAAAATATATTTAAATACAAACACTCTTGTTTGGAATTTGCAAACACACCGTTTGTCTCTAGTTGTGTTGTGATATTGTATTTGTAGGGGGTCGACCTACAATCGATGTGGATCGGGTCCTGTTTTGCTAGGCCCAATGCAACTTGGGTTGAACCGTTAGTGATGTTGTCGCTTGTTTAATAACCCTGCAAAAGAACTTGGTCGATCGACCTAATATAGACTTCTATATTGAACCTGCAAAAATGAACAAGAACAGAAAAGATAAAGATAAAAATGAAAGAAAAGAAAGTGGGATTAGATCGTTAGCCTTAGGTATGCTTGGGCTGAGCAACAGTTTGTAATGATCATAAAACTTGGATTCCGGTGGCCGTGATTCTTTAGTGCAGAATTTCAGTACGCTCTTGTAAGCTTTTTTTTATCCCCTTCTCTAGTGTCAAAATGCTTTGCTATTTATAGGAAATCCCAAGTTACCGTTTGAAATAGTTAAATCGTATCATGGCGTGATTGTGGGCGAGATTTCTAGAGATATTCTCTCCCTGAGTATCTCATTTACTATGCATGAAGTAAACTACTGGCTGACTTGGTCTTCAAACGACCAAGTCATGCTGCTGCCTTTCTTGTTGGGCTATTCATATTGGGCCAAAGTGAGATGAGCCTGGGCTTTGTATTTTGGGTCTATGGGCCATTTTTGGCTACCACAATTTGTCCCCCACTCTCTAAAGAGTTTTCAACGAAGTAGAGAGTATTTTTACATTGAGTCGACCGTTGTCGAGCGAAGAAACTTGAGTCGATTTGATACGTAGCTAATTATTGAAACATTGGGTTCTTGATGTCGTTCGAACACCAACTTGAGTCAACTTGATCGGAGATGCGAATAGAACACAAGGTTCCCAAATGTCGTTCGACAAACATTCTATAATGAGGACTTGATCAATGATGCCAATAGAACACAAGGTTCCCAAATGTCGTTCGACGAACATTCTATAATGAGGTAAATCAAAGGTCAAATTGAAAAGATACCTTTCGTTTCAATACCCTAGAATGACGTCACGTGCATTTAATTCAGGCATGCTCACTTTGTTCGACATAAAAGGTTTTCAAAATTTAAAACCTCAAGTTATCATCATTAGCGGATGCGTGTGTGGGTTACCTTTATTAACCGGTAACTGAAAGGGTAGCCACTTCAGTTGTAGACACGTGGCAAAGGTGTTTTAAAGTTATAAGTAAACCCTTCTACTTCCTCAAGCCACCTTCACAGAAATTTTCCAAAAACTCTCCTCTCAGCAAGTTGCGTTACTTTCTCGTGGATTTCTCATCAAACTCCAAAACTTCTTCAGTTCTTCAGAGATTCCTTCTTCAAGGTATTTGTTTTCTTTCCTGTTTTCTTTTCTATTTTCCTGTATGAAACTTTGTTATTTGAAATAAGAAATAAAAAATAGGCGTGTAATGTAAAGGAAAGATTCACCTAAAGTTTTTAGTTCTGGTTTTAAGTTCTGGGTTTGTATTTGCTGATCTTCATTGTTCTTGCGTTTGCTCTGCTGCATTCCGATTTATTTCCACTGCTTGATCTTGTTTGCTATGTTGGACTGTTAATGTACTTGTTTGTGGAAGAATTCTTTCGTTCGACCTTTAGGATGCTAGAGACTGTAGGGTTAGATTTGATTTGTTTTCGCCTCAAAACTCTAGGTTTTGATTTTAGAAACCCTAGGTTGTGATTGTAGCGCGTTAGTTTCTGACTTGTGCACTTTTTGCATCTGTCAGCTTTAGGTGTCAACATGTTGAACGACGATGTAAACCTGTCGAGCGACGATACTATCTCTGACCCAAAATATAATTGGACTACGAGCGAGGGAGAAGATAGTATTGATGGAGTTGATAAGAGGATGGTAGATGTAGATCGACAGGTTACGATAGAGGATCCGTCGACTGTCGTTGCTATAAACACGAAGGGCATACTTGAACAAGGTGGTGTAAGTGCCGTTGCAATGATAGTCGACCATCCTGAATATGTCGACGTAGAAGAAGCTACCACATCCGGTCAACCATTAGGTGTCCTCGACAAAAGTCCAGCCAGTCTGGTTTCAGAGGAGAATTTGTGTATGTTAAGGGAGATTTACGGCATCCCAAACGATGTTGAACTACGCGCTCCTATGGCACATGAGCGGGCGGACTAGGATATACTAGGGTGGACGTGTTTTTACGAGTACACCCTTCGACTAGGGTTTAGATTCCCTGTCCTACAATTGGTGCAACGGATGCTATTATACTACGACTTTGCTCCGAGTCAGTTGATGCCAAACACTTGGAGAATATTACTGAGTTTGGGAGTTCTCAGCGAAAGATATAACTTACCTTTTGGGATGGGATGCCTCCTCCATAATTACTATTTGAAGGAACGTATAAGCGACCGAGGTCGTTATATGTTGGTGCCTAGGAGTAAGGAGCAACAGATCATTACCGATATGACGACAAACTACCGACATTGGAAGGATACTTACTTTTTTGCAAAAAGTCCTTCGATTGATGGTCCATGGTTCATGGGAGATGAGTCGTATCAATATCGTCGAACTTGGAGTCGGTTTGGTGAGTGTCGTTCGACTATTGTCGTTTCCTACTTTTTATTTTTCTGAAATTATTCTTGCTGATATTCAGCACATTTTGTAGAAATAAAGGGTATAGAGAGTAAACCGTCGTGCGATGTTGCTCCTGCTTGCACCGAAGCAATGCTAGGTATCCCTAAAAAGGATAGAAGTTGTAAGGTGCTGCTAACAGAAGGTAAACTTAGGCCTAGCAGTTTATGGAGATGGTCGACTCTTAATAGGCCGTGAGCGCCCTATCCTAGTGTGAAAGACTTCGTGTCGTATGTCTGGATTAAGAGGAGTTTCGGAATTCTTCAATATCAAATGAAATTCTTGTCGCCTGTATCTGATAATAAACGTCGTTTTGCAGTGACGTCGATGGCGAGTGCAATGCTGAACCTGCCAAACAAAGCCGACGCTCTAAAGAATTTCAGAGACGAAATGGTCAGGAAAAGGGCAGCGAGCGGCTAAAAAGAGCAGAGCAGCCGACAAGTCGAAGGAAGGCGCTTCAGTGTCTTTCGAACATGTATACACTTCTTCCCTTGAGCGATCCCCAGCGAAGAAGAAGCAAAAGAGAAGCTTGGTGCTTGACAAGGGGAAAAGAGTTGAATCGACCCCCAGGAAGCAGACTCCTGCCTCTGTTCCTGGTTCGCTGACACTGTCCTCTTCTGGATTGTCATCCTTCGTTGAGCCGACTGTATTTTTGAAGAAGTCAGCTGAATACATTCTTTCAGCGGATGAGAAGCTTCTGAAATCCAAGAGGACAGAAGAAGTGCTCGACACGACAATCCTCTCGGCTTTTCAGGTAAGTTTGTATTTGATCTTTATTGATTTTTATAACGTAAGTCTAACACGAATTTTTCCTGCTTTGTAGGCTTTGCAGGGATCGCTGCAACTACAAGAGAGGTTCAAGGTGGTTAGCGACAGATGTGGGAAGCAGAGAAAGGCGATCGACATTTTGAAGATGGAGAAAGCGAAGGTCGACAAGACTGTCGATGAGCTTCAACATAAGAACATGGCTCTTGAGAAAGAGCTAATGAAGGTGAAGACAGATAGGGATCGACATGCTCAGGAGTCGACCGAGGCTCAAGCGGCCGTCGACGAGCAGCAGCGCCTTGTCGCTGACTTGAAGGGTCAATTGACGTCGATTGCGTCGGCTGCAATTTGCAAGGCTAAGGCGGAGCTCTATCAAGACTATCTCACTGGCAACCATACCAAGTGGGATAATGCCATGATGCAAGAGATGATCGACACCTATGAAGAGATGAAAAGGCTGGAAGAGTCTTCGCCTGGAGATGAGCAGTCGCTTGGTGATGACGTAGCTCTTGATAATGTCAACGACACGAATGCAACCCTCGTCGATCCACCCATTGTCGACCCACCTATTGTCGATCCTCCTGCAAATCCATCAAATGTCGCTTCGACTGTCGACCCTCCTGCCAACTGATATATTTGATTTTCATTTAACATGTCTGTAATTGAGGATGATTTGGTCATTTCGACCATTTATTATGAATTATTTTGATCGTATGAATATTTATAATTTCTCTTTGCATGTCTTCGATATTTATGAAGTATGAAATCTGTCTTCATGTGGAAACGACACGACCATCTTTTAATGGGGTTTACACAAGATTAAATATCTGAATGAAATAAGCCTGTAAACTTATGTTCATGCGTAAGTCGGACGACATCACAGTATAGATAAAATCGATAAAAAACATGGTTGATATATTTATAGAATAATCGCGTACATGCGTTCGGTCGACATTTTACATCTGATAATCGTGTACATGCGTTCAGTCGACATTTTGCATCTGATAATCTCGTATATGCGTACAGTCGACATTTTACATCTGATAATCGTGTATATGCGTTCAGTCGACATTTTACATCTGATAATCGCGTACATGTGTTCAGTCGACAATTTGCATCTGATAATCGTGTATATGCGTTCTGTCGACATTTTGCATCTAATAATCGTTTACATGTGTTCAGTCGACATCTGCTTTTGTCTAGTGCTGTCCCCCCGACTCTCAGCGTTCGTTTGTCAAATAAGAATGTTAGGAGTAGGTTTTTGTTGTCGTAGACGTCGGGGTACAACCTGTCAATGCTATAGTAACAATATAGTGTGTCGTAGCAATATAATGTGTCGAAGCCGACTAAAGTATGAAAAAATGATTTTTACGAGTTCAGCTCTTAACTTAGTACTAAGTTTTTCATCACTGCTCTTTGTGCATTGTTAGTATCAGAAGTACAAGAAAAACTGTTAAAAACTAAAATTAATGAGTTTAGAAATGATACTATTTTAGGTGTAAGGCGTTTCAGCTGTTGTGTAATTCTCGACCGTCGAGCCCTCGCAATTTATATGCTCCTCGACCAACGACATCTGTTATTTGATAAGGTCCTTCCCAAGATGGCCCTAATTTTTCGGCTCCCTCTTCTCTGGTGTTTTGGAAAATACGACGTAGCACCCAGTCATTGACTTTGAAGGTTCTGATGTGTACTTTCATGTTGTAATATCGTGCGACTTGTTGTTGATACGATTGAACTCTTAGAGCCACTTGATCACGTCGTTCATCCAAATGATCTAATTTGAAGGCGAGCTCAAGGCTATTTTGGGTTTCGTTTGGATTTTCACTTCGTGCAGTTGCGAGTCGTGTCTCGATGGGGATTATTGCTTCAGATCCATAGACAAGGGAGAATGGAGTTTCCCCGGTCGACCGTCGAGGAGTAGTTCGATACAACCAAACGATCTCTGGGAGCTTTTCCACCCATTCACTCTTTTCAGCTTCTAGTCGCTTCTTCAGTGTGTTGATTATGGTTTTGTTTGTCGACTCCGCCTGTCCATTGGCTTGGGGATAATGTGGAGTCGAAAAGCTCAATTTTATCCCATATTTGTCGCAGAAGTTCTTGAAGTCGAACGAAATAAACTGGGATCCGTTGTCGGTCACTATCTCTCATGGAACCCCGAACTTGAAAATGATATATTTCCACACAAAATTACGTACCTCAATGTCACGTACCTGCGATAAGGCTTCGACTTCTACCCATTTTGTAAAGTAGTCTGTCATTACCAACATGTAGACGATGCCTCCCGGTGCGGTTGGGAGTTTTCCTACAATGTCCATCCCCCATTTCATAAAAGGCCAAGGGGCTGAAATTGAGTTCAACATACCTGGGGGAAGCTGGCACACAGGTGCGAATCTTTGACACTTGTCGCATGACTTCACGTGGTTTTGAGAGTCGGAGCGCATTGTCGGCCAGTAGTATCCTGCAGTGATGGCTTTGTTCGACAGACTTCGAGCTCCAGAGTGATTTCCACATTCTTCATAGTGTAGACTCTTGAGAATGTCGTACGCTTCTCGTGGGGTCACACACCTCAAGTAGGGTCCTGTAAAAGATTTCTTATATAACTTACCATATATGATGCAGAATTTAGCGGCTTTTGCTTTGATTTTCCTCGCCTCAGTTCTGTCTCCAGGTAGAATGTCGGCTCGTAAATAGTCCAGTAATGGGTCCATTCAATTTCTTACATTGTCGACTGGGGCAATTATTTCTACTTCGTAGATAGTTGGTGATGTAAGGTGTACGACCAGAATGGATTTTGATCCGTTGGTCGTTGTCGAGCCTAAGTATGCTAATGCATCTGCCCAGGAGTTCTTCGACCTTGGTATTTGTTGGATAGTGAATTCGTCGAACGTCGACTGTAGCTTTTTGGCCTTGGCTAAGTAGGCAGTCATCCTTTGATCCCTTGCTTCATACGACCCGTTAATTTGTCGGACGACCAATTGTGAGTCGCTGAATACTTGAATGTTTTTGATATTTAAGCTCTTGGCTAGGTCTAGTCCAGCAATTAGTGCTTCGTACTCTGCTTCGTTATTTGTCGCATGGAACTCACAATGGATGGACTGCTCTACTATGTCCCCGTGGGGAGATTTGAACACCAATCTCAGTCCACTGCCTTTTATATTGCTTGATCCGTCGACCAACAATGACCATTTTTCGTTCGACGCTGTCTCCATAAGAGCTACCAATTCTTTTTCAGCCTGCAAATTCTCGTTAGGGGTAAAATCCGCAACAAAATCAGCTAATACCTGTGATTTCAACGCCGTTCGCTGATGAAAGTTGATGTCGTACTCACTTAGCTCGACAGCCCATTTCGTCAGTCGACCTGAAAGTTCAGGTTTATGCAATATATTTTTGAGAGGATAAGTAGTTAATACCTTAATGGAATGGCATTGGAAGTACGGCCTTAATTTTTGGGCTGCAACGACCAGGGCTAATGCCAGCTTTTCCAGTCGACTGTATCTTGTCTCTGCGTCGAGCAATGTCTTGCTTACATAGTACACAGGATATTGTCGATCATTTTCTTCCCTAACCAATACGGCGCTGACAGCTGTACTTGAGACGGCCAAGTATATGAGTAACGTCTCATTGTCTTTTGGCTTTTACAACAGTGGTGGTGAAGTCAAGTACTCCTTCAAATCTTGTAGTGCCTTCTCGCATTCGTCGTTCCATACGAAATCTTTGTTTTTCCTTAAGGTGTTGAAGAATGGATGGCATCGTTCGGACGACTTGGAAATGAACCTATTCAGTGCTGCTACATGACCAGTGAGCTTCTGTATGTCTTTAATGCATCTAGGCGACTCGATTTCATGTATTGATCGGATCTTTTCTGGGTTGGCTTCAACGTCTCTTTGTGTGACCAAGTACCCTAAAAACTTCCCTGACGACACACCAAAAGAACATTTAGTGGGATTTAGTTTCATACCGTATTTATCGAGAACGTCGAACGACTGCCTCAGGTGGTCGATGTATTGTTGAGCCACAAGTGACTTGACCAGCATATCGTCGATGTAGACTTCCATTGTCGAGCCAAGAATTTTGGCGAACATTTTATTCACTAGTCGTTGGTAGGTGGCACCTGTATTTTTCAAACCAAACAACATTACTTTATAACAAAAAGTACCTCGCTCTGTTACAAAAACGTTTTCCTCTTGGTCGTCTGGATGCATCAGGATCTGGTTGTAACCGGAGTAAGCGTCCATGAAACTGAGTAGTTCTTATCCGGCTGTGGCGTCGACAAGCATGTCTATATGGGGTAAAGGGAATGAATCTTTGGGGCATGCTTTGTTGAGGTCTGTGAAGTCGATGCATACCCGCCACTTGCTATTTTTCTTTTTAACCACCACGACATTTGCTAGCCAGTCGGGATACTTAACTTCTTTCACCGAGCCAATGTCGATCAGCTTTTGAATCTCTTCGTTGATGATTTTGTTTATTTTCGGAGTGAATTTTCTCCGCTTTTGTTTTACCAGTTGATGATCGGGGTCGACCTGCAATTGGTGAACAATTACCTCTGGATCGATGCCTACCATGTCTGAATGCGACCATGCAAAACTGCCTTGTCGTTCCCTTAGGAAGTCGATCAGTTGTTCTCGGGTTTCTTTCAATAGTCTGGACCCTATAAACACCTTACGATCCGGTCGACTTGAGTCGATCGACACTTCATCAAGATCCTCCATCTTTGGTGCGTTTGGAGTCAACTCGACTTTGGAGTCCTGTAATTGCTATAACGACTCCTTCTTCTTCTTCATGGCATTCTGATAGCATTCTCTAGTTGCTCTCTGTTCTCCTTTTACCTCATGAACTCCCCACTTTGTTGGGAATTTTATCATCTGGTGGTAAGTCGAGGGGATTGCCTTCATCTCATGAATCCACGGTCTCCCTAGAATTGCGCTGTAGGGCGACTGACAGTCAAGTACCAGAAAGTTGACGTAAAGGTTCACGCCTTCAGCATAGATTGGCAGTACGATTTCTCCTAACGTACTTTTTTGTTCCCCACTGAATCCTGTCAACATTGTCGTTCGACGGCTTAGCTTGGATTCGTCGACCTGCATTTCTCTCAGGGCACTGTTAAACAAAACGTTACATGAACTACCATTATCGATCAAAATTCTTTTTGTCAAACAGTTAGCAATATGCAATGAAATAACGAGTGCATCATGATGGGGAGAAAACAAATCTGATTTGTCTGAGGATTTGAAGATGACGGTTTTGTCGTAGGTTGGTGGATGCTCTTGACTAGGTTGAATTTCTGCGTTCGACACTTCACGCGTGTGCCTCTTTGCTGCCGAGTAACTTACTTCACTTACTTCAGAACCCCCTGCAATAAAATTTATTACTTTGTCTTGTCGAGGTGGTTCTAGTGGATTGTCATTTACGTTGGTCATTTTGTCGTTTCGTCTTGCCAGGGTTTGTTTCCCCTTTTCCGTTAAAAATTCCTATAGATGTCCTTGTTTCAGTAGTTCTGCAACTTCGAATTTGAGGGCGATACAATCTTCAGTTCGATGGCCGTGATCTCCGTGGAATTCACATCTCAGCTTTGCATCTCGATGCTCTGGAAGTGCATTCATTTTCCTTGGCCACTTTATTGTCTTGCCCATTTCCCTCATAATTGCTACGAGGTCGACTGGTTCGATGCTTAGATTGTATTCTGGTACTTCTGCTCGTGGTCGACTGGTTCTTGGGTAATCTCGCTTGTAAGGTCGACTGTCGCTTGAACCTTCACCGTATTGTCAAGTGGATCGTCTGTCACCAGTCGGGTAAGGTTCTGCCCTTCTGTCGTTCGACCGTCTATCCACTCGATCGTTTCTACGATTTGAATAATTGTTGATTTTGACTATGTAATTAGCTTTATCTTCTTCCCATTTTATTTGGGCCCATGCTTTGGCCAACACATCTTCCATTGTCCTGCATGGATATTTGGTTAGTTCTTTATAAAGATCAGAATCAAACCTGAGGCCCTTTCTAAAGGTGTATATCGCGGTCGCCTGATTGCAATGAGGGATTTGAACTTTCTCTCTGTTGAAGTGACCAACGTAAGTCCTTAAGTTTTCCCCATGCTTCTGCGTTATCGTATACAAGTCATCCGACTGTTTCTCCAGCTTGCGACTACTTGCAAATTGCTCCACGAAGGTGTCTGTAAGCTGGGCAAAGGAATTAATAGAATTGTTAGGTAAATTATTGTACCATTGTAGAGCTGGACCATTGAGGCTGGACCCGAAGGCTTTGCACATGCACGCTTCTCATAGGTCACGCGGAATTGTTACAGTGAACATTCTTTACTTGTATTGCGCTATGTGGTCATCTGGATCAGTCGTCCCCTCGTACTGCTTCATATTTGGGAAGCTAAACTTTTTAGGCATCTCGAGGAGTGCTATCGCATCGACAAAAGGCGAGTCAGCGAAGCTGTTCATGTTGCTCCTTTTAATTGGGGCTGGAACACCCGGAATTCTTTGTATAAGGGCTTCTATCTCTACAAACCTGCGAGAAAATTCCAAATTAGCAAAGGTTGATGGGTCAGGTCCAGATTTCACCAAACCTGGCGTCGACTGGAGTGACACGGGTGTCTGTAAGACATTCCCAGGTTGCCCTCCCATAATAGGATCTTGCTCGTTGTCATTTCGGGCAGGCAAGTTGTTGAGGTCGATGTCGACTCGAGAAGTCTGGGGTGTTTGTTGGGTTTGCCCAACATTTGGATTTGAGTTTGGGATCCCTGGTCCTGTTGGAGCATCCGGAGCTCGTCGGTCGACCTCTTGTTCGACGTTTAGGACTGGAACTGGGCACTCGACGTCTTCGCTGTCGGGT
This sequence comes from Acer campestre, assembly GCA_954870605.1. Lineage (NCBI taxonomy): Eukaryota > Viridiplantae > Streptophyta > Magnoliopsida > Sapindales > Sapindaceae > Acer > Acer campestre. The sequence goes on from OX940801.1 coordinate 33,555,785, forward strand.
ACTACGCCATCTACAATAGCTCGTAGTTCTTCATTAGTCGCCCGGATTGCTGCATTTTCAGCTTCTAATGCTCGTAATTTTCTGCATTTGCTGCTGTTTCAGCGACCAATGCAGCGATCTGTTCTTCGATGGTTGGGACGGTTCCTTCGCCAGACATCGTTGTTGTTCGTTTGAAAGTTTCAATTGATAGACTTGTTAAGTTACGACGGGCCTCACGGTGGGCGCCGAACTATAGGGGGTCGACCTACAATCGATGTGGATCGGGTCGTGTTTTGCTAGGCCCAATGCAACTTGGGTTGAACCGTCAGTGATGTTGTCGCTTGTTTAATAACCCTGCAAAAGAACTTGGTCGATTGACCTAATATAGACTTCTATATTGAACCTGCAAAAATGAACAAGAACAGAAAGATAAAGATAAAAATGAAAGAAAAGAAAGTGGGATTAGATCGTTAACCTTAGGTATGCTTGGGCTGAGCAACAATTTGTAATGATCGTAAAACTTGGATTCCAGTGGCCTTGATTCTTTAGTGCAGAATTTCAGTACGCTCTTGTAAGCTTTTTTTTTATCCCCTCTCTAGTGTCAAAATGCTTTGCTATTTATAGGAAACCCCAAGTTACCGTTTGAAACAGTTAAATCGTATCATGGCATGATTGTGGGCGAGATTTCTGGAGATATTCTCTCCCTGAGTATATCATTTACTGGGCATGAAGTAAACTGCTGGCTGACTTGGTCTTCAAACGACCAAGTCATGCTGCTGCCTTTCTTGTTGGGCTATTCATATTAGGCCAAAGTGAGATGAGCCTGGGCTTTGTATTTTGTCTCCACAGTAAAATGACCACAGTATTCTTGTCTCCATTACTTGATATATGTATGCCATGGTTTACGAGGTGAATGTATCACATATAAGAAATGGTGTCAGATTTGAACAATAGTACTCTTTGTGGAGAACTACGATACAAGACATATGATTGGTTGTGGAAAGAATTAACTTTTAGAAAAATTGCTTTGATATAATTATTATATTATTTTGGAGTTTTATTTTTCATAATATTATAGTTGTATAAATTATGATTAAGGGATTTATGATATAATTTGTATTAAAGGAAGTTATTACAAACTAATTTTTATTACTTTTAATCATTTTAGACTAGTTTATGTTTTATATTATAATAAGGGCAAATGAGGAATTGGAGTCTAGCACAATTGATGTAGTAGTGTGTTTAGATTTTTTTTTTCTTTAATAAGTTTAATTATGGTAAAATTGTTATATAACAAGAAAAAAACATTAACATTGGGGCATAGAAAGATATCTAGTGAATTGCCAATAGTATCACTCATTACTAAAAGAGTTAATTGCACAAATTTAGTCTTATTATATGTATAATTACATAGAAAGCGGTAAAAAAATCATAATAACACTTACAACCCCTTTACTAGTTGACTAACGGTTGTCAAGTTGCTAACATTAGTTAATAAGTGAAAAGGGGAAATATCAGTTTTGCCCTTAGAGAAATAATAATTAATCATATAAAATGCATAAATTAATTTAAAATAAAAAACAGAAAGATAATAATAAAAGGTAAATAAAAAAATTAAGAAAAGTAATAAAAAATCATAGAATATTCAGGAAAAAAACATTAATAATAACGTATTTCACTCACTCAACTTCTTCTTCCTTCTCTTCCACTTCTCTCTTGCAAATAATCAGGGGCGGGCCAAAAAAATTATGTATTAAAAAAATATATAAAAAAAAAAATTAAAAATGTATATTTTACATTTTAATCTTATAATTTTTCAGTTTTTGTCATCCCCCCACCCCACCCCAACTAATAATTTTCATTTCGCCCTTGGTTAAACACATCCTAGTCATCTCACGCACGCAGTTTGGTATTGTGATGTCCAAAGGCTTTGATGGTCATGTATGGATCAAGTACGTTGTTGCATTGATTGCCTTTGCCCAGAATTGCCTCGGCAACTCTAACTGTAGTCACTTGCTTATGGATCTCTCAGTCAATGTCCTGTTCACTTGCTCTACTATACCATTCTACTATGGTGTCGCTGTATCCTGCAGACTTGGCTTCTACGACTGTTTTCAGGCTTCAAAAACCCTACACACACAAAATCTTTTTTTTTTTTTTTTTTGTTAAAAAAAAAACAAAAAACCTCAAACCTCTTTTCTTTCCTATATATGGCTTTTCGACAATTCTTCAAAATCCAAGCACAAACCCAATTCTTTGCAATGCCTTCATCGTCCATCGTCCCAGTTGTGTGAAACTCACTGTATTTTATTGAAAAAAAAAAAAAAAAAGCCCAAGTAGTTAACATCGTCTCTTTGTTATAATGCTAAAATCATCTACAAAGAAATATCATGTAAATTGGTTTACAATTCTTAAAAAAATTGCATCAGCATTTGGAATTTGATGAAATATAACACTACAATGTGTAACACTCCATCTTAGTCTAGTGAAGTGGCCTGTGACGATGATTGGAAGAGACTATCGACTTCAAAAGGTAATCTCCATTGATGGAGATCAACTTTTGCGGTGGGAAGAGATTGTGTTTATGGTGATTTTTTATATTTATTAACTTTTTTATTTCAGTGAAATAAGTGAAGTGTCAGGATTTGATTGGGCAATCTCATATTTTTCTTTATTTGTATAACAACACTCAACAAAAAGACCAAATTACCCTTTAACTATTAGTGACCACCATTAATAAACGGTTCAAGGGGTAGTGAGTGTTATTATGATTTTTTTCGGTGATTTATATGTAATTAAGCACAAAACCAGGGTAAGTTTGTGCAATTTACCTTTACTAAAACCCTAATTAGCAGCATAAACATGGGCTTTAAGGGTGGCTAGGGTTATATTGCAGCATCAAGAAAAGAACACTTAGGGGTCGTTTGTTTTTTCCACTTAAAACTTAATGGGTCTAAATCATAATTATTAAGTTGTTTTGTTTATTTTTTTAAGTGGTCAAACAACTTAAAAATATCAAAAAACAACTTAAAATAAAAAGTAAAAAATCCTGACTTTTCACTTAATTGTAAATCATTGAATTGCATTAAATGCAATCCAAAATCTTTTCTTCCGATACTATCCTCCATATATAACACATCTCCAATTTCATCATAATTATATATTGTATAGAAATCTTTATTTTAATCTATTGCTTATTTTAAATAGCTTTAACAATAAAAAAGAACCCTAATCACTTCTCATATTATTGTTTAATATCAATGACTTTATTATCATATTAGGGTGATGTATTTATATATTATTTTGTTATTTTGTTAGAGTGTTTTGTCTGAGTTTTCGTGTTGCTCCTTTTATTTTTTGAAAAAAAAAAACAAAAAAACTTTTCTTTTCTTAGTAAAAATAAAGTTTGTTTGTAATCAAAAAAGAAAATCATGATCATATGTATTCATATATATTTATTATTTTTGTATTGTTTTTATTCTATATTATATGTATAATTGTTTAACATGGGTATAAATGTAAAATTACTTCTTTTCAGACAATTTTATTTTCAAAAAACAAACATGTTGACAGTACATTCAGATGTGAGAAAAAAAAAAACAAACATGTCATTCAGATTCAGGTTTTAGTCACTATTCAGTCTTCAGTAAAATTCAGGACTATTCAGTCTTCAGACAAAAAAACAAACGACCCCTTAATTTTCATTTTCTCGTCCTTTAACTGCCGCAAAAAATAATATACTATAGTGTCTCTTATTCCTACTAATCCCTCACTTTCCTCGTACCTACATTGACTAGTCACCATTAATGTTGTATTCTCAAAGAAATTAACGTACTAGAAATTAAGAATCGATCATTCTATTCTAGGTATGATTCTTAAACTTTTCTAATTGTTTGTGATGTGATGTTTTTTTGGGTGGAGGAATGTTATGTGTAGAACCTTTAAATTAAGTTTGTACGTTACAAATTTATTGGTCTTGAGTTAAAATAAATATTTGCTTTGTTTTTCTTTGATTAAAACATTTCCATTCATTTATAAAATACTTTGAAAATGTTGATTTTGCAGAGGAAGAATAATAAATTGATTTTTAGGATAAATTGAGAGAGCTAACAATGAGGAATGTTCGGGATTATTTCGGCCCCTGTTCTTGGTGAAGCGGCTAAAGTGTCCAGCTTGAAACTTCCTTCAGGGGTGGAATGAAGAACTAATTCGTGCTTCTTTCCTTCCAATTGATGTGGACTTAATCCTGAGTTTACCTTGCTCTTCTCCTATGTCGGCTGATTCCATCATGTACGTGGTACTATGAGAATCTTGGTTCTTTCTCTATTAAAAGTGGCTATCTTTTTGGGACTTCTGGTTGGTCGAATCCTAGCTGCTAGAGATTAAATTCTACGGTCTCGTGGTGGAAATTTCTTTGGCGGATGAAAATCCCTTCTAAGGTTAACATTTTTATGTGGCATGCCTACAATGATGGGATCCTAACTTGTGTTAACTTGCTGAAGAGAAAAGTTCTTGTTGATACTGCCATGTGTCCGCATTGCGGTCGCAGCCCTGAGACAACCATGCATGCTCCCTGGTGCTACCCCATGATCAATCTGATTCGTGAACTGTGTGGTTCTATGAAGGGCTTTTGGGGTGATGACTGCTCTGATTTTCTTGATTTTATGATCTACTGTCAATTTCAGCTAGTGCATGAAGAGATGGAGCTCATTTGTCTGGTGTTGTGGAAAGTCTGGTATAATCGCAACTGTGGTCTCCATAATGGGGTGAACATTTGCTGTGATGAGGTGATCCCTTAGTCTAGGCATTCCATGAGGATTACAGAAGGGCTAACCAATTTTCAAATGTAGCGGTGACCAAGTTGAGAAGTGTAAGTTCCTCATTGTTGATTGGCTTATTTCGTTGACAAACCACATTTAGGGTTTTGTTCTAAGGGTAGTTTAGGCGTTTCATTGTTGGTGATCATGCTTCAAGACCTTGTCAATATACTTCAAGATGATAAGCACTTTAAAGGTAAATCACTTGTGTTTAATTCCATTAAAGAGACTTAGTTGCACACACACACAACTCATGCATTTGAATACTTCTTATATTTTGTGTGTTTTCATGTTGTACACATTTATGTTCTTAAACTCTCTTCATGCATATTATAATTGCTTGCATCTTGATTGATAATTGCTATGTAATTTTAGGAATTAGGATGCATGCTTTTGTAATAAGCGTTGTACAGCCACTGGTGGCTCGTTGTACATACAGCGCCTATTAAAGGCATTGTGGCAATTTTCTCTTACCCGTTGTACAGGCTGTACGTATAGCAGGACACCTATAATTGTTTTTACAATCACTGGTGTCTCGTTGTTTAGCCGTTGTACATACAGTGGGTGAACAACGGTTCTCTAAACACGAAAGCTATTGCCTTTGACTCACCCAAATGTCGCCTCCTTAAGCAGCGTGTTGTTCTTCATTTTCTAGGGACCCGCTGTATAGCCGCTATACGTATAGCGGGTGTACAGCGGTTAAAGCAAAGTTTTTGAAAATTGATCAAAACGATGTAGCTTCAATTTGACCTCATATATATATATATATGTTGTTTTCTCTCTAAGTCGTTTCTAAGAGTTCGAAATCATATTTTTGAGAGATAGCATTTTCCAATAGAAAAAATCATCCAAGAACTCATATTTGATCATACAAACTCACTCCCATCTACATCAAACATCATCTAGCTTCATCTAGGATGTGCTCTTACAAGGGTCTTCTTCAACACACATGACTTGGTAAGTTGAACATCATTTTCATCCATTTTAGTGTTCTTAATTAGCAAGAAATCTCATTTATAACTCGTATGCATTTATATTAAATTCTTATCTACAAGATTGAGATTTTTGTGTTGATTGATTGAGTTGTTGTATTATGATAGCTATTGCATCTAGGAATGCTTTTATTTTACATAGCTAAGTTTTATATGACATGTAGCCACATGATATTTAGGATTGCTCTTATTAACATCTTGAATTCCTAGATAAGCATTTAGTGTAACCTAGCATTATTTGCATTTAGAATATTTTCATAATATTCATATAAGTTGTTGACCTAGCCTCTTCTTTGAGAAGTGAAGCCTTGTGACTAAGTTGCTTAGTGCGCATGCAAGTAGGTCTAGAATTGCTATTTAAAGACCCGTTGGGTAAAGTGGAAGGGTTAGTAACCAAGCATGGTTTGACTTGAGGTCAATCTAGGTTGTAAACTTTCATTCAAGTAGTGAATTTAAGGACTTAAGGACCATGTGTGGCTAACACAATAGCCCGTGAGTTTTTCCCAGTTGTGGGATTCTCACGTAAATCAATCAATGTGCAATTTATTGTTTTCCGCACTTAGATTTAGTTGATTGTAATTTTGCTTAGATTGGGTGTTTATTGAATATTGACTATTCAAGAAAAATTGGTAATCAATTTGATTAAAACCTATCCCCCCCCCCCCTAGGTATATTTAGACACACCTTAATAGTTTCAAGAAGTTTTGAACCCAATTGGAATCCACCTCCTGATGGTTTGTACAAGATTAACAATAATGCGGCAGTGGTGCTGAATGAGGATAGGGTGGGCATTGGTGTCATCATTCGATCGAGATTACGCTAGTAATGTTATGGCTTCTAGTGCCCAACATGTGCGGACGGGTCAATTGGTCTCAATTGCGGAGGCCTTGGCTATTAAGACAGGGTTGATTTTGGCTCACGATACAGGGCTCTGTCCTTGCATCATTGAATCAGATGCACAGATTGTAGTGAATCTTGTCAAGGCCTTCGATATCCCTTCTTTAGAAATTGGGTTGATTATTAGTGATATTAATTTGCTTATGGAGGATATTCCTAACTGTTGCCTTGATTTTGCTCCTCGGTCGTCTAATAAGGCAGCTCATATGCTTGCCAATCTTGGTTTATCTGCTGTGTCAGACATGTTTTGGTTGCAGGATTTCCCTCCTTGTTTAGGCCATGTAGTTTCGGGCAACTGCCCTAATCCTGTGAAGGTGGTTTGTTTTGAATGAATGGTGGTTTCTCAAAAAATAATAATAATAATAATAATAATAATGAGGAAAACATTCCTCCTAAAGTGATGACTTTAATTATGTTAAACTTATCTGTTATATCTCTACCGCGATGCAAATATGTTTGCAAAACATGGTATGATCTAATTAAAAACCGTACCTTTATTTCTACACATCTCAAAAGTCACAACAATGAAGATACTCATCTTGTCGTCCGCAATTCTGAACATGATTGTGACCCTGCATATCCATTTGTATATGCTTTGTTCCTTGATAAAACATTGGTACAGATTTATCCTATCAAGTTCTCGATTGTCAATTTCCCATACCTGGTGAGCTTTTTGGTCCTTACAATGGCTTGTTTCTTGTATACCAAGAAGAGTATAATTGCATATATCTTTTGAATATCGCAACCAGAGAAACGAGAGCACTACCACAATGTAGATTTGTTGTTCCGCATAATATGACCTTAGCAATGCATTTTTATTTCGGATGTGGATATGATCCACTTAGTGATGATTATAAGTTTGTTTTCTTGCGTCAATTTTCCAATGTAAATGGTTTTGACAATTTCGTAGACTCGCATGTTTCATTATACTCCTTCAATAATGATTCTTGGAGAGATTTACAAGTTGCTAGTTGAATGTTCCTCTAAAATCTCATACTTGAATGGAGTGTGTCATTGGTTAGCACCGAGAGAAATGGGTTCCAAATACGTTATTCCTTCATTTGATATCAGCAGCGAGATATTCCAAGAGATAGAGTTACAAACACCTGGTTTCAGAGCAGAATGTCCAATGCCGGAGGTAGATAATGGCTCTCTCTATCTATTAACCCGGCATTATAATCGTGAATTTGAATTTAGTATCTGGATGATGAGAGATGGATGATGACTATGAAAATGGACCGATGGGATATTGGAAGAATGACACCATTAATTTTATAATTCATGGACTTGGTGCAGACCATTTTCTCTTACTTTATCTTAACATCAAAGAAGAAATTGATCTTGGAATTCCATGGGTAGGGCCTGATGATTTTTTTAGATAGGGTACAGATAAATATATATATATTTTTTAACTGTAAGATATTATTAAGTACGCCAAAACAGCAGCAAACCAGCAGCCAAAACACAAGAGACCCGAAGCACAAGGCACCCAAAACAGGGCAAAAGGAACACCACACAAAAAACACACAAAACGGAAGCAGGACCCAAGCAAAACAGAACAACAAAAAAACTACTGTAAATACTGATTTTCGTGGAATTTGAGCAGGGTTTTTGAGGGAGAAGATGTGTAACATAACCACTTCACTACAAATTCAACTCTAGATGTCTAAAATCTCCATTAATGGAGATGACATATCTCCATTAATGAAGATTTTGGTTCCAAATCTTCTCCAAAAAAGGAGGAGAACCGGATTCTCCGTTAATGAAGATTTTTGCTCCTGATCTGCTACAAAAATGGAGGTAATCTAGAACTACAGCTCCTCCATGGAGAATCTCTATTATATATTTTTTGTCTCTAATTTATTTTAATAATTTTATTGTTTGTGTTTTTGGATGAGATTGTGATGGTAAAGAAGATGAAGGGTGGAGAAGAAAGAAGCAGAATTATTTCGGGTTGCGGTTTGCTTTGTGTTGAGATACAATTTGGTTTGTTTAGGGTTGTGATTTGGTCTCTAAAAATTGAAGGAGATGATGAAGTAGATTTTTTTTTTATTAATATTAAAATTAATAAATTGTTAGAGTTAATGTGATGATATGTTATTGGACACTTTTTTTTTTTTTTTTCATTTATTCAATAACAATGGAAAAATGCCAAATTATCTTTCCCTCCTTAGTGACTAATGTTCTCAATGGTTAGTCAACCATTAGTTAACAAGTCGATGGTAAATTAGTGTTATTATAAATTTTTACCGATTTTAGTGTAATTATGCATATAACTAGTGTAAGTTTGTGTAATTTTCCCATAAAAAATTGGTATACAAATAATTTCTTTGGGTGGCAATATCTGCACCCTTTTAGATACAACGAAAGTCTAGTTTCATTCAAACGGGAAAGTGATTTCTTAGAAGATTTTGACATTCCATGGCATGTCTTGGGGAAGAGATTGTGTTTATGGTGATTTATGTTTTTTAATTTTTTTCATTTCAGTGAAATAAGTGACGTGTCAAGATTTGATTGGGCAATCTCATTTTTTTTTCATTATTTGTTTAATAACACTCAACAAAAAGACCAAATTACCCTTTTACTGTTAGTGACTACCATTAGTCAACGAGTCAAGGGATTGTAAGTGTTGTTATGATTTTTTTCACCGATTTCTATGCAATTAAGCATATGTAATTTTGTGCAATTTGCCCATACTAAAACCCCTAATTTTGATTGAGTATTATAAATAGAATAATGCTACATTGTCCAAATTTGGTGCCCAAATCTGGTACCCAAATGATGTGGCAACACTCTAATCTATTCATTTAAATCATCTAAATCTAATACAATTTAAATGAATTGACTAGAGTATTGCCACATCGTTTGGGCACCAGATTTGGGCACCAAATTTGGGCAATGTAGCATTACTCTTATAAATATGGGCTTTAAGTGTGGCTAGGGTTATATTGTAGCTTCAAGAAAATAACACTTCTTTTTCATTTTCTCTTCCTTTAGCCGCCACAAAAAATAATACACTACTGTGTCTCTCTTATTCTTACAAACCCCTCACTTTCCTCGTTCCTACATTGACCGCTCATGATTATTGTTGGATTCTCAAAGTAATCAACGTACTGGAAATAAGAATCAAGAACATTTGATTTTAGGTATGATTCTTAAACTTTTATTATTGTTTGTGATGTGATTGCATTGATCTTGAGTTAAAATAAATATTTGCTTTGTTTATCTTTGATAAAAGCATTTCAATTCATTTATAAAATACCTTGAAATTATTTTTTATTTTTATTTTTATTTTTTGCAGGGGGGAAGAATAATCAATTGATTTGTAGGAAAAATCGAGAGAGCTAAATAATGAGGAATGTTGAAAATATTCCTTTTGAAGTGATGACTTTAATTCTATTAAAGTTATCTGTTATATCTCTATTGCGATGCAAATGCGTTTGCAAAACATGGTATGCTCTGATTAAAAATCCTAGCTTTATTTCCACACATCTAAAAAGTCACAACAATGAAGATACTCATCTTGTTGTCCGCAATTCTAACTATAATGGTGACCCTGCATATCCATTTTTATATGCTTTCCTTGATAAAACATTGAAAGATTTATCCTACCAAGTTCTCGATTTCCAATTTCCCATGCCTGGTGAGCTTTTTGGTCCTTACGATGGTTTGTTTCTTGTATACCAAGAAGAATATAATCGCATATATCTTTTGAATATCGCAACTAGAGAAATGAGAGCACTACCACAATGTAGATTTGTTGTTCCGCATAATATGACCTTAGCGATGCGTTTTTATTTTGGATGTGGATATGATCCACTTAGTGATGATTATAAGTTGGTTTTCTTGCGTCTATTTTTCAGTAAAAATGGTATTGATGATGATTTTTTAGACTCGCATGTTTCATTATACTCCTTCAATAATGATTCTTGGAGAGATTTACAAGTTGTTGAACTAAGACGTTATTTCTGGGTTGAATGTTCTTCTAAAAACTCATACTTGAATGGGGTTTGTCATTGGTTAGCACTGAGAAAAATGAGTTCCAAATACGTTATTCTTTCATTTAATATGAGTAGCGAGATATTCCAAGAGATAGATTTACCAACACATCCTTTAAATGGAGGACGTTCAATGCTGGAGGTAGTTAATGACTCCCTTTATCTATTAACCAAAAGTTATAATCCTGAATTTGAATTTGAATTTAGTATCTGGATGATGAGAGATGGATGTTGGACCATTCGATTGATTTCGACTCATGACTATGAAAATGGACCGATGGGATATTGGAAGAATGACACCATTTTTATGAGTCATGGACTTGATGCTGAGCATTTGCTCTTACTTGATCTTAACAGCAAAGAAGAAATCGATCTTGGAATTCCATGGGTAGCGCCTGATGATGTATTTAGGTACAACGAAAGTTTAGTTTCAATCAAACGAGAAAATGATTTCTCAGAAGTTTTTGACATTCCATGGCATGTCTTGGGTGTTATTTAGGTACATTTTAACTTGAATTGTATGTCAATGTTTTCTTTAAAATTTTAAATGATGGCATATTATGGTACAAAATATATAGTTTCATTTGTAATTCTTGGTTTGTTTCTATGTATTGTTATTCATTTTTTTATAACGAGAATAACAGAAGGATTTGTTATATATACATAAAGAATAAACTCAAGCGTCAAGTAACAAACTTTGGAGAAATTTATTAGTTAAAGAGAAAACACGATATAGTAGAGAAAATGAAGAAATTTATTAATAAGAGAGTAGATAAAATGACCACAAGTAAAGCCGGTTAATAGAAAAATGAAGTAACAGATGCATTGGACATTTGGGCATGGTTAAAATGTCTTCCTAAGCGTAGTCTTCTCTGATTTATTATTATCAAATTCCTCCTAAAGCATTATTTCCAACTACTACTTATTAATTAGTCATTCCATAATCTCCTCTTGATTCAAAATTTTGTAGTGGTTTATATGATTCTGATTAGTGGTTTATACCTTCCTAACTGCGAGACGCTTTGATACAAAACATGTTCTTCACCGATCATCATAACTTTTCTTTTTTAAATCCGAAAAGATCATAATTATCGTAATTATATTAAATAACATTCACAAATAACAAACAAATATTATATTCACATAAAATTATAGCAATATCAGCCTCCAGATTGGGACTACACTGCCAATATCTACAAAATTTGTTCACCGAAACAAGAAAATTCAACATAAATCATCACCGACAAAAAACCTCAATATATATATTCCATAGAAACAAAATTTAATTCGCTAAAAATCACACAATTGCAATCTGTGTGAAACAAAATACAATGGCATGATCTACCAAAATCACACAATCCCTGCAGCTCAAACTAATCCGATGGACTCTTCAAATAACAAGGCTGCAAGCACAACCACTGATATTGCTTGTGAGTCAATAATCACCTGAAGAGAATGGAAACAATAGGCCGGGTCTAAAATCAGTAGTAAAAAATGATAACAATTTGCAATCTTCTTGAGTGGCAAAGAGCTGATTGATTTAGCTAAAACCCAAGTGAAAGTGGTCATACAAATAGTAGAGATACATCCTCAGATTCAAAAGATAAAAGAAATCCGATAAAAAATTAAATCTTTAAACTATTACCTAATAAGTTTATTTTCTCTTTCTTTTCCTTCACGCATAAAACTTCCCAAGAAGCACTTATACTTCAAATTTTGAAATTTACAGAATACATTCTTCATCCCTAATTTCAATTAAAACCCCGAAAATCACATGAATATTTACACACAACAATGGCATGATTGAATTAATTATAAAGAAAATTTTTATAAAAAAATCAACCTTAGAGAAATACTAACAGAGTTTACACATTCACAGCCCAGGTGGCTCGATCAGGGGCTGACACTGTTTCACTTGCAATCGAAACTACCTTCAAAATGCTTCTCGATTATCTCTTTGGTTCCTGGAACTTCCCTAAAAAAAATTGATTTGTAGATGAGAATAGAAGATAAGATGACCAAAGATGATGATTTTGAGAGAGAGAGAGAGAGAGGAGAGAGAGAGAGAGAAAATGGCAAGCGAGTGTAATTTAAAAGTAAAAGAGACTTTTTATATTATTAATTTATTATGCTTCCAAATTTCCAATTGTCCAAAACCAAAAGTACAATTATTAAAAGTTCGTACAATGATGTATTTAAGGACGCGGGAATACAATGGTTCCTTGACCACACGTCCTCACCGTATGACCCAATTCCTTTGCATTGCATGGAGCATAATTTGTAGCAGCATAGTTCACACACAATCTCACTTCAGCGAGGAAATTGTCTTTACAATGGAGCATTACATTTTGCATCTTTGTTTCACTCCTTATTGCATTTAAGAAACTTGATGTTTTGTAACTGGTTCCATTCGGTACTACATCATTTCTAATTAGAGCCGCCAGGATGTCAAACTGGTTTCCCAAATTTATAGCCGATTGGAAGTAGCGTTTTGGAGTTATTGGCTTTTGTGTGCTACCATGTTTTTTCCACTCATGTTTCCAAAAGTCTACATTTGTTTTGCTCGTGAAACTCGGCCAGTACTGGTTTAATTGTTGAACAAGAGTCAACTTTTGGTCACTTAACTACAAAACAAAAGATTAAGCAATTATTTATAATTAGTATTAATGGAAAAGAAAATGTAAATAAGAATTCATCTAGCTAGAGATAAAACTACTTACGAATGCAATGCTGGCTCCTTTTTGCACTTTCAATTCTAAAGTATTCCCGGCAGCATCCGTCGGCCAGATCCCATGTATTGTAAAGAACGATGCTGGAGGCTTGGTGCAGGTGGTTTCTATTAAACAGAAGGATGCCGGCCATATCAGTACAAGCCATGAGTGATCATATTTTCGTTTAGGTGGTGGCGGAGCTAAACGATCAGTTATGGAAAAGAGGTAAACAAGAGCAAACATAAGAGCACAGATAAGCTTCATGGTTGGCTGGTGGATATATAAGAGATGGTGATCAATGAGAGATGGTGATCAAAGTGCATGGCTCTTATATAGTATGTGATAGCAGGTAGTCGGTGTATATGTGAATACATGCTATTTCTATAAAAATAATTTTTTTTCTGTTTTATTTTTTTCCACATTTGCATTGCTTCTATTATCTAGCTATTTCCACATTTTTTTCTGTTTTCTGTTCTATTATTTTACTGATACTTAATTTGTATTGAAATGAAAGAAATAAAAAGACTCAAAATGCACAAGATGAATGTTTGATAGAAGCTTACACACACAAATTGTCCACTTGGCCTTTGTATGTGTTTATTGAGTGAATGACACCGATACAATATGAAAGAAATCGAAACACTTTTCCATATTAAAACAAACAAGGGTTTAAATTAAATTAATGGTTATTTGTAGTGTGTTGCATGTGCACGATCTTTTATTTTGTTATATTAACTAGAGCTATCTTTTATTTTAAACACAAAAATAAAATAAAATAAAATAGAGCTAGCTGCAGCTATCTTTTTTTTTTTATTAATTTATCTCTTTGTTTCTATGTCTAATATTATTTTAATCTATTTGTAGAATCAAGTCCAAAAAAAAAAAAAAATGTCTAATATTAATTTTTTTTTATTTTGTATTTTTGTATTTTTTTATTTTTTTGTATTTTCAGCACAAGTAATTAATTATTCAAATATCCTACTCAACAAATATATATCATCTAGATTGTTACGTAGTTCTTGGCCAACACATGGAGAAGCTCCAAGTAATTTTACTTGTTTTACACCACCTCTTCCAATACTATTATTCTATAATTTTACATGTTAAATAATCAATAATTATGGTTATGGAGTGAGTAGGTTGCCCCTTGTGTTGCAAGGTCTCACATGCATTAATTGAAGAGAGAATAGGAAGTGGAAAATCAACTCTCTTCAAACATAGTTTTGGATTGTTGAAGATTACACGGATGAGCAGATTTGGGTGGTGCGTTGATTAATTATGTTAATAATTAATCGAGTCTTTTATTCCTTTCTACATTAAAATCACTTAAACCCAATTATGGCTCAGTTTTTTTATTGGTGCTACTTAATTTGTTTTATAGAGTAAGTGGTAGACAAATACGTTGGACTTTTAATTAATATCATAAGAGTTAACTACAATTATGGGAGATGTCTAACTCAAAAGATAAATATGGATCCACTCATAATACAATTTATAAAAGCCTATCAAAGAGTATGGATCAATCAACATTCAGAAGATGATACATGTGTAAGTAAATTATTTAACTTTGATATTGAGTATTTGTGTAGCCTATTTTTTTATACCCATTTTATTTTATTTTAATGCGCATTTTATTTTAAATTTTTGAAATATTAATATCAACTTATATTTTGAATATTTTATTCTATTTAAAATTAAAAATTCACACACGTAGTTTTTTTATCCAGTCTACTTTATTAATATTAACATTTTATATGTTAATTATATTGAAAATTGAGACATCCCCTGTGATATTTGTATGACCCCATATGTATACATTATATAACCTACAGCTGGTAAGATGATGACCAGATTTGGGTGGTGCGGTTGATTATGCTTTAAATAAGAAGTTTAGGCTTGCAAAATTTCTAATTTAGTGATGTAGACAATTTTGATCGGGCTAACTGGCTAAGCTAGTAAAATTAACACAATTAATGTTTATCCATAGAAGTTTTTCTAAATAAACCTTAATAATACAGCATATCAGAAGGGTATGATAAATCTTAATAATTAAAATGTATATTCTACACAAATATAAAATTTTAAAAAATAACATCAAATCAAGAAACAATGGTTAATCAATTCTTAAAATATAAAGAGTATTTTATCTATATGTTCGATCATGTTATTGTTTATACATCATAAATCTAACTATCGTGAGAAGATGATACATGTGTAAGTAAATTATTTAACGTTGATAGTATACATCATAAATCTAACTATCGTTGATAGTAAATTATGTAAATTATTTTTTTTCGTCCCAATAGAAAAAATTATTCAAATATCCTACTCAATAAATATATATCATCTAGATTGTAACATTCTTGGCCAACACATGGAGAAGCTCCAAGTAATTTTACTTGGATAATTATTCAAATATCCTACTCAATAAATATATATCATCTAGATTGTTACGTTCTTGGCCAACACATGGAGAAGCTCCGAGTAATTTTACTTGTTTTATACCACCTCTTCCAACACTATTATTCTATAATTTTACATGTTAAATAATCTATAATTATGGTTATGGAGTGAGTAGGTTGCCCCTTGTGTTGCAAGGTCTCACATGCATTAATTGAAGAGAGAATAGGAAGTGGGAAATCAACTCTCTTCAAACATAGTTTTGGATTGTTGAAGATTACACGGATGAGCAGATTTGGGTGGTGCGTTGATTAATTATGTTAATAATTAATCGAGTCTTTTATTCTTTTCTACATTAAAATTCTTTTGTAATGTATATGCGGCGAATAATGAGAATGAGAGAGTAGATTTGTGGAGATTTATTTTGGCAGCAAAAGTTTCTTTACCGGGACCTTGGATTATTGGGGGGGATTTCAATACGGTTCTCAATCACAATGAAAGAAAAGGTGGCAATGGAAATGTTAGATCAATGAGAAATTTCAAGATGTTTGTTGATGCGGCAAATGTGATTGATCTTCCTATGCAGGGTATGGCGTACACATGGTCAAACAATAGGGAAATTGAGTCTTGGGCTCGTCTCGATCGGTTCTTGTGCGATCCTCAGTTTCTTTCGTGGTTTCCTCAGATTATCCAAAAAGGGCTTAGTCGAAGTCTGTCGGATCATAATCCTGTGTTTTTAGGAGAATTGGTGGTTGATTGGGGTCCCAAACCATTTCGATTCCTAAACGGTTGGATGGATGATAAGGTTCTAAGGGAAGGGGTGCGAAGTAGCTGGGTGAAATGCAAATATGGAACATCGGCTAGTATTATTTTAAAGCACAAGATCAGTGCAGTAAGACGTCAAATGAAAGCTTATGCCAAAAACACAAAGGCTGACAGTTATTTAATTAAAGAATTGGAGGAGGAATTAACAAGGATTCAAGGTGATGCGGAGTCTAGTGGTTGGACGGTGGGGTTGAGAGAGAAACGATCGTCTTGTTTAGTTAAATTATGGAGACAGGTTCGGTTGGATGAACAAAGGTGGAGGCAAGTATCTAGGGTGAAGTGGTTGAAGGAAGGTGATAGGAATTCAAAATATTTCCACATCATGTCAAATGTGAGAAGGAAGGCAAATCATCTAGGGGATATATTTATTTTGGGGTCTTTGTGCAAGGGTCCAACGCAAGTAAGAGAGGGAGTGCTATCGTTTTTTAGTGACCATTTCAAAAGGAAGGAAGGGTGTAGACCAAGATGGGATGGATTGCATGTAAGCCAGATTTCGGATCAAGAGGGGAAAAATTTAGAAGTGGAATTTTCAGTTGAGGAAGTGTGGAAAGCGTTGAATGATTGCGATGGGAACAAAGCTCCTGGTCCAGATGGTCTCAATCTTAATTTCATCAAGGCTAATTGGGAGGTAATCAAAGGTGATTTTATGAATTTTTTTCATGCTTTCTATCATGATGGCTCGGTGATTAAAGATTTCAATTGCAATTTCATTGCGCTAATCCCGAAGATTAAAATTCCAGTATCTCTGCAAGACTATAGACCTATTAGTTTGGTGGGTTCAATTTACAAAGTTTTAGCTAAGGTCTTAGCCAATAGATTGAAAGGGGTTATGGACTCGGTGATTGGTTCCACTCAGATGGCTTTTGTGAAGGACCGGCAGATTATTGATAGTTTTGTTATTTCTGAGGAGGTAATTCATTCATGGAAGAAAAATGGAAAAGGCGGTTTGTTAGTTAAGTTGGACTTTGAAAAGGCCTACGACAGTGTAGATCATGATTTTTTGCTTGAAACTTTGGAAAGGATGGGTTTCGGTTTGAGATGGCGTAATTGGATCAAATGGTGTATATCGTCTCCTTCGTTGTCGGTGTTAGTTAATGGGTGTCCAACTAAGCAATTTTCTATGGAACGAGGGCTTCGTCAAGGTGATCCTTTATCTCCTTTTTTGTTCAATATGGTGGTGGAAGTCCTTAGTTGTATGTTGATTAAAGCAAAACATTTGGGTATGTTGAATGGGGCAAGTTTTGGTGACGGTGCGGTGCATATTTCTCATTTGCAATTTGCTGACGATACTATACTGTTCTTGGAACCTAAATTAGAGTACCTCATGAATGCTAAGAGGATATTGAGGTGTTTTGAATTGATCTTTGGATTAAAGATCAACTTTCATAAATCTTGTTTAGTAAGGGTGGGCAAGAAAGGTGATCATGAGATTAATTGGGCAAGGATTTTTAGGTGTTTGGAGGCATCTTTGCCGATTTCATATTTGGGGCTTCCTCTCGGTGGTAATCCTAGTAGGGAAGAATTTTGGAATCCTGTTGTTAACAAGGTTGAACAACGGCTTGCTCCTTGGAAGAGGAGTTTTTTATCAAAAGGAGGCCGGTTGGTTCTTATCAAGGCAGTGTTGTCTAGCCTTCCGTCCTATTTCATGTCGGTATTTTCTATTCCGGTGATTGTGACGAAGAAGTTAGAGAGATTACAAAGGAATTTTTTCTGGAACGATGGTCTTATACATAAGAAAATTCATGCCATTGATTGGGTGTCTATGTGCAAGCATAAAAAGTTTGGGGGATTAGGAATTGGTAGGATGAGAGACAAAGGTTTAAGTTTAATGGCCAAGTGGTTATGGAGGTATGGGAGAGAGGATTCTTCTTTGTGGAAGAAAGTGTTATGCGCCAAGTATGGTCTTAATTCCAATTCGTTGATGTGGAATGGGTGTACAATTAGGTCTGGATCCCATTTTGTAAGGAGTATCAATAAGTTTTTTTGTGTCAATAACAGAGCATGCAATTTAGTTAAAAATGGGTTTCAAGTGGTGATTGGCAGTGGTAAGAGGACTCATTTTTGGCAGGAAATAAAGTGGGATTCAGTGACTCTCATGGGTGCCTTTCCGAGAATTTTTGCCCTAGCATCCAATAAGCATGGGACGGTTTTTGAGTTTGGTAAATGGGTTGAGTCAAGGTGGGTTTGGGAGGTTAATTTACGTAGACCTTTGTTCGATTGGGAGATGGATCAGTGGAATTGTTTTATGTTGTGCTTGGAAAATATTAAGTTGAGAATAGATGTTCCTGATGCCTTGGCATGGTCTTATGTTTCAAATGGTTTATTTTCTGTGAGTTCTTTCAGGAGGTGTTTGGAAGACAATAATGTGGAGGCTGACCCGTTTTGTGAATTTTTGTGGCAGGGGATTTGTCCCCCAAAGGTGGAGGTATTTGCTTGGCAATTACTGAAGGGAAGGATTTTGGTAAGAGAGGTCTTATTAAGTTTTGGTGTGCAGCAGGTCGGAAGTGCTGTCTGCCCATTGTGTGGTGGAGGGAGTGAATCGATTGACCATTTATTTCTACTTTGTGCATGGTCTGATGGGATTTGGAGAAGGTGTATGGGCTGGTGGGGAGTGTCAGCGTGTTCCTCTCCTACTATTAGGGATTGGGCTGCTGTTTGGAATAATTTATGTCCATCGTCGTCTCGAAAGAGAGCGTGGAACACCCTATTTTTCGCAGTAGTTTGGTCGATTTGGGAGTGCCGAAATGAGGTGGTTTTTAATGGTAAAAATTCTGATTTGGATGTGGTTTTGGATACGATTAAATTTCGTGTCGCTCTTTGGTTCAAGTTTCATGGTAATGGTTCCAACATCGATTTAACATTGCTCATTTTGGATATAGAAGACAGATGTGTGGATATTCCAGCTCCAAAGGTTCAAAAGGCTATGACTGGAAATCACATGAATGTGTTAGATTTAAGTTTCAATGTGGATGGCTCCGCTAGGGGTAACCCGGGGGAGGCTGGAATTGGCGGTGTTTTACGCGACTCGAGGGGTAGGATCCTTTGTTTATTTTCGATTCAAGTGGGTCCTCTTGATGCTATATCGGCTGAAGTGTTGGCCATTCATAAAGCGTGCCAGCTGATTTCTGAAAAAGCCTCATTAGCTCGTCGGTGTATCACTATCTTCAGTGATTCGAAATCTGCTGTTGGATGGATTAAGAGTGCAGATTTTGGTAACCTCCATCTTGTTCAATTACTTTATGACATTCGTCAATTTCTGAAGTCTTTGGGTGGTTTAGATATCAAATACATGCCAAGGGAGTTGAATTCATTTGCGGACAGCCTTGCTAAAGGTGCATCTAGTGGGGGTGGTGATAGAGTGGAGTGGGCAGATGTATGATGTATTTATGTGTTTTTTTTTTTGCTGTTAGATTGTTGTATTGTTAAATTTTTGCTCTTTCTCTATATCCTTGGCATGTTGGCGGGGGGGTTTTTTTGGCCTTTGGAAAGGGATGTTGGCCTTTTTTAAGTTGTTTCTTTTGTCCTGGTTTTGCCATTGAGGCTACTTATTAATAAACTGCAGTTTCAAAAAAAAAAAAATCTCTTAAACCCAATTAAGGCTCGGTTTTTTTATTGGTGCTACTTAATTCGTTTTATAGAATAAGTAGTAGATAAATACGTTGGACTTTTAATTAATATCATAAGAGTTAACTACAATTATGGGAGATGTCTAACTCAAAAGATAAATATGGATCCACTCATAATACAATTTATAAAAGCCTATCAAAGAGTATGGATCAATCAACATTCAGAAGATGATACATGTGTAAGTAAATTATTTAACTTTGATAGTTTATTTGGATATTGTGTATTTGTGTTGCCATATTTTTATACCCATTTTATTTTATTTTAATGCGCATTTTATTTTAAATTTTTGAAATAATAATATCAACTTATATTTTGAATATCCATTTTATTTTATTTTAATGCGCATTTTATTTTAAATTTTTTAAATATATATTAAAATCAACTTATATTTTGAATATTTTATTCTATTTAAAATTGAAAATTCACACAGGTAGTATTTTTATCGGGCCTACTTTATTAATATTAACATTTTATATGGTCTATATATGTCCGAAAGCTAGACAAGGAAGAGTTTGAAATACTCTTTTCTTTGCCACCGTTTGGACTATATGAGATTCAAGGAATCAAGGGGATTCTCAAGCCATTGACATCATCAAATTCAGAGTTGCTTGGTGGTTCAAGCATCATGTGGAAGGCTGTTTAGACTCGATCACTGTTATTCTCCAAAATATTGATGAGAGCTGCTCTGTTTCCAAACCTAGAAAGGCTGTTAAAATAGATGACTGGCCCCCCCTCCCAATCGCAAGGTGCTTTGAAGTTTAATATGGATGGATCGACTAGGGGAAATGCAGGGTCTACCGGCATTGGAGGTGTCATGTGTGATCACAGAGGCAAGGTTCTTGGTTCTTTTTCCAGGTTAATTTGTTGGAATTGCGGTGGCAAACACAGCGAATATTATTACAATCCATCAGGTTTGTGTATTGTGTGCTAGTTCGCTAGTTCTGATAGGAAAACAGATCACCAATATAAGCGATTCAAAGGTGACTGTTTCCTGGGTGAATGCGTCTGGTTTTGGAAGTCTGAAGCACGTAAACTACATTTACGACATTCGCACTTTTCTGAGTTTTTTGGGTAGAACAGCTGTAATTTTCAACCCGAGGTCAAGCAACTGCTTTGCTGACTCTTTGGCAAAGAAAGACTAGAATATGGATGGGGATATGGTTATGTGGGAGGTGGACTGATGTTTTTCTCTTCCTGTCTCTTTGCTGGGCTTTTGTGTGCCTTCTAGTCCTGTTTTTTCTCCATGCTGGTTTCTTTTCTGTTTGTGTGGCTTGCTTTCTTTCTCTGCAGGCTAGGGGTGGGCAAAAAACCAATAAACCGAATTACAGTGATAATGTTCGGATGTCTAAACTGATTCATAACATTAACCTGCAATATGTTATCAAATTATGTATCAATGAAGCAACAAATAGACAGTGAAGAATATGTATCATTGAGAACATTTTACCTCCTGTTGAAATTCCGAGGGTCCTTGCAAGCTATCTAGGTTCAGCACCTTTATAGTTATTGGGGTGTGATGAAGTAAACCTTTATAAATACTTCCATATTCTTGTTCTGTGATCTTCAAGGATGGATCAAAATAGCGAGTTGCTTCGTGAATCTCTGATAAGGAGAACACGGGGAAGGACTGATGCATATATAAGCTGGAGGAAGCTTCAACAGCCTGTTTTTTCAAAAGATAATCTCAGTAACTTCTAACGCATTGTCATTTTCGTGTTCAACCAGGAACTCAATTTGTTCTTTCTTGTTAAGTTGTGAATGTTCCTCGGCTAACGATCTTTTATTGACCAATTTTTTCACCCTATTTTTAAAGATTGCAACTAGGCCTTCCAGTAAAGCTCGCTAATCTTGAGCACTTAAAGGTTCTTCATCCCACTGTGTTTTCATATTTTCAATATCTTCAATCAAATTTTCTAGTTCTACATCATCAATTTCTTTCCTGAATCTCAATTCCTCAGTGTATGATCTTTCTAATGCTCTAGCCTGCAAATTGGAAACTATGATTAGCATTTTGCATCAAGCGAGGTTTTCAGCTTCCGTGGCAAGTCATTAAATTAATTAATACAGGTGTGGTTAAACATTAGAGCCTCGATTTTTACATTGCATACAAATTTATAGGGAAAAGAATTCTCTTGAGTTATATATATATATATATATTATGCATTTCTTATCCACCATAAATTCTGTGCAAAACAAAAAAGCTCCTAAATAGAAAGAAAGAATTGATTAATAACAAAAGATTCACCTTCCAAATAGCCTCAGAATTTTCAGCTTTCACATGCTTGACCATCTCTTCAAGTGCTTCTCTTTTAAATTTATCACTGCTTCCTTCCTGCCAAAGTTCATGAATTATGGGGACTCGACAAAGTTATAACCAAAGAAGTTTTGAAGAAAAACTCGATTAAAAGGCTAATAGAAATAGGTAAAATGGATTTCACAACGAAAAATGAATGAGAATACAAGTTAAAATATGTGCACACATGCTCCAAGTTAAAAGTATTCATATGGGAATGAGTAAAGAATTTGCCTGTACCAGCTCATTGGAAGTGAGCAAATGATGAAGTTCATCTTCCGTTGGTGAATCAATTGATGCTAAAGAGCTTCTACCAGGGTTCGATCTTCCACTTTCAACGATTGAACTTGCTTGCAAATGCAATGACCGTAAGTATATGAGGTGTTCTCTGCAGATAAACCTAGTTTGACATGAAATAGGCATGTGGGCGTGCACATACATGGCTTTCTTGGACTTGATATAATCCATACTCCTGTAACATTGACACAATTATACGAACATTCTCAATGCATCAAACGTCAAGTAAATAATAATAATAATAATAATAATAATAATAAGTATTCTGTGTAATTGTTACTCTGAATAGTGCTCGTTTGCTGCCGCTCCCATAACAAGCTTCTTGATAGAGTGTCTCTGCAGGAGCTCCACAATCCCCTTGCCAATATCATCAATCTCAATGTGCAGTCTTTTTGCATAAACCTAAATAGAAAATTAATTGTCAAAAACACAACCACAACTTATAGAATTGGTTTTAAAACAAGTAAATGTACTAGTTGTAGTACCCCAATTTGGTGACAAATGAGAATGTAATTGTCCAGAATCTTTTGCAGATTTTTCCTTTCACGTTGTACAACTTCCTTGGCTTCATATTTATCAAATAGAGCCTTACGTTCTTGGATTTTTTGCACAACCTTGCTATCAAGTAAACTGATGGGTTCATGTTCTTCAAGTCCACTCGTTGCATACTTAGTACGGACTACTCAAACCAACACACAACACACCACAACAAAAACAAAAAAGTTAAGAGAATCTAAAAGAGTTCATCAAAAATCGCATCTATTCTTCTAATCGTTAGTAACCATCATACCTAAGCACTCTAACACACCCCTCCGAAACAACCTAGGCTCTTATACTATGTCAGTAACCATCCGATCTAAAACTTTAAGCTGAAACGAAAAAGAGCCCTACAACTCTAACACTAATTAATATCTCAATTATTACTACTTATCAAACGAAGGCTCCGGCATCACAAGTTACATATAAATAAAATTCAATTGTAATAATGATAATACATAGTTAATTAATTGGTTGTATTATAAATGGGATTTTTTGAGCTTACGGGAAGCGATAATTTGAGGGAGCTGATGAACATGAAGAATGCAAAAATGGTTTCCTTGAAAACTCCGCAATGCCCATGATAATGTCAACTTGTTTTCATTCACATCCTTCCCCACAGCAACATATATTGTATCTTCTTCCATGGCTGAATGAGACTCCAAAATTCACTCTGTAACTTTATTTTTATATGATTGCAAACTTAACAAAGAAGTTTCCAAGGCAGAGTCAATGATGTAAGACAGATTTTATTTTAAGAAAAATATTATTTATATATTCTTGGTCCTTTTTTTCGTTAATTGTTTCAGGAAGGAGAGTTTTTGTAGAATTTTAGAGCCGTTCGGTATAGTTTTTAAAACACGTTTTTCGTTTTTAGAAATTGTTTTGTCTCTGTAAATCGCTTGGAAGGTGAGAGAGAGAGAAAGAGAAAAAAAATTGCAACTTGACTTTGTTGATTGTTTTGTTTCGGTAAATTACGAGGAAGGTGCTAGAGATAATGAAAGAGAAAATAGAAAGGTCAAAGACAGAAAATCTTTGTCCAAGAAAATAGAAACCCTTTCCCTTTACTCTTCTTCTCTTCTTCTCTTCCACGACATCTCTTCCTCTTTCCTTCT
This sequence comes from Acer campestre, assembly GCA_954870605.1. NCBI lineage: Eukaryota > Viridiplantae > Streptophyta > Magnoliopsida > Sapindales > Sapindaceae > Acer > Acer campestre. Next base: position 33,580,273 of record OX940801.1, read on the forward strand.
TTCTCTTCTTCTTCCATTTTCAACTTCAAAAATTCATGGATCTTGTCAAATCCAACCCAAAATTTTGTAATAACACAAAACCCATGTAAAGGAAGTTTGTAATCTTAATAGAAGTTTGTAATCTATGTTACAAAAACAATAGAACCAAGAAACAGACTCAAAATGAAAAGGAAGTTACTCTTCCCATTAAAATGGAGAAATGATTTATAAGAGTATAAACAAAAAAACAAGCAACGTAAATTCACTTCTTTGATTTTTCTCTACAGAAACTTGAAGCCTTGAATGAAGACTTGGATGGATCTTGACATTTTTGACTTGCATTAAAAACAAGAATGCGCATTTGAATAATGTTGTTAAAGAAAATCTCAAAAACTCCAACTAACATTATATAAATATTTCCCTAGAAAATAAAGCACAAAAACCAAGTGAGAGAGAATCGTTTGAAAATAAATATTTTTTTTAAAAAATAAATAAATAAAAGATTCCAATGTAAAACCAAATTCTAAAATAAAATAAAAAAGTGAGTTTTTTTAGATGATTTTAAAGGGATTTCAGGGATGAAGGAAAGCTCATGAATCCATCAAAGACAGCTATTTTGTGTTCTGGTCACGGTCTTCTCTTACAAAAAGTTTTGATACAACAAAAAGACAAATTTTCTGGGTTTAGAATTTTAATATTAGAAAAAGAAATAAATTAAAAAAAAATCTTTACAGATTCTTTAAAATTTTAATATTAGAAAAAGTAATAAATTAAAAAAAATTCTTTACAAATTCTTTAATATTGTAATAATGAAGATAAGAAGAGATGTCATGGAAGATAAGAAGATTAAAGGGAAATGTTTTTAAAAAATTAAAAAATTAATTGACTGGGGTAGATTTGTAATTTTGGCTAGGGATTGAAAGAATTTATTGCAAAATGGTTATAAACAATTAAAATATGAAGCAAGGCCAAAAAAAAATTTCCCATAATATATTTGGCTATATTTGAAAATTTTCTCTTAAAAAATATTTCCTACTAAAGATAATTATTTCCAATATTACTATGATTTTATATTATACAAATTTCTTTCTTTTGACATATTAGTAATGATAAATAACTATAAACAAAATAATAATAATAATAATAAACTTTAATCGCACTTTTGCTTTCAACACCATTGAACCTTTAATTTTTTTATTTATGTACAAATCAAAATCATTATTTATCATATCTTAACATTGAATAATATCTTATCAATATTTACATAAAAATGGTTTAGTATTAGTTAAATTATTTTTATTTAGTTGTTTGTAATCATATCAAATTAAATTATATAATAATTAATAGTAACAAGGGTATAAATTAATACTTCAAAATAAAGGGTATAAATGTCAAATCATTTATTTTTAAAAAAATTTATCTATAAAAACAAACAAGTTGATATTATATCCAAATGTGAGAAAAATAAAGAATAAACACATAATTCAGTTTCAGTTTTCGGTCTTCAGTTAAAAAACAAACGATCTCACTCTAATCAATAATTGTTTCAAGAAGGAGTGTTCTTGTAGAATTTTAGTCCATTTATGATTTTACATTTTTATTTAAATGGTCAGCCAATACCATGTGTCCGAAGGAATCCAAATTATGAGCTGTGATAAGGTTAATCACTTGCTACATAGGTCCTTTTCTTCTCTTTGAATATAATTATCTAGACATTTAAGCCCTTAGTATTCTTTTATTTGCACAACTACCATTCTATTATTGTTTTCCTCCAAAGCAAAAACCAGTATGATATTCAATCTCATTTCAACAGCTTCCCTCCAACAACAATTATATTCAATCTAGATATTTCACTTTGTATTTACTAGTATGGCAGAAAATTTCATCAAACATGGCAGAAAATTAAGACTCATTGTTGGGGATGTGCTTTTGGTAACATCTTTTTCTATTGAAATATATACTGTTGGAATTTAAGTTGGGATGTCTAGCCACTCCTGGATTGCAGATCGGAGGGAGTGGTTGGGAATGACTTGGTGGTGTGGAAGCCGGAGGTTTGTCATGGGAGACATATTGTGTCCACTCTCCAGCCATCCTTTCAAATTTCAGTGCCTCTTCTTCATATGTATAACCATATGCTGCCACAACCGGATCTTGCATCACTTCTTACAATTTGCATGAATGAATGAATATGTTGTGCTAAATGTTGGATATGGCTTGAATATTCCAATGGTTACCAAAACACGATTTACCAATGCAGAGACTTCCTGGAGACGTGAGAGCATTTGGGAGTATGAGGTTATGTTTGAGGGAGGTTTTGGAGGACGTGACGAATTGGAGAAACAAAGAACAACGCAAACCGTTGTCACTGCCGCTGTGGCTTAGACAGCGGTAATGGCAGCGGTAGGACATCACTGCCAATTTTTGCAAGCGTAAGCGAGAGCGGTCCAATTCTAGTGCTTCACGCTATGGGTGACGTTGTGGCTCTCATAGCGGCCATGGCAGCGGTCGACGTGATGCAGCGCATAGAGCACGGTTTTCTGAGTGATCAAGTTCAACACGGTTTAGGAAGCGGGTGGCCAACTGCAACTTGAATCGTAGTCAATCACAAACATGTGTTGAATCAGGAAATATTTATGGAAGAGGAAATATGTTGTTTCTAGAATTCTAATGGGAAAAGGATTTCTCCTTTACAAGAAGACTTATCATAAGAGGAAATAGAGTCTATGTGGAACAAGTAAATCTTGTATGTCTAGGAGATAGATTTCCTTGTTAGTTTAAACTCCATGTAATTCATATAAATAGACCATAATAACCAGGTTATTGGTGGTGGAGCAAAATAGCAAATACTAGAGAGATCTCAAAGAGAGCAATGGGTGTAATTCGGTTTGGGGTATTATTTAGAGAGAGATCCTGAGTGTATGGTTGTAACAATTTACTACATATTGGAACTTTCTCTTGTCGTCTTAACAGTCGTGGTTTTTTCCTTGATTTGGGTTTCCACGTAAATTCTTGTGTTGTGTGTGATTGGATTCAATTACTTCTCTTCATCTTACCTTTTCTTTGTTATTGTGTTTGTTTGTGTTCTATCCGGAAACGCTTCCACGCTTATAGTGACGTTTTGTTCACTAACATTAACATGTTTAAAATCAATAATGTTCAACATGTTAATGGAAGAAAATTTGCATCACATATTGTGTAAACGGGACATTTACCAGTAAGATGGGACAGATGAAATATGATGGAGGCTGGACTAGTCCAAAATGATGACGAGGCTCCACAAGCACCTGTCATTGGTTTAAGGACCCTCCATGCCTCTGATACGAGGTCTGGTCATTTGCTTGGTTAAATTTCTTTTAAAAAAAAAAAAAATTAAGTTGATCTCCACTGTCTATCATGGTAATAGACGGTGGAAACCAATCTTTTTAAAAAATATTTATTGAAATTTTTTTAAAAATTTTTTTCTTAAAGGAATGGTTTCTGGAATTTTGGTGAAGAAAATGATGGATCTCTACCATTTTTCTGGAATTTTTTATTTTCTTAAAATTTTAATTATATATATATACATGTATTTAATTCTCTTTTTTGTTGATTTTTTTTAAAAAATTAATTCTTTTTTTATTTAAATTAATTTGATCCCCAACATCCATCATGGTGATGGACGGTGGAGATCAATCTTTTTTTAAAAAAAATATATTTATTGAAAACAAATTAAAATTAGAGTAATCAGAAAATTATCAGTACTAATCCGAAACTACATATCTATAGCAGAGATGATAAAACAAAATTTGACAATATATTGCGTATATGCATAGCGACAGACATATGTTTTGTCCTCATATTTCTCAATTCCAGTAATCCTCAAAGCATAGTACATGGTGATCTAAAGGCTGTAAATGTTTTGCTCGATGCTAATTTTGTATGCAAAGCCGGATTCTTTTAAGAGAAGAACTCTCTTCCAAGTCAGACATTTATTCGTTCGGGATTATACTGTTACAATTGTTGACTGGGAGATCTTTATTGAATATAGCTGAGGAAATGCAAGATGTACTAGAATTAGATGGTGGGAATCTAGAAGGCTTTTTGGATTACACGGCTGGGGACTGGCCATTTGTGGAAGCAAAACAGTTGGTTCACGTGGCTTTTAGATACTTCCTTTAATAGCGAACCTAGATCAATTTGTTTGCGGACTAAGCAACCTTAGCCATAAGACTTAATTCTCACTAAAGAGATCAACAACCTAAGTGAATATCATGATATTAAAAAATGCAATTAATGCTAGGTTACACTAATGCTTATCTAGGATGAAAGATGACAATAATCACAATTCTAGATATCAATATTACTATATGACATAGCATACAACATAGCTATCAAAGATTAAGGAATCCTAGGCAATATCTATCAAAATACAACTCTCAATCAATCGACGCAATAATCTTAATCTTGTAGATAAAATATGTTCTGAAAGCATACAAGTAATAAATGAGATTTCTTGTTAAGTAAGACACTAAATATGGATGAAATTAGTGAACAACTTACCAAGCTAAGTGTGTTGAAGAAGACCCATGCATAGATGCATCCTAGATGATCGTAGATGATACTCGATGATGTTTGATGCACATGGATAGTGTTTGAGTAATCAAAATGAGTTCTTTAGTGATTTTCTTTCTTGGAGATTATGCTAAATTAAAAATATGATTTTGAACTATTAAGAACGACCTAAAGACAAAGAGGCATATATATAGGGTGTCAAAAATGAAATTACAGCGTTTTGATTAAGTGACACAATTTTTGCCTTGGGTACTGTACAGGTCGCTGTACGTAGGGCGACCTGTATAGCGCTCACCTAGGAAAACGAAGAACATTCTTCATAGTCACTCCTCGTACAGCGACTTTGTAGAGCAACCGTGCAGTGACTCAACTCTGTTCCTCTCGGGTCTACAATGGTCGCTATACAAGCACTGTACGTACAACGCTTTGTACAGTGACCGAAATAAATCGATCAAGTCTGTACAGTGACTGAGACAAAATCAATCAGGTCTCAGATGGGCGCTATATAAACAGCACTTTGTACAACGCCTCCCATACATAAGTGCATCCTGGGCCTAACATGATATGGCAATTATCAAAACAAGTTGCAATCAATTAAACAAGCATGAAGAGAGTTCACAATTATGAATGCACTTACATAAAGCACACAACATACAAGAAGTATAGATATGCATGAGTTGTGTGTGTGTGTAACTAGATATCTTCAATGCAATTAAGCACAAGTGATTTACCTTTGGAGTGCTTAACATTTTGAGGTCTTAAGAGGGCATTTGTTGAGCTTGATCACCAACAATTAGAAGCCTAAGCTACCCTTATATCACAAGCCCCAAATGTGGTTCGTCACCGAAATAAGCCAATCAAACTTTGAGAAACTTACAAAGGCCAATACCAGAAAACCCTACATCATTACTTTTGCCAAAAGCCTCAAATGATTTATTTTCATTTCTAGCACCAGACACCTTTTCAATCGAAATCTGATTGGGCAAGGATTTTGGAGCCGCCACTCCACCTATCATGGGACTAGGAATAATCAATTGATTTTATCTTAGGACTCCACACTTCTCGTAGAGATCAAAAGACCTATGATCCTCAGAAGCTGCAAAGTCACCCTTTCCTATCCCCAACCTTCTCGTGATCCAGTCGAAGTTGGCCAGAGCCGGATCTTCCCACACTTGAACTGAGAAAAAACTCTTACCAGACACCACCTTAATGACACTTGGGCACCACAAGCCATAAGGCAACAAAACTAGGGCTCTCCCCCTGAATAGCTTTTCCCTACAAATAGTTTCATTCTTTATCATTAAAGGCTCTCCCACAGCCCATCCCAACTTCATAAAAAAATTCTTCGCACCAGACATGCAGGGGAGTTCCCCTGAATTCAACCCATGATAATCTTGACTAGGGCGTTATAGTATCAGACCAAACTCCCATGAAGGAAAGGAAATCTTCCTATAAAAATATACTTCTAATGAAAACATCCCTGTCATTCATCAATTAGAAGACCCAAAGAATATTCATCAAGACTGGATCTGCCTATCACATAGCCCGTTAATCACTGGGGACACATCTAAAAACGTCTTAAGAACACCCATATCACATAACTTAAGATAGCTATCATCATGAGCGTCGTTGTCCCACTTCACAATCTCCACTCTATCCTTATCTCCTTCGTTATTGAGTTGAAACTCTCTTGATCTATCAAAGCGAACCTCATTAGTTTCAAAAGAATAGGATTCCTTGCAAGAACTCTTCACCACCTCCGCATATGACGACCCGACGAGGTTCCAAATGCCTTATTACCCTTTATGGCCTTCACCGAACTAAAGCCAAACTCACAGTTTTGCTTCCTCAAATGCCCTTTCACCACCCTACTCCTACTGTTCCAATCCAAAGAGGCAATCTTCGAAATAATAGGCCAACCATACACATGCATTCTATTCGTAAGACCAGCAACTCTAACTGCTTGTTCCCTAGTAGCAAAGTGAACAAAAGCGAAGCAACTTCTTCTAGACCTTGTTTTAGGAGACAGATAAAGATCTCTAACAATACCAAATGCTCTGAAAATTCCCCACAGACCCTTCTGATCCATGAAAGGGTTCAGATTGTCCACAAAATGGACAATAAGTTGGTTATGAAATCATTTTTTCCTTCCAGCCTACCAGAGGTTCTCTCTAGGCATTCTCTTTGTCCCCTTGTGAAGATAGTTAGATATATGAATTTTGGCATTTAAAACTTGAAGCTTATTGTAGATATCATTATTGTTTAATTATTGTTGCAGGTGCGGCTAGAAGATCTCTCAATCAATATTGGCAATAAAGAAGTAAATGATGTTACTCTCTGGTTCATTTAACAATTAGGATGAGTAATCATCTGGCACATTATCAACTTAATAACAAATGTTGGTGTAGTACCAACACTTGTGATCTTGTATTGAACTTATGTGATAATGGTCACAACAATTATTGTACATTATTCTTTGTATATTCAGTAAGGAACTGATGCTTATCTACTTTTTTTATATAAAGCTACAAATATGGTTTGTTATATGACCCAAAATTAGGGTTTATTGTTTTTCTCTGCACTAAAGCTCAGAAAATTGTTTTATTGGTGAAGTTGACCAAAAAGGCCAATCCTTACCACTCCACTGTAGCTATGGACTGCTTGTGGTGGTCCAATAATAGCTTCAGATTCTCATTACATTTATCAAATAAATTAACCAAACGGCTACATCACTGTTAGTCATTAGTGAATTACATCATACAAAGTTCTATAAAAATTGGTGAATTGGTAGATCAAGTTCTCTAACTCTAAATATTTCAGATTAATTGACATCACCTCCATGGATGGACCATCACATGGGCTAGGGTGGCTCAAGCCCACCCTGCCCAATCTTAAAAAAAATATAAAAAAAATTACAGAACATTATTTAATTATCATTTTAGATCCAATAAATAAAACTCCTTGTTGCTTCTCACTATCCTTTTCTCTTAATCTCTTGTTTCATTTTTATCATTCTAATTTATATTTTCAATTTTGACCCAAACCTACCATTCGAATAAAAGAGAGTTTTTAATAACTACTCTATCATACATATTCTTTCTCTAAAAAAAAGTTTGGTTTTCAAGTTATATATATTTTAATGAATTATATATATATATAATTTTGAAATTTTATTTTTTATCTAATTTATAATTTTTTAACTTTATATTATAATATTTGGTTAATATCGCTGCCAAAATAAAATATTTAGTCTTTAAACAAGATATTTTTTGTGAATTATATAAATTTGAATAATTTATTTTGTTTAGAAATTTTAAGGTTAATTTACTTTCAAAATTACAAAGTAATAATACATAAAGTGAGTAAAACAATAAGTGACTGAATTCAACTATATAATAAATTGTTTGGTAAAAATCTTATTGATGTTGTTTTGGTTTGACCTGAGCTATTTTTACAAATAAGGATTTGGTTTTAATTTTTTTTTATTAAGACTGAGCTCTTTATTGTGTTATGTTGATTGTAAATGAGTCTTCTGTTGATAGTCTTTTAGAATTTTTGACTAGAAATTTTTTATAAGAAAACGAAAGTCCAATTTCCTAAAGTGGATGTACATTTTGATGTGTAAATATGAGTGTCGAGGATTTCACCAAAATATTGGGCCTGCATGACCTTAGGTCAACATGTTGCTTAATTTTGCTAAAAAGAGTGTCCATTTTGATAATTTTACATTGTGTGTTTCTTTAATACCTTTTTTTTTCTTTAATTTGTTAACATATTTATTTAAAATATACATTGTGCAGTTTAAGGGTTGCCTTGTTTCTTTATTAGGTACATCTTTATTTCTCAATTATTAATATTTCTTGTCTAAGAGGTTTATTAATAATTTTTATTTTAGCCCACCCTAGTGATGTTACATCCCTAATCACCTCAACAAATGTATCACCACTAACATATCGAAAACCCTCCTTTGCCCACTGTAGTTGATTACATTTCAAAAATAAATAAATTATGTTTTCATATATAACACTAACATTCCAAGTTTTATGAACATTTCAAGTTTTTAATAAAGATTTCATGTTAGGAGGTTTTTAATTGAATCTCTTTGACTCTAGGATGATCAAGTCGTTAGGAGGTTCGTTGCTGACTAAAGGGGTCGGAGTAGAATCTGTGAGAGCAGCTGGTGGTATTATTACTCTATGGAATGAAGAATGTTTTGAAGTTAAGTCTTGCATTTCGAATGAAAGGTGTATTATAGCGGCATGTTTGTTAACTAAGTTGAAGAAGGAAATTGTTTTCTGTAATTTGTATGCTGTAAATCAAGAAAGTGAGAGGGTTGATCTGTGGAGATTTATTCTGAATGCTCAAGTTTCCCTGCCTAGTCCTTGGGTGATTGGGGGCGATTTCAACACCATTCTCAAGCAAGGTGAAAGAAAGGGTGGTGTGGGAAATGTTAGATCCATGCGAAACTTCAAGATTTTTGTTGATTTGGCCAATGTGATGGACATTCCCTTGCTTAGTTGATTGGTCCAACAATAGAGAAAATAAGTCTTGGGCTAGACTTGATTGCTTTCTTTGTGATCCGTTATTTCTTTCTTGGTTCCCTAATTGGGTCTAGAAGGGTCTTTGTAGGAGTTTTTTTGACCATAATCCGGTGATCAATGGGGAACCTTTGGTTGATTGGGGTCTTAGACCATTTAGGTTCATTAATGGATGGATGGATGGAGGATAAGGCTTTTATGGAAAGGGTTCGTCAATGTTGGAAGAGGAACAATGGGGGTAGCTCGGCTGGTTCTCAATTGTTCTTTAAATTGAGAGCAGTGAAAAGTCACTTGAAATTTAAAATGAATGGTGGGAAGTGGAATGAAGATCAAATAAAGATTTTAGAAGATGAGCTTGCAGTTTTAGAAGGAAAGACCGCTTCTCAGGGATGGTCGATGCAATTGAGACAGGAAAGATCTGCCTATTTGGTGAAACTTTGAAAGGAAATTTGAATTGATGAACAAAAATGGAGGCAAAACTTGAGGGTGAAATGGCTTAAGGATGGAGATAGAAACACTATATTTTTTTCACTTAATGTTCAATGTGAGAAAAAGGGTTAATTTTATTGGAGATTTGATGATTTCAAGCAGAAGATGTTCTAGTCCGGCTCTTGTTAGAGAGGGTGTGTTTTCATTTTTTAAAGATCAGTTTAAGAAATAGGGGGTTTATAGGCCGAGTATGACTGATCTTGTTTTGAAGCAGATCACAGAAAAGGAAAAGGTTGATTTAGAGGTGGAATTCTCTGTTGAAGAAGTATGGTCTGCTTTGTGTGATTGTGATGAAAATAAAGCACCGGGGCCTGATGATTTTAATTTAAATTTCATTAAGGCAAATTGGGAATTTATAAAAGACGATTTTATGAAATTCTTGTTTGAGTTTAATGAGGATGGGTCAGTAGTAAGTAATTTAAACTGCACTTTCATTGCTCTTATCCCAAAGATTAGGATGCTTGAATCTTTAGGTGATTACAGACCCATCGTTTGGTTGGCTCCTTATACAAGGTTCTGGCCAAGGTCCTTGCTAATAGGTTGAAACCAATGATGAATTCGGTGATTGGCTCGTCACAGATGGCTTTTGTTAAGAACAGACAGATTATGGATAGCTTTGTAATTACTGAGGAGGTGATTCACTCCTGGAAGAAAAAAGGTAATGGTGGAATTTTAATTAAGCTCGATTTTCAGAAAGCTTATGATAGTGTTGATCATGAGTTTTTAATGGAGGTTATAGAGAAGATGGGTTTTGGTTTGAAATGGCAACAATGGATTAAGTGGTTTATTGTTTCCCCCTCTATATCAGTTTTGGTGAATGGCTGCCCTACAAAACTATTTCAGTTAGAAAGGGAACTTCGACAGGGAGATTCTTTATCTCCGTTCCTGTTTAATATGGTTGTTAAAGTCCTTAGCAATATGCTTTCTAAAGCAAAAGGATTGGGCATGATTATGAGCAAAGGTTTTGGTGATTATTTTGTTCATATTACCCATTTACAGTTCGCAGATGATGCGGTTCTTTTCTTAGAACCTAAGATTGAGTACCTTTTAAGCACTAAGAGAATTCTAAGGTGTTTCGAATTAATTTCAGATATGAAGATTAACTTTCATAAATCTTGTCTCGTTAGAATTGGCAGGAATGTTTCTAGTGAGGTGCAATGGGCGACGGTTTTTAGATGTGTTGCGGCATCTCTTCCTATCACTTACCTTGGTCTTCCATTGGGTGGAATTTCTAGTAGGGAAGTGTTTTGGATTCTAGTTATTAAAAAGGTGGAACAAAGGCTTTCTCCATGGAAGAGAGCTTACATTTCAAAAGGTGGAAGACTTGTACTGATTAAGGTCATTCTGTCTAGCTTACATTCATACTACATGTCAGTTTTTTCTATTCCGGTGGGTGTAGCCAAGAAAATTGAAAATATATAGAGGGATTTTTTTTTTTTGGAATGATGGTTTTTGAAAAAGAAAGTTCTTGCAGTGGATTGGGTGACTCTGTTCAAAAATAAACGGTGTGGTGGTCTGGGTATAGGAAAGTTGAAGAACAAAGGTTTAAGTCTTATAGCCAAATGGATATGGAGGTTTGGTAGAGAAGAAGGTTCTTAGTGGAAAAAAGTTTTGTGTGCTAAGTATAAGCTTGGTCTCAATCTGATGTTGTGGGATGTTTTAGAAGTCAGAATTGGCTCCCAGTTCTTTAAGGCTGTTGGTAGATTTTTTGTGGATAGTCATCGCGCTTCAAGATTATCAACCAAGGTTTTCAGGTGGTGGTTGGTTGTAGCAATAGAATTCAGCTGTGGCAGGATATAAGATGGGATCATGTTCCTTTAAAGGTGGCATTTCCAAGAGTTTTCATGCTAACTTCCAACAAAACTGGGGTGGTTATGGAGTTCGGCTGGTGGGATGCCTCTTCTTGGATTTGGGTTGTCAAATTAAGAAGACCTTTGTTCAATTGGGAGTTAGACCAATGACATTGTTTTAGGGTGGTGTTGGATAGTATCAAAATGAGGAAAAATGTCCAAGATGCTTTGGCTTGGTCATTCTGTCCAAATGGGATTTTCTCCGTCAACTCTTTTCGAAGATGCCTGGAAGGTAATAGTGATCGTTTGGATGATAATTTTTCTTGTGGAAGGGGATTTGCCCACCTAAAATTGAGGTTTTCACTTGGCAATTACTTAAAGGAAGGGTTATGGTGAAAGAGGTTCTTAGAAAGTTTGGTGTTCATCAGTTAGCTGGTTATGAGTGTCATTTATATTCAGGCGGGATGGAGACGATTGATCACTTGTTTCTACTGTGTGACTAGTCAAGTAAACTTTGGAGGGAATGTATAGGATTGTGGGGTGTCAACAGTTGTTCAAATTCGACTATGATTGAATGGCTGATGGGCTGGAATGAATTATGTCCCTCGTGTTTTAGTAATAGAGCTTGGAATATTTTTGTTTTTTTGCTTTTATTTGGACAATTTGGGAGTGCCTTAATGAAGTGGTGTTTCATGGTATTCAAGCTAATCTTTGTTGGGCTATGGATACGATTAAATTTGAAGCACAAATGCAAGATGAATAAAATATGAATGAAGATGTGTGTGTGTGCAACTAATCTCTTCATGAGGCAAGTCAAGTGATTTACCTTTCGCTTTTGCTCTTGAAGTCAACGGAATGCTTGGAAGCTTGCCTTGATTAATCATCAAGAAGACCTACGCTACCCATTACAAAATCATCCCCAAATATGGTTTGTCAACGAAATAAGTCAATCAAAATATGAGGACCTTACAAGAGGAGATCAGTGCTCTCTTCTTTCTCTCCTGCCAAGTGATTGTAGTTAGAGGTTTTCCACGCAAATGGGTCCATGGTTTTGGATTCTATTGTGGATATGACGGTGCGGCTCTAATGATAGGGGTAGTTTCTGGTGTGGGTTTGATTGTGGTAGCCATTTTTGGTTTGACTGTGGGATTGATTTGTTTAATGATGATGAATCTGGATTTTGGTTTGATGATGATGAATCTGGATTTGGGTTTGATGATTATGAATCTGGATGATGTTGATGGTTTTGCTTGGGTTTGAATATAAATGATGATGATGATGATGGTTTTGGATACCGATTAATCTATATTTGGGTTGGCTTTGAATTGAATTTGATGGTGTTTTGTTTTGTTTTGTTTTTTTTTTTTTTTTTTTTTTTTTTTCATTTATTGATTTGGATTTGGCTTGAATCGAATTGCTTTTTTTTTTTCTTCTTTACCTTGAAACTGATGGCAATGGTGTTTTTATTTTCAATTTTGTTTTTTTATTTTTATTTTCAATTTGTTTTTTTATTTCAAAAATAATTCTGGTTTTTATATTTTTATATTTTAATAATAAAAAAATATTTTCCTTTTTATTATGTTTTTATTCTTTTTAATTCTTTAACTTTTTTAATACTTAGTTTTTTAATAACTTTGTAATATTTTGATACATTTATAAGATTAAAAAAAAAACAATTGTAATATTGATATGATATTATTTATTTTTAATGTATTGTATTAATATTCTTTGATTATTTAATTTTTTGAAGTACTTTAAAAAAAATAATAAGTTTTATAACATATGTCCATTTTTTATTGGACAATCCAAATAGGTCAAGTTATCAAATTATAAAAGGTTAATGGCAAAAGTGTCATTCTCATTAATGGTAAAAATATAAAGGATAAAAAGGTTAATTTGAATTTTCTGTTACATTTAACCGTTAAATTTAGGGTTAGATGGACCAAATTGATGTATTTATGAAAAGTAAGGGACCACGGGTAGTAAAAAAGTAAACACTATTTCATATAACTGGATAATGATTTTTTTAACTCATACTCTCTCTTGAAAAAAGATATTTAAATACGAACACTCTTGTTTGGATTTTCCAAACACACCGTTTGTCTCTAGTTGTGTTGTGTTGTGTTGTGATATTGTATTCTTGTCTCCATTACTTGATATTTGTATGCCATGGTTTATGAGGTGAATGTATCACATATAAGAAATGGTGTCAGGTTTGAACAATAGTCTTTGTGGAGAACAACGGTACAAGACATATAATTGGAGTTTTTGTCATAATATTATAGTGGTATAAATTATGATTAAGGGATTTATGATATAATTTGTATTAAAGGAAGTCATTACAAACTAATTTTTATTACTTTTAATCATTTTAGACTAGTTTATGTTTTATATTATAATACAGGCAAATGAGGAATTGGGGTCTAGCACAATTGATCTGTAGTAGTGTGTTTAGCATTTTTTTTTTTTTTTTTTGTCTTCTTTAATAAGTTTAATTATGGTAAAATTGTTATATAACTAAAAAAAAAAAAAAAATTAACATTGGGGCATAGAAAGATATTTAGTGAATTGCCAATAGTATCACTCATTACTAAAAGAGTTAATTGCATACATTTACCCTGATTATATGTATAATTACATAGAAAGCGGTAAAAAAATCATAATAACACTCACAACCGCTTGACTAGTTGACTAACGGTTGTCAAGTTGCTAACATTAGTCAATAAGTGAAAAGGGAAATACCAGTTTTGCCCTAAGAGAAATAATAATTAATTATATAAAATCAATAAATTAATTTAAAATAAAAAACAGAAAGATAATAATAAAAGATAAATAAAAAATAAAAAAATTAAGAAAAGTAATAAAAAAATCATAGAATATTTAGGAAAAAAACATTAATAATAACTTATTTCATTCACTCAACTTCTTCTTCCTTCTCTTCCACTTCTCTCACGCAAATAATCAAACACGGATGGGCCAAAAAAATTTTGAATTTTAAAAAAAAGTACATAATTTTTTTTTAAATGTATATTTTACATTTTAATATTGTAATTTTTCAGTTTTTGTCATCCCCCACCCCACCCCAACTAAGAATTTTTGTTTCGCCCTTGATTAAACACATCGTAGTCATCTCACACACGCAGTCTAGTATTGCGATGTCCAAAGGCTTTAATGGTCATCTATGGATCAAGTACACTATTGCATTGATTGCCTTTGCCCAGAATTGCTTCGGTAACTCTAACTGTAGTCGCATACTTATGGATCTCTTAGTCAATGTCCCGTTCACTCGCTCTACTATACCATTCTGCCATGGTGTCGCTGTACCCTGCAGACTTGGCTTTTACGGCTGTTTTCAGGCTTCAAAAACCCTACACACACAAAATCCAATTTTTATTTTTTTTTATAAAAAAAACCATAAAACCTCAAACCTCTTTTCTTTCCAATATATATGGCTTTTCGACAATTCTTCAAAATCCAAGCACAAACCCAATTATTTACAATGGCTTCATCATCCCAATTGTGCGAAACTTACTTTATTTTATTGAAAAAAACCCAAGTAGTTAACATCGAGAAAAATCACGTAAATTGGTTTACAATTCTTAACAAAAGTGCATCAGCATTTGGAATTCGTCTTTTGCCACAATTCTATGGGAAATCGGGAGAAGATCCTTACATCCATATCTATGGAACCCAATTTGATTGTGTTAAATAATTGTCTAGAAGAGAATCCATGATTTCTGGTGAATTTCCTTGTAGAATTTATTATCTTGTATGTGCATAAAGTGATGTTAGTCCTGATAGTTAATTTGGTTTTGAGATATTGATTTTCCTTTTTATAAATGTTAAGAGACAATGGATCAACCTAGATGCTAATTATGTTTTTGTTTTTTGATGAATCAATAAATATACAGTCAGGTTTAACAAAATTTGGATTTGTTTGAACTAGGTAAACGGTGGTTTTGTTTTCCTAACCATTTGTGGATTATTTGTTGTTGTTTATTTTGGTGCTTTTGGGATGGAAACAAGCCGAGTTGGTGGTTTCCAAAGTGGCGTGCCTGAAATGAAGCCTGAAGTTGCTATCTACCTATACACATGGAGGATCGGATTATTTAAATAAAATTGTAATTGTGGTAGATTTTGAGGGGTTGGGTCGGAAGCGTTAGGATTAATTACCTTAAAGGTAGTATTGATTTTGTAATAAAATATTCATTGATCGGAATAAAATTTATTTAATATTTTATGTTATTAATTATGGCATGAACATTACTTGATTGTTTAAATTGTAATGATTATGGCATGTTACACAAGATATCTAATATACAATTTTGATTAGTTAATAAAGCTTTCCATTTGGATATAGTAGCACATCAATCTCTGATATGATTGATTATTATAAAAGCCATGATTACCGCAGTTAAAAGTCTGTTAAAGCCCAGACATTTAAAAGTTGGTTTTCGGAAAAGACTTCTAGGATTTAGCTATTAGTTATCGGTAGTTATAGGGTTAATTGCATAAATATGCCCTCTATTTATCTAATAAAGTAAATGTTTAAACAAATATCCTATTCAAACACTCACATCCCAATTGAAATGTGTTTGGGGTATGTAAAGTTAATAGTGCCAATTGAAATGTGTTTGGGGTATGTAAAATAAAAAATATTGTACGATTTTTTCAATTTTTTAAATAAAGATTTTTTAATATTTTAAATAATAAAAGAAAAGATAAATAAGTTTTCAAGGGTAGTTTGGTCATTTCGGGATACAAAAGTGGTTAAAGGTTAAAGTTAACAAAAGTCTAATGACGGTAGGGTATATTTATGTAATCATTAGGAAAAAATAAATATTTATACAATTACACCTAAATTCAAGGTTGTTTGTGAAATTTACCCATCAAAATAACCTCTCCCTTTTACCCAAGGGCACTATTGACTTTCCATACCCCAAGCACATTCCAATTGGGATGTTTGTATTTGAATAGGGCATTTGTTTGAAAATTTGCTTTATTAGATAAATAGAGGGCATGTTTGTGCAATTAACCCGTAGTTAAATAGGAAAGAGTTGGTTATTTATTTATTTATTTTTATTTTAAATTTTTGAATACTTGAGTTATAAACTAACTGAGCCACTGTACAGTACTTGTGCAGTAGCTAGTTGAATCTCAAGGAAAAATCAAAACCTTAAACACGGAAATTTTCTAGACGAAAAAGTCTTGTTCCTATCAGGTCCAACTGCTTCCAGCAGCAAACTGTGTCTTTCCAATAGTGGCAGCCCAGTTTTCCCTATTTCTTTGCTCTCTTTAAGCAATTCAAACTCCCATCAAACAAGTCATTACTAATCTAATATAATATGTAAAAGCACAAATGAATGACAAGATTGGTAAATGAAAAGCATGATCATGTATGTGTGTGATTTCCCTTCGAGACACACCATTCCAAGCAACAATTCATCATAAATTGTGTTCGAAGTTCGGACCCCTAAACAAAAGACATAGAGATGATTTTATGTTGAATTATCACTCAGCTCTCTTCAACTATGTATTCAGGTATTGATTTTCTTCTCAAACCCGTTTTCATACGTGGGTTTTCTGCTTCATTACTCTTGGTTTTGTTACTTGCGTTGTTTGTTTCATGGATTTGCAATAAACTGAAGAGTCAAAGGAGAGGTTTAAGAACAGGAGGATTTTGTGGTATAAGTTCACTCTGTTTTGTTGTTCAGGTGTTCTCGTGTTTAATTTAGTTTTGTGTTTGTTGAGTTACTTCTATTGGTATATAAATTGTTGGTTTGATGAGAAAATTGTGACACTTTTGGACTTGGTTCTTAGGACACTTGGTTGGGGTACAATTTGTGTTTACTGGCATACCCAGTTCTTCAATTCAGGTGAACAAAGGTTCCCATTTTTATTGAGAGTTTGGTGGGGTTTTTATCTGTCTATTTCTTGTTATTGTCTTGTTATTGACATTTTTCTTTACAAAAAGCATGAGTCTTTACCAATTCAGTATTTTGTATCTGATATTGTCTCTGTTATCGCGGGATTGTTCTTCTGTTACATGTGGTTTTTGGGGGAAAATGAGGCTGATGATACCCTTCTTCGAGAACCCCTTTTGAATGGTGTGAGTAAGTCCAAAGGGGTTGATAGTCTGACCCCTTATTCAAATGCTGGTCCATTTAGTCTTCTTACTTTCTCTTGGATGGGTTCTCTATTTGCTAATGGTAATAAAAAAACTTTAGACCTTTAGGATGTTTCTCAACTTGATAGCGGTGATAGTGTAGTTGGAGCTTTTCCAATTTTAAGAAATAAGCTAGAGGTGAATGGTGGTGTGGTGAATAGAGTGACAACACTAAAGCTGGCACTTTTGTTCTTCTACACACAGTGGGAGGCGGGAGTTTCAAGTTGCAGCAGGTTGGGATAAGGGTTCGAGCAGTACTTGTTGCAATGATCTACAACAAGGGTTTAACCCTTTCATGTCAGGCTAAGCAATGCCACACTAATTTCATGACTGTTGATGCCTCAAGGGTTGGTGACTTCAGTTGGCACATGCATGATCCATAGATTGTCCTCGTGCAAATTGTTTTGGCCTTGTTGATCTTGTATAAAAATCTTGTGAAATGAAATTCCCAAGCTTCAGGGATGGGAAATGAAATTTTTATCTAAGATTATTGAGCTCAGAAAGACTGAGACTGGATGGTTGAAAAATTATGCTTATACTTCAGCCATTACAAGTTTTGTCTTCTGGGGTGCACCTACATTTGTGTCTGTGGTCACTTTTGGTGCTTGTATGCTTTTGGGAATCCCTCTTGTCTCAGGAAAGATATTATCTGCACTTGCAACATTCATGATTCTTCAAGAATTAATCTATGAACTTTCTGACTCAATTTCAATGATAATCCAGACTAAGGTTTCCCTTGATAGAATTGCATCATTCCTGCGCTTAATGACTTGCAGTCTGATGTTGTAGAGAAGCAGCCGAGAGGTTGTTCTGATACAGCAATTGAGGTAGTTGATGGGAATTTCTCCTGGGATAATGCTTCCTCAAATCCAACAATGAATGAGAGTTGCTGTTTGTGGTACTGTCGGCTCTGGAAAATAAAGCTTACTTTCGTGCATTTTGGGAGAAGTAACCAAAATATCTGGTACTCTTAAGTTGTGTGGTACAAAGGCTTACGTCGCTCAGTCATCATGGATTCAGAGTGGTAAGATTGAGGAAAATATTTTGTTTGGTAAGGAGAGGGACAGAGAAAAGTATGACAAAGTGCTTGAAGCATGTTTGCTAAAGAAGGACCTGGAGATTCTATCATTTGGTGATCAAACGGTTATAGGTGAGAGGGGAATCAATTTGAGTGGAGGACAAAAGCAAAGAATACAGATTGCCTGTGCTCTCTATCTATTTGTTTGATGATCCTTTTAGTGCTGTGGATGCTCACACTGAATCTCATCTCTTTAAGGTAAAAATCTGTTCCGTTCCTAAATTTGTAATGTTAATATTTCTGAACTACTCACAAGGATGAGTTCATGGTAATTGGTACTGACTGTGGTAATTTAACATTCAAGTAATTCCATTGCACTCCTATTGGATGTTAGCTATATCTTCTTCTATTTTAAAAAAATTGTACTTATTTAAGAAGAAAATAAGGAGCTCTTGTGCCTTTTATATTGCAGGCTCAGATTCTCTTTGAGATACTTCAAATTGGCAGCAATTATTGGATGGCCTGGGCAACCCCGGTGTCAAAGGATTTAAAACCTCCGGTTGGGGGATTCAAACTTTTATTTGTCTATGTAGCATTGGCTATTGGAAGTTCTTTTTGCATCCTTCCCAGAGAAACGCTTCTTGTAATTAACTTGCTGGTTACAAAACAGCCACTCTACTCTTCAATAAGATGCATTTGTGCATTTTCTGTGCCCCCAAGTGGACGAATTCTGAATAAAGTAAGTGAATATCAGTTCCAATCTGATGCATTATATTCAATTATTTGACACTGATCGATGTTTTCATCGATTTGAAAAATGTATTGGTTTGATGTGCATAATTAGCATTTCCTTTTACTTTATTTCTTAAACTTTGTGAAGTGTAAATTATACCATGTAATGCGTATTTGCTTAGTGAATTGGACTCTTGGCTCTGATGTCTGAACTGATTTTTGTTAAGCCATAGTCAGGTCACTGGGCAATCCCAATAAACAAAGGTTTCTATGAAATTGCTTTAACAAGAAAGTTCTGCATATAGTGGATAAGCAATGTTTATTCGGAGATTTTTCACTTTGTTTCTTGGGCAATTACCGAATAAGTCCGGACTTTTTTTTTTTCCAAGTAATTTTGTGACTTTTGCATCAGTGACCAAAGTAGTCCCTAACATTTTAAGTTGTGCTGTTTCCAAGTAATTGTTTTATTGGTGAAGTTGATCAAAAAGGTCGATCCTTGCCACTCTGACTCTAGCTATGGACTGCTTGTGGTGGTTCAATAATAGCATCAGATTCTCATTACATTTATCAAATAAATCAACCAAACGGCTACATCACGTTAGTCATCAGTGAATTACATCATACAAAGTTCTATCAAAATTGGTGAATTGGTAGATAAAATTCTCTAACTCTAAATATTTCATATCAATCGACCTCACCTCCATGGACGGACCATCACATGGGCTAGGGTGGGCTTAGGCCCACTTTGGCCAGTTTTAAAAAGAAAAAATTGCAGAAAACAGCCTTTGCACAATATTTAATTATCATTTGGGTTTTTGGCAAAACTGTCCTATTTTAGGGACTGAATTGCAAATCTACCTTAAAACCCAAATAAATTGCAAAAATGCCCTAAGATTCCCAAAATACCCTCACTCATAATTTCACCCCATTTCTTTCTCTACACCACCTTTTAGGTTATTTGAAGGGTAAGTATTACATTGTAAAATTATTTTTCCAACCTACTAATCCTTATTTTGACGATGGCATTCACATATCTTTACTTCTACATTTTTTTTTAAAAAAAAAATAATAAATTCGAAAGAGGTATTAAAACTATGTAAAAAAAAAAAGGGGGAATTGCACAAACATCTCTTGAGGTTTGATGAAATTGCACAGATATGGCAATTTTGGCTATATACACACAAACTTCCCTCAACATTTGAAAATTGTTACACAAACATCCCTTACCGTTAGATGGATCCATTCGTCAATGGTTAAAAGTGTAAAAAATTAATATACCATTTATTTTTATTTTAAATAAACTAAAAAATAAGATAAAAAAATATTTTAAAAAATATTTTAGAAAATATGAATATATCTTAAATCTGAAAGCTGGAGAAAAAAATTCATCTTTACAAAAAAAAAAGAAAAAGTTTTATAAACGATTTAATAATAAATAAATTTTAAATTTTAAATTTATTTAAAATCAAGAGGGAATTGCACAAACTTTTTTCTTTTAAGATCATTTTTTTTTCTAGCTTTCAGATTTAAGATACATTCATATTTTCTAAAAGATTTTTAATATTTTTTATCTTATTTTTGAATTTTTTATTTTGTTTAAAATAAAAATATAGGGTATTTTAGACTTTTTACACATTTGACCATTGATTAACGAATCTATCTAACGGTAGGAGATGTTTGTGCAACAATTTTCAAATGTTGAGATAAGTTTGTGCATATATGGTCAAAACTATTATATTTGTGTAAATTTTATCATCCCTCGCCCCCCCCCCCCCCCCCCCCCCCCCAAAAAAAAAAAAAAAGAAAAAAAACATCGATTGGGTCACCCTAGCCCAACGAAAAAAATCCATAGAGTAGTTTTTAATAACTACTCTATCGTACATACTCTTTCTCTAATTTTTATTTTTTTTCAAGTTATATATATATAATTTTGAAATTTTTGTGTTGATCTAATTTATAGTTTTTTAACTTTATATTATCATATTTGGTTAATTTTGTTGCCAAAATAAAAAATTTAGTCTTTAAACAAGATATTTTTTGTGAATTATATAAATTTGAATATTTTATTTTGTTTTGAAATTTTATGGTTAATTTACTTTCAAAATTACAAAGTAATAATATATAAAATGAGTAAAACATTAAGTGAATGAAGTCAACTACACAATAAATTGTTTGGTAAAAATCTTATTGATGTTGTTTTGGTTTGGCCTGAGCTATTTTTACAAATAAGTATTTTGTTTTAATTTTTCATTAAGATTGAGCTCATTATTGTGTTATGTTGATTGTAAAGGAGTCTTTTTTTGATATTTTTTTTTGTTGATTTTAACCGTCGAATTGAAATCAAGAGCACTGGTTTCAAATGGCGACTTAATTCGGCGTTTCATAATTGCCGATCAGAATCACTGATTTGGACCCGAGACATTAAATCAATCAGGTCTCAAAAAGCGGTTTCAATCTACGATCTGGTCACTGATCACAAACCACCGTTTCATCAAAAATGGTGAAGCCAAAGGAGAAGTCAAGAGCTTCTCCAATGGCGATCATTACGCTAAACCAAGTACACCAATGTGCACGTGCGGACGATTCCGAACATACTTCGGGAAATGAATTACACCACATTTAAGACTAACAAGACATGAGGTGCAAGTGTGGGATGTGAAGAATGCAAACATAAGAATTTGAAGCACAAATGCAAGATGAATAAAACATGCATGAAGATGT
Source organism: Acer campestre (assembly GCA_954870605.1). Lineage (NCBI taxonomy): Eukaryota > Viridiplantae > Streptophyta > Magnoliopsida > Sapindales > Sapindaceae > Acer > Acer campestre. The sequence continues at coordinate 33,602,257 of OX940801.1, forward strand.
GTGTGTGTGTGTGTGTGTGTGTGTGTAACTAATCTTTTCAAGAGGCAAGTCAAGTGATTTACATTTTGCTCTTGCTCTTGAAGTCAACGGGATACTTGGAAGCTTGCCTTGATAGTTATCAAGAAGACCTACGCTACCCATTACAAAATCATCCCCAAATGTGGTTTGTTAACGAAATAAGTTAATCAAAATATGATGACCTTACAAGAGGGGATCAGTGCTCTCTTCTTTCTCTCCCGCCGAGTGATTGTAGTTGGAGGTTTTCCATGCAAATGGGTCCATGGTTTTGGTTTCTGTTGTGGATATGACGGTGCGGCTCTAACGATAGGGGCGGTTTCTGGTGTGGGTTTGATCGTGGTAGCCATTTTTGGTTTGACTGAGGGATTGGTTTTGTTTAGTGATGATGAATCTGGATTTCGGTTTGATGATGATGAATCTGGATTTGGGTTTAATGATTATGAATCTGGATGATGTTGATGGTTTTGCTTGGGTTTGAATATAAATGATGATGATGATGGTTTTGGATATCGATTAATCTATATCTGGGTTGGCTTGAATTGAATTTGATGGTATTTTGTTTTTTTCATTTATTGATTTGGATTTGGCTTGAATTGAATTGCTTTTTTTTTTCTTTACCTTGAAACTGATGGCAATGGTGTTTTTATTTTCAATTTGTTTTTTTCTTTCAAAAACAATTCTGGTTTTTATATTTTTATATTTTAATAATAAAAAAATATTTTCCTTTTTATTATGTTTTTATTCTTTTTAATTCTTTAACTTTTTTAATACTTAGTTTTTTAATAACTTTGTAATATTTTGATACATTTATAAGATTAAAAAAAAAAAAAAACAATTGTAATATTGATATGATATTATTTATTTTTAATGTATTTAATTAATATTCTTAGATTATTTAATTTTTTGAAGTACTTTAAAAAAAATAATAAGTTTTATAACATATGTCCATTTTTTATTGGACAATCCAAATAGGTCAAGTTATCAAATTATAAAAGGTTAAATGACAGAAGTGTCATTCTCATTAATGGTAAAAATATAAAGGATAAATATGTTAATTTGAATTTTCTATTACGTTTAACCATTAAATTTAGGGTTAGAGGGATCAAATTAATGTATTTATGAAAAGTAAGGGACCACGGGTAATAAAAAAGTAAACACTATTTCATATAACTGGATAATGATTTTTTTAACTCATACTCTCTCTTGAAAAAAGATATTTAAATACGAACACTCTTGTTTGGATTTTCCAAACACACCGTTTGTCTCTAGTTGTGTTGTGATATTGTATTCTTGTCTCCATTACTTGATATATGTATGCCATGGTTTATGAGGTGAATGTATCACATATAAGAAATGGTGTCAGGTTTGAACAATAGTCTTTGTGGAGAACAACGGTACAAAACATATAATTGGTTGTGGAAAGAATTAACTTTAAGAAAAAGTGCTTTGATATAATTATTATATTATTTTGGAGTTTTTGTCATAATATTATGATTAAGGGATTTATGATGTAATTTGTATTAAAGGAAGTCATTACAAACTAATTTTTATTACTTTTAATCATTTTAGACTAGTTTATGTTTTATATTATAATAAGGGTAAATGAGGAATTGGAGTCTAGCACAATTGATCTATAGTAGTGTGTTTATAATTTATTTTTTTGTCTTCTTTAATAAGTTTAATTATGGTAAAGTTGTTATATAACAAAAAAAAAAAAAAAAAATTAACATTGAGGCATAGAAAGATATTTAGTGAATTGCCAATAGCATCACTCATTAATAAAAGAGTTAATTGCACAAATTTACCCTGATTATATGTATAATTACATAGAAACCGGAAAAAAAAAATTCATAATAGCACTTACAACCCCTTGACTAGTTGACTAACGGTTGTCAAGTTGCTAACATTAGTCAATAAGTGAAAAGGGAAATACCAGTTTTGCCCTAAGAGAAATAATAATTAATTATATAAAATAATTAAATTAATTTAAAATAAAAAAAAAACATAAAGTTGATAATAAAAGATAAATAAAAAATAAAAAAAATTAAGAAAAGTAATAAAAAAATCATAGAATATTCAGGAAAAAAAACATTAATAATAACGGATTTCATTCACTCAACTTCTTCTTCCTTCTCTTCCACTTCTCTCACGCAAATAATCAAACACAGGGTTGGGCCAAAATTATTGAATTTTAAAAAATATATATATAAAAAATTAAAAATGTATATTTTACATTTTAATCTTGTAATTTTTCAGTTTTTGTCATTCCCCACCCTACCCCAACTAAGAATTTTCGTTTCACCCATGATTAAACACATCGTAGTCATCTCACACACGCAGTCTAGTATTGCGATGTCCAAAGGCTTTGATGGTCATCTATGGATCAAGTACGCTATTGCATTGATTGCCTCTGCATAGAATTGCTTCGGCAACTATAACTGTAGTCACATGCTTATGGATCTCTTAGTCAATGTCCCATTCACTTGCTCTACTATACCAATCTGCCGTGGTGTCACTGTATCCTGCGGACTTGGCTTCTACGACTGTTTTCAGACTTCAAAAAACCTACACACACAAAATCCAATTTTTTTATTATAAAAAAACCCATAAAACCTCAAACCTCTTTTCTTTCCTATATATGGCTTTTCGACAATTCTTCGAAATCCAAGCACAAACCCAATTCTTTGCAATGGCTTCATCGTCCCAACTGTGCAAAACTTACTTTATTTTATTGAAAAAAACCTAAGTAGTTAACATCGAGAAATATCATGTAAATTGGTTTACAATTCTTAATAAAAGTGCATCAGCATTTTGAATTTGATGAAATATAACACTGCAATGTGCGACTCCATTTTAGTCTGGTGATGTGGCTTGTGGCAATGATTGGAAGAGATCGTTGACTAGAAAAGGTAATCTCCATCGATGGAGATCAACTTTTGCAGTGGGAAGAGATTGTGTTTATGGTGATTATTTAGGTTTATTAACTTTTTTTATTTCATTGAAATAATTGACATGTTAGGATTTGATTGGGCAATCTCATTTTTTTTCTTTATTTGTATAACAATACTCAACAAAAAGACCAAATTACCCTTTAATTGTTAGTGACCACCGTTAATCAACGGTTCAAGGGGTAGTGAGTGTTATTATGCTTTTTTCGGTGATTTCTGTGTAATTAAGCATAAAACCAAGGTAAGTTTGTGCAATTTACCCTTATTAAAACACTAATTTGGATTTAGCAGCATAAACAGGGGCTTTAAGGGTGGCTAGGGTTATATTGTAGCATCAAGAAAAGAACACTTCTTTTTCATTTTCTCGTCCTTTAACTGCCGCAAAAAAATAATATACTATGGTGTCGCTTATTCCTACAAACCCCTCACTTTCCTCGTACCTACATTGACTAGTCACCATTATTGTTGGATTCTCAAAGCAATCAACGTAGTAGAATTTAAGAATAGATCATTCTATTCTAGGTATGATTCTTAAACTTTTCTAATTGTTTGTGATGTGAAGTTTTTGTGGGTGGAGGAATGTTAGAAATTAAGAATCGATCATTCTATTCTAGGTATGATTCTTAAACTTTTCTAATTATTTGTGATGTGATGTTTTTGTGGGTAGAAGAATGTTATGTGTAGAACGTTTAAATTAAGTTTGTACGTTACAAATTGCATTGATCTTGAGTTAAAATAAACATTTGCTTTGTTTTTCTTTGCATTTCCATTCATTTATAAAATACTTTGAAAATTTTGATTTTGCAAGGAAGAATAATTAATTGAGTTTTAAATTGAGAGAGCTAATAATGAGGAATCTTGAAAATATTCCTTATAAAGTGATGACTTAAATTCTATTAAAACTTATCTGTTATATCTCTATTGCGATGCAAATATGTTTGCAAAACATGGTATGATCTAATTAAAAACCGTACCTTTATTTCTACACATCTCAAAAGTCACAACAATGAAGATACTCATCCTGTTGTCCGCAATACTGAACATGATTGTGACCCTGCATATCCATTTGTATTGCTTTGTTCCTTGATAAAACATTGGTACACATTTATCCTATCAAGTTCTCGATTGTCAATTTCCCATACCTGGTGAGCTTTTTGGTCCTTACAATGGCTTGTTTTTTGTATACCAAGAAGAGTATAATTGCATATATCTTTTGAATATCGCAACCAGAGAAACGAGAGCACTACCACAATGTAGATTTGTTGTTCCGCATAATATGACCTTAGCAATGCGTTTTTATTTCGGATGTGGATATGATCCACTTAGTGATGATTATAAGTTGGTTTTCTTGCGTCAATTTTCCAATGTAAATGGTTTTGATAATTTCGTAGACTCGCATGTTTCATTATACTCCTTCAATAATGATTCTTGGAGAGATTTACAAGTTGCTAGTTGAATGTTCCTCTAAAATCTTATACTTGAATGGAGTGTGTCATTGGTTAGCACCGAGAGAAATGGGTTCCAAATACATTATTCCTTCAGTTGATATCAGCAGCGAGATATTCCAAGAGATAGATTTACAAACACCTGGTTTCAGAGCAGAATGTCTAATGCCGGAGGTAGATAATGGCTCTCTCTATCTATTAACCCGACATTATAATCGTGAATTTGAATTTAGTATCTGGATGATGAGAGATGGATGATGACTATGAAAATGGACCGATGGGATATTGGAAGAATGACACCATTAATTTTATAATTCATGGACTTGGTGCAGACCATTTTCTCTTACTTTATCTTAACATGAAAGAAGAAATTGATCTTGGAATTCCATGGGTAGGGCCTGATGATTTTTTTAGATAGGGTATAGATAAATATATATTTTTTTGAACTGTAAGATATTATTAAGTACTCCAAAACAGCGGCAAACCAGCAGCCAAAACACAAGAGACCCGAAGCACAAGGCACCCAAAACAGGGCAAAAGGAACACCACACAAAAAACACACAAAACAGGAAGCAGGACCCAAGCAAAACAGAACAACAAAAAAACTATTGTAAATACTGTTTTTTGTGGAATTTGAGCTGGGTTTTTGAGGGAGAAGATGTGTAACATAACCACTTCACTACAAATTCAACTCTAGATGTCTAAAATCTCCATTAATGAAGATTTTGGTTCCAAATCTTCTCCAAAAATGGAGGAGAACCGGATTCTCCGTTAATGAAGATTTTTGCTCCTGATCTGCTACAAAAATGGAGGTAATCTAGAACTACAGCTCCTCCATGGAGAATCTCTATTATATATTTTTTCTCTCTAATTTGTTTTAATAATTTTATTGTTTGTGTTTCTGGATGAGATTGTGATGGTAAAGAAGATGAAGGGTGGAGAAGAAAGAAGCAGAATTATTTCGGGTTGTGATTTGCTTTGTGTTGAGATACGATTTGGTTTGTTTAGGGTTGTGATTTGGTCTCTAAAAATTGAAGGAGATGATGAAGTAGATTTTTTTTATTAATATTAAATTTAATTAATAAATTGTTAAAGTTAATGTGACGATATGTTATTGGACACTTTTTTTTTTTCATTTATTCAATAACAATGGAAAAATGCCAAATTATCTTTCCCTCCTTAGTGACTAATGTTCTCAATAGTTAGTCAACCATTAGTTAACAGGTCGATGGTAAATTAATGTTATTATAAATTTTTACCGATTTTAGTGTAATTATGCATATAACCAGTGTAAGTTTGTGTAATTTTCCCATAAAAAATTGGTATACAAATAATTTCTTTAGGTGGCAATATCTGCACCCTTTTAGATACAATGAAAGTCTAGTTTCATTCAAACGGGAAAGTGATTTCTTAGAAGATTTTGACATTCCATGGCATGTCTTGGGGAAGAGATTGTGTTTATGGTGATTTATGTTTTTTAATTTTTTTAATTTCAGTGAAATAAGTGACGTGTCAAGATTTGATTGGGCAATCTCATTTTTTTTTTCATTATTTGTTTAACAACACTCAACAAAAAGACCAAATTACCCTTTAACTGTTAGTGACTACCATTAGTCAACGGGTCAAGGGATTGTAAGTGTTGTTATGATTTTTTTCACCAATTTCTATGCAATTAAGCATATGTAATTTTGTGCAATTTGCCCATACTAAAACCCTAATTTTGATTGAGTATTATAAATAGAGTAATGCTACATTACCCAAATTTGGTGCCCAAATCTGGTACCCAAATTTGGTGCCCAAATCTGGTACCCAAATGATGTGGCAACACTTTAGTCCATTCATTTAAATCATCTAAATCTAATACAATTTAAATGAATGGACTAGAGTGTTGCCACATCGTTTGGGCACCAAATTTATGCAATGTAACATTACTCTTATATTTATGGGCTTTAAGTGTGGCTAGGGTTATATTGTAGCTTCAAGAAAATAACACTTCTTTTTCATTTTCTCTTCCTTTAGCCGCCACAAAAAATAATACACTGCAGTGTCTCTCTTATTCTTACAAACCTCTCACTTTCCTCGTTCCTACATTGACCGCTCATGATTATTGTTGGATTCTCAAAGTAATCAACGTACTGGAAATAAGAATCGTGAACATTTGATTTTAGGTATGATTCTTAAACTTTTATTATTGTTTGTGATGTGATTGCATTGATCTTGAGTTAAAATAAATATTTGCTTTGTTTATCTTTGATAAAAGCATTTCAATTCATTTATAAAATACCTTGAAATTATTTTTTATTTTTATTTTTATTTTTATTTTATTTTTTGCAGGGGGGAAGAATAATCAATTGATTTGTAGGAAAAATCGAGAGAGCTAAATAATGAGGAATGTTGAAAATATTCCTTCTGAAGTGATGACTTTAATTTTATTAAAGTTATCTGTTATATCTCTATTGCGATGCAAATGCGTTTGCAAAACATGGTATGCTCTAATTAAAAACCCTAGCTTTATTTCCAGTCATCTCAAAAGTCACAACAACGAAGATACTCATCTTGTTGTCCGCAATTATAACTATGATTGTGACCCTGCATATCCATTTTTATATGCGTTGTTCCTTGATAAAACATTGAAAGATTTATCCTATCAAGTTCTCGATTCTCAGTTTCCCATACCTGGTGAGCCTTTTGGTCCTTACGATGGCTTGTTTCTTGTATACCAAGAAGAATATAATCGCATATATCTTTTGAATATCGCAACCAGAGAAACAAGAGCACTGCCACAATGTAGATTTGTTGTTCCGCATAATATGACCTTAGGGACGCGTTTTTATTTTGGATGTGGATATGATCCACTTAGTGATGATTATAAGTTGGTTTTCTTGCGTCAATTTTCCGATGAATATGGTTATGATGATATCTTAGACTCGCATGTTTCATTATACTCCTTCAATAATGATTCTTGGAGAGATTTACAAGTTGCTGAACTAAGACGTTATTTCTGGCTTGAATGTTCTTCTCAAAACTCATACTTGAATGGAGTTTGTCATTGGTTAGCACTGAGAGAAATGGGTTCCAAATACGTTATTCTTTCATTTGATATCAGCACCGAGATATTCCAAGAGATAGATTTACCAACACATCCTTTAAATGGAGGATGTTCAATGCTGGAGGTAGTTAATGACTCTCTCTATCTATTAACTATACGTTATAATCCTGAATTTGAATTTAGTATCTGGATGATGAGAGATGGATGTTGGACCATACGATTGACTATGACTGGTGACTATGAAAATGGACCGACGGGATATTGGAAGAATGACACCATTTTTATTAGTCATGGACTTGGTGCAGAGCATTTGCTCTTACTTGATCTTAACAGCAAAGAAGAAATCGATCTTGGAATTCCATGGCATGATGATGTTTTTAGATACAACGAAAGTCTAGTTTCAATCAAACGAGAAAATGATTTCTCAGAAGTTTTTGACATTCCATGGCATGTCTTGGGTGTTATTTAGATACATTTTAACTTGAATTGTATGGCAATGTTTTCTTTAAAATTTTAAATGATGGCATATTATGGTACAAAATATATAGTTTCATTTGTAATTCTTGGTTTGTTTCTTTTTAGTTTCTATGTATTGTTGGACCGTTGAATGTGGCCTATATAATGAAACTAAAGCTTCATTTTTTATTTTTCCAGAATAACGGAAGGATTTGTTATATATACATAAAGAATAAACTCAAGCGTCAAGTAACAAACTTTGGAGAAATTTATTAATTAAAGAGAAAACACGATACAGTAGAGAAAATGAAGAAATTTATTAATAAGAGAGTAGATAAAATGAACACAAGTAAATAATGGGTTAATAGAAAAATGAAGTAACAGATGCATTGGAATTTGGGCATGCTTAAAATGTCTTCCTAAGCGTTGTATTCTCTGATTTATTATTATCAAATTCCTCCTAAAGCATTATTTCCAACTACTACTTATTAATTAGTCATTCCATAATCTCCTCTTGATTCAAAATTTTGTAGTGGTTTATATGATTCTGATTAGTGGTTTATACCTTCCTAACTGCGAGACGCTTTGATACAAAACATGTTCTTCACCGATCATCATAACTTTTCTTTTTTAAATCCGAAAAGATCATAATTATCGTAATTATATTAAATAACATTCACAAATAACAAACAAATATTATATTCACATAAAATTATAGCAATATCAGCCTCCAGATTGGAACTACACTGCCAATATCTACAAAATTTGTTCACCGAAACAAGAAAATTCAACATAAATCATCACCGACAAAAAACCTCAATATATATATTCCATAGAAACAAAATTTAATTTGCTAAAAATCACACAATTGCAATCTGTGTGAAACAAAATACAATGGCATGATCTACCAAAATCACACAATCCCTGCAGCTCAAACTAATCCGATGGACTCTTCAAATAACAAGGCTGCAAGCACAACCACTGATATTGCTTGTGAGTCAATAATCACCTGAAGGGAATGGAAACAATAGGTCGAGTCTAAAATCACTAGTAAAAAATGATAACAATTTGCAATCCTCTTGAGAGGCAAAGAGCTGATTGATTTAGCTAAAACCCAAGTAAAAGTGGTCATACAAATAATAGAGATACATCCTCAAACTATTAAATCTTCAAACTATAAAATCCTATCCCCACTTTTTGTCGACCTTACTTTTACAATTGTTTTTTAACCTTTTCATTTTCGATTAAGAAAAAAAAAAAAAACTATAAAATCCGACAACAAATTAAATCTTCAAACTATTACCTAATAAGTTTATTTTCTCTTTCTTTTCCTTCACGCATAAAACTTCCCAAGAAGCACTTATACTTCAAATTTTGAAATTTACAGAATACATTCTTCATCCTTAATTTCAATTAAAACCCAAAAAATCACATGAATGTTTACACACAACAATGGCTTGATTGAATTAATTATAATGGAAAAAAAAAAAAAAATCAACCTTAGAGAAATACTAACAGAGTTTACATTCACAGCCCAGGTGGATCGATCAGGGGCTGACACTGTTTCACTTGCAATCGAAACTGCCTTCAAAATGTTTCTCGATTATCTTCAAATCGATTACTTTCTAAAAAAAAAAAAAAAAATTGATTTGTAGATGAGAATAGAAGATAAGATGACCAAAGATGATGATTTTGAGAGAGAGAGACATATAAAAATGGCAAGCGAGTGTAATTTAAAAGTAAAAGAGACTTTTTATATTATTAATTTATTATGCTTCCAATTGTCCAAAACCAAAAGTACAATTATTAAAAGTTCGTACAATGATGTATTTAAGGACGTGGGAATATAATGGTTCCTTGACCACACGTCCTCACTGTATGACCCAATTCTTTTGCATTGCATGGAGCATAATTTGTAGCAGCATAGTTCACACACAATCTCACTTCAGCGAGGAAATTGTCTTTACAATGGAGCATTACATTTTGCATCTTTGTTTCACTACTTATTGCATTTAAGAAACTTGATGTTTTGTAACTGGTTCCATTCGGTACTACATCATTTCTAATTAGAGCCGCCAGGATGTCAAACTGGTTTCCCAAATTTATAGCCGATTGGAAGTATTGTTTTGGAGTTATTAGCATTTGTGTGCAACCGTGTTTTGTCCACTCATGTTTCCAAAAGTCTACATTTGTTTTGCTCGTGAAACTCGGCCAGTACTGGTTTAATTGTTGAACAAGTGTCAACTTTTGGTCACTTAACTACAAAACCAAAGATTAAGCAATTATTTATAATTAGTATTAATGGAAAAGAAAATGTAAATAAGAATTCATCTAGCTAGAGATAAAACTACTTACGAATGCAATGCTGGCTCGTTTTTGCACTTTCAATTCTAAAGTATTCCCGGCAGCATCCGTCGGGCAGATCCCATGTATTGTAAAGAACGATGCTGGAGGCTTGGTGCAGGTGGTTTCTATTAAACAGAAGGATGCCGGCCATGTCAGTACAAGCCATGAGTGATCGTATTTTCGTTTAGGTGGTGGCGGAGCTAAACGATCAGTTATGGAAAAGAGGTAAACAAGAGCAAACATAAGAGCACAGATAAGCTTCATGGTTGGCTGGTGATCAATGAGAGATGGTGATCAAAGTGCATGGCTCTTATATAATATGTGATAGCAGGTAGTCGGTGTATATGTGAATACATGCTATTTCTATAAAAATAATTTTTTTTCTGTTTTATTTTTTTCCACATTTGCATTGCTTCTATTATCTAGCTAATTGATATATGATATTTTACTGATACTTAATTTGTATTGAAATGAAAGAAATAAAAAGACTCAAAATGCACAAGATGAATGTTTGATAGAAGCTTACACACACAAATTGTCCACTTGGCCTTTGTATGTGTTTATTGAGTGAATGACACCGATACAATATGAAAGAAATCGAAACACTTTTCCATATTAAAACAAACAAGGGTTTAAATTAAATTAATGGTTATTTGTAGTGAGTTGCATGTGCACGATCTTTTATTTTGTTATATTAACTAGAGCTATCTTTTATTTTAAACACAAAAATAAAATAAAATAAAATAGAGCTAGCTGCAGCTATCTTTTTTTTTTTTTTTTTTTTATTAATTTATCTCTTTGTTTCTATGTCTAATATTATTTTAATCTATTTGTAGAATCAAGTCCAAAAAAAAAAAAAAAATGTCTAATATTAATTTTTTTTTTATTTTGTATTTTTGTATTTTTGTATTTTTTTTTGTATTTTCAGCACAAGTAATTAATTATTCAAATATCCTACTCAACAAATATATATCATCTAGATTGTTACGTAGTTCTTGGCCAACACATGGAGAAGCTCCAAGTAATTTTACTTGTTTTACACCACCTCTTCCAATACTATTATTCTATAATTTTACATGTTAAATAATCTATAATTATGGTTATGGAGTGAGTAGGTTGCCCCTTGTGTTGCAAGGTCTCACATGCATTAATTGAAGAGAGAATAGGAAGTGGGAAATCAACTCTCTTCAAACATTGTTTTGGATTGTTGAAGATTACACGGATGAGCAGATTTGGGTGGTGCGTTGATTAATTATGTTAATAATTAATCGAGTCTTTTATTCTTTTCTACATTAAAATCTCTTAAACCCAATTAAGGCTCGGTTTTTTTATTGGTGCTACTTAATTCGTTTTATAGAATAAGTAGTAGATAAATACGTTGGACTTTTAATTAATATCATAAGAGTTAACTACAATTATGGGAGATGTCTAACTCAAAAGATAAATATGGATCCACTCATAATATAATTTATAAAAGCCTATCAAAGAGTATGGATCAATCAACATTCAGAAGATGATACATGTGTAAGTAAATTATTTAACTTTGATAGTTTATTTGGATATTGTGTATTTGTGTTGCCATATTTTTATACCCATTTTATTTTATTTTAATGCGCATTTTATTTTAAATTTTTGAAATATTAATATCAACTTATATTTTGAATATCCATTTTATTTTATTTTAATGTGCATTTTATTTTAAATTTTTGAAATATATATTAAAATCAACTTATATTTTGAATATTTTATTCTATTTAAAATTGAAAATTCACACAGGTAGTATTTTTATCGGGCCAACTTTATTAATATTAACATTTTATATGGTCTATATATGTCCGAAAGCTAGACAAGGAAGAGTTTGAAATACTCTTTTCTTTGCCACCGTTTGGACTATATGAGATTCAAGGAATCAAGGGGATTCTCAAGCCATTGACATCATCAAATTCAGAGTTGCTTGGTGGTTCAAGCATCACGTGGAAGGCTGTTTAGACTCGATCACTGCTATTCTCCAAAATATTGATGAGAGCTGCTCTGTTTCCAAACCTAGAAAGGCTGTTAAAACAGATGACTGGCCCCCCCTCCCAATCGTAAGGTGCTTTGAAGTTTAATATGGATGGATCGACTAGGGGAAATGCAGGGTCTACCGGCATTGGAGGTGTCATGTGTGATCACAGAGGCAAGGTTCTTGGTTCTTTTTCCAGGTTAATTTGTTGGAAATGCGGAGGCAAACACAGCGAAGATTATTACAATCCATCAGGTTTGTGTATTGTGTGCTAGTTCGCTAGTTCTGATAGGAAAACAGATCACCAATATAAGCGATTCAAAGGTGACTGTTTCCTGGGTGAATGCGTCTGGTTTTGGAAGTCTGAAGCACGTAAACTACATTTACAACATTCGCACTTTTCTGAGTTTTTTGGGTAGAACAGCTGTAATTTTCAACCCGAGGTCAAGCAACTGCTTTGCTGACTCTTTGGCAAAGAAAGACTCGAATATGGATGGGGATATGGTTATGTGGGAGGTGGACTGATGTTTTTCTCTTCGTGTCTCTTTGCTGGGCTTTTTTGTGCCTTCTAGTCCTGTTTTTTCTCCATGCTGGTTTCTTTTCTGTTTGTGTGGCTTGCTTTCTTTCTCTGCAGGCTAGGGGTGGGCAAAAAACCAATAAACCGAATTACAGTGATAATGTTCGGATGTCTAAACTGATTCATAACATTAACCTGCAATATGTTATCAAATTATGTATCAATGAAGCAACAAATAGACAATGAAGAATATGTATCATTGAGAACATTTTACCTCCTGTTGAAATTCCGAGGGTCCTTGCAAGCTATCTAGGTTCAGCACCTTTATAGTTATTGGGGTGTGATGAAGTAAACCTTTATAAATACTTCCATATTCTTGTTCTGTGATCTTCAAGGATGGATCAAAATAGCGAGTTGCTTCGTGAATCTCTGATAAGGAGAACACGGGGAAGGACTGATGCATATATAAGCTGGAGGAAGCTTCAACAGCCTGTTTTTTCAAAAGATAATCTCAGTAACTTCTAACGCATTGTCATTTTCGTGTTCAACCAGGAACTCATTTTGTTCTTTCTTGTTAAGTTGTGAATGTTCCTCGGCTAACGATCTTTTATTGACCAATTTTTTCACCCTATTTTTAAAGATTGCAACTAGGCCTTCCAGTAAAGCTCGCTAATCTTGAGCACTTAAAGGTTCTTCATCCCACTGTGTTTTCATATTTTCAATATCTTCAATCAAATTTTCTAGTTCCACATCATCAATTTCTTTCCTGAATCTCAATTCCTCAGTGTATGATCTTTCTAATGCTCTAGCCTGCAAATTGGAAACTATGATTAGCATTTTGCATCAAGCGAGGTTTTCAGCTTCCGTGGCAAGTCATTAAATTAATTAATACAGGTGTGGTTAAACATTAGAGCCTCGATTTTTACATTGCATACAAATTTATAGGGAAAAGAATTCTCTTGAGTTATATATATATATATTATGCATTTCTTATCCACCATAAATTCTGTGCAAAACAAAAAAGCTCCTAAATAGAAAGAAAGAATTGATTAATAACAAAAGATTCACCTTCCAAATAGCCTCAGAATTTTCAGCTTTCACATGCTTGACCATCTCTTCAAGTGCTTCTCTTTTAAATTTATCACTGCTTCCTTCCTGCCAAAGTTCATGAATTATGGGGACTCGACAAAGTTATAACCAAAGAAGTTTTGAAGAAAAACTCGATTAAAAGGCTAATAGAAATAGGTAAAATGGATTTCACAACGAAAAATGAATGAGAATACAAGTTAAAATATGTGCACACATGCTCCAAGTTAAAAGTATTCATATGGGAATGAGTAAAGAATTTGCCTGTACCAGCTCATTGGAAGTGAGCAAATGATGAAGTTCATCTTCCGTTGGTGAATCAATTGATGCTAAAGAGCTTCTACCAGGGTTCGATCTTCCACTTTCAACGATTGAACTTGCTTGCAAATGCAATGACCGTAAGTATATGAGGTGTTCTCTGCAGATAAACCTAGTTTGACATGAAATAGGCATGTGGGCGTGCACATACATGGCTTTCTTGGACTTGATATAATCCATACTCCTGTAACATTGACACAATTATACGAACATTCTCAATGCATCAAACGTCAAGTAAATAATAATAATAATAATAATAATAATAAAAAGTATTCTGTGTAATTGTTACTCTGAATAGTGCTCGTTTGCTGCCGCTCCCATAACAAGCTTCTTGATAGAGTGTCTCTGCAGGAGCTCCACAATCCCCTTGCCAATATCATCAATCTCAATGTGCAGTCTTTTTGCATAAACCTAAACAGAAAATTAATTGTCAAAAACACAACCACAACTTATAGAATTGGTTTTAAAACAAGTAAATGTACTAGTTGTAGTACCCCAATTTGGTGACAAATGAGAATGTAATTGTCCAGAATCTTTTGCAGATTTTTCCTTTCACGTTGTACAACTTCCTTGGCTTCATATTTATCAAATAGAGCCTTACGTTCTTGGATTTTTTGCACAACCTTGCTATCAAGTAAACTGATGGGTTCATGTTCTTCAAGTCCACTCGTTGCATACTTAGTACGGACTACTCAAACCAACACACAACACACCACAACAAAAACAAAAAAGTTAAGAGAATCTAAAAGAGTTCATCAAAAATCGCATCTATTCTTCTAATCGTTAGTAACCATCATACCTAAGCACTCTAACACACCCCTCCGAAACAACCTAGGCTCTTATACTATGTCAGTAACCATCCGATCTAAAAGTTTAAGCTGAAACGAAAAAGAGCCCTACAACTCTAACACTAATTAATATCTCAATTATTACTACTTATCAAACGAAGGCTCCGGCATCACAAGTTACATATAAATAAAATTCAATTGTAAGAATGATAATACATAGTTAATTAATTGGTTGTATTATAAATGGGATTTTTTGAGCTTACGGGAAGCGATAATTTGAGGGAGCTGATGAACATGAAGAATGCAAAAATGGTTTCCTTGAAAACTCCGCAATGCCCATGATAATGTCAACTTGTTTTCATTCACATCCTTCCCCACAGCAACATATATTGTATCTTCTTCCATGGCTGAATGAGACTCCAAAATTCACTCTGTAACTTTATTTTTATATGATTGCAAACTTAACAAAGAAGTTTCCAAGGCAGAGTCAATGATGTAAGACAGATTTTATTTTAAGAAAAATATTATTTATATATTCTTGGTCCTTTTTTTCGTTAATTGTTTCAGGAAGGAGAGTTTTTGTAGAATTTTAGAGCCATTCGGTATAGTTTTTAAAACACGTTTTTCATTTTTAAAAATTGTTTTGTCTCTGTAAATCGCTTGAAAGGTGAGAGAGAGAGAAAGAGAAAAAAAATTGCAACTTGACTTTGTTGATTGTTTTGTTTCGGTAAATTACGAGGAAGGTGCTAGAGATAATGAAAGAGAAAATAGAAAGGTCAAAGACAGAAAATCTTTGTCCAAGAAAATAGAAACCCTTTCCCTTTACTCTTCTTCTCTTCTTCTCTTCCACGACATCTCTTCCTCTTTCCTTCTTTCTCTTCTTCTTCCATTTTCAACTTCAAAAATTCATGGATCTTATCAAATTCAACCCAAAATTTTGTAATAACACAAAACCCATGTAAAGGAAGTTTGTAATCTTAATAGAAGTTTGTAATCTATGTTACAAAAACAATAGAACCAAGAAACAGACTCAAAATGAAAAGGAAGTTACTCTTCCCATTAAAATGGAGAAATGATTTATAAGAGTATAAACAAAAAAACAAGCAACGTAAATTCACTTCTTTGATTTTTCTCTACAGAAACTTGAAGCCTTGAATGAAGACTTGGATGGATCTTGACATTTTTGACTTGCATTAAAAACAAGAATGCGCATTTGAATAATGTTGTTAAAGAAAATGTCAAAAACTCCAACTAACATTATATAAATATTTCCCTAGAAAATAAAGCACAAAAACCAAGTGAGAGAGAATCGTTTGAAAATAAATATTTTTTTTTAAAAATAAATAAATAAAAGATTCCAATGTAAAACCAAATTCTAAAATAAAATAAAAAAGTGAGTTTTTTTAGATGATTTTAAAGGGATTTCAGGGATGAAGGAAAGCTCATGAATCCATCAAAGACAGCTATTTTGTGTTCTGGTCATGGTCTTCTCTTACAAAAAGTTTTGATACAACAAAAAGACAAATTTTCTGGGTTTAGAATTTTAATATTAGAAAAAGAAATAAATTTTAAAAAAAATCTTTACAGATTCTTTAAAATTTTAATATTAGAAAAAGTAATAAATTAAAAAAAATTCTTTACAAATTCTTTAATATTGTAATAATGAAGATAAGAAGAGATGTCATGGAAGATAAGAAGATTAAAGGGAAATGTTTTTAAAAAATTAAAAAATTAATTGACTGGGGTAGTTTTGAAATTTTGGCTAGGGATTGAAAGAATTTATTGCAAAATGGTTATAAACAATTAAAATATGAAGCAAGGCCAAAAAAACATTTCCCATAATATATTTGGCTATATTTGAAAATTTTCTCTTAAAAAATATTTCCTACTAAAGATAATTATTTCCAATATTACTATGATTTTATATTATACAGATTTCTTTCTTTTGACATATTAGTAATGATAAATAACTATAAACAAAATAATAATAATAATAATAAACTTTAATCGCACTTTTGCTTTCAACACCATTGAACCTTTAATTTTTTTATTTATGTACAAATCAAAATCATTATTTATCATATCTTAACATTGAATAATATCTTATCAATATTTAAATAAAAATGGTTTAGTATTAGTTAAATTATTTTTATTTAGTTGTTTGTAATCATATCAAATTAAATTATATAATAATTAATAGTAACAAGGGTATAAATTAATACTTCAAAATAAAGGGTATAAATGTCAAATCATTTATTTTTTTAAAAATTTATCTATAAAAACAAACAAGTTGATATTATATCCAAATGTGAGAAAAATAAAGAATAAACACATAATTCAGTTTCAGTTTTCGGTCTTCAGATAAAAAAACAAACGATCTCACTCTAATCAATAATTGTTTCAAGAAGGAGTGTTCTTGTAGAATTTTAGTCCATTTATGATTTTACATTTTTATTTAAATGGTCAGCCAATACCATGTGTCCGAAGGAATCCAAATTATGAGCTGTGATAAGGTTAATCACTTGCTACATAGGTCCTTTTCTTCTCTTTGAATATAATTATCTAGACATTTAAGCCCTTAGTATTCTTTTATTTGCACAACTACCATTCTATTATTGTTTTCCTCCAAAGCAAAAACCAGTATGATATTCAATCTCATTTCAACAGCTTCCCTCCAACAACAATTATATTCAATCTAGATATTTCACTTTGTATTTACTAGTATGGCAGAAAATTTCATCAAACATGGCAGAAAATTAAGACTCATTGTTGGGGATGTGCTTTTGGTAACATCTTTTTCTATTGAAATATATACTGTTGGAATTTAAGTTGGGATGTCTAGCCACTCCTGGATTGCAGATCGGAGGGAGTGGTTGGGAATGACTTGGTGGTGTGGAAGCCGGAGGTTTGTCATGGGAGACATATTGTGTCCACTCTCCAGCCATCCTTTCAAATTTCAGTGCCTCTTCTTCATATGTATAACCATATGCTGCCACAACTGGATCTTGCATCACTTCTTACAATTTGCATGAATGAATGAATATGTTGTGCTAAATGTTGGATATGGCTTGAATATTCCAATGGTTACCAAAACACGATTTACCAATGCAGAGACTTCCTGGAGACGTGAGAGCATTTGGGAGTATGAGGTTATGTTTGAGGGAGGTTTTGGAGGACGTGACGAATTGGAGAAACAAAGAACAATGCAAACCGTTGTCACTACCGCTGTGGCTTAGACAGCGGTAATGGCAGCGGTAGGACATCATTGCCAATTTTTGCAAGCGTAAGCGAGAGCGGTCCAATTCTAGTGCTTCACGCTATGGGTGACGCTGTGGCTCTCATAGCGGCCATGGCAGCGGTCGACGTGATGCAGCGCATAGAGCACGGTTTTCTGAGTGATCAAGTTCAACACGGTTTAGGAAGCGGGTGGCCAACTGCAACTTGAATCGTAGTCAATCACAAACATGTGTTGAATTAGGAAATATTTATGGAAGAGGAAATATGTTGTTTCTAGAATTCTAATGGGAAAAGGATTTCTCCTTTACAAGAAGACTTATCATAAGAGGAAATAGAGTTTATGTGGAACAAGTAAATCTTGTATGTCTAGGAGATAGATGATGAGGTCGTTTGTGTACTCAACAAAATAGTAAAAATGATAGTTTTTGGTTGATTCTTGAAAACTCTTTTAAAGCCACTTAATCCTTTTAAAAATGTGATTAGATAGCAAAATAGTGAGCAAGTTCGTTCCACAGGGAATGGAGTGTTAATTAGATAAATTGACTAATCTTAAAACAATAAAACAAATCATAGAGTTGGATAAATGTGTGGTTTCTAAAGCCACCAATGCTAAACTACTCAAATGAAAATACACAAAAATGATATGAAAAATAGAATACTCAACACCTTGATAAGAATAGTGATAAAATCAATTAATGAGAGAACTAGGGAATAGATCGATTAACACTTGGATGTGGGCAAGCTACTAGCATCATTAATGTACCAATCTCATTATGTCAACCACTTAGAGGCTTAGATTAGTGGGGTTGATATACCCACCACTAATCTATCCTATCCAATGGGTTCTTAATCACACAAAGGTTGTCAATCCACATGTGAATATATAACAAATTATTCCACTCAAGATAGCTATCAACAAGTGATATACAAGTCAATTATAATGAATGAAATCTAATTAAATTGAATGAATAGAACACATAAGAGATTCATTACAAGCTAGACTAAACCCACAACCAATTGTTCCTCAAATCTATCCCCTAGATTAGGGGTTTAGTTACACATAATTGCAATAAATGAAAAGAAGTAAATGATAAGGAAATAACCCTTGAGTCACCTTCTTTAAGCTCAATCCTTCTTCTCCTCTATGCTCCTAGATGCAAGGAATGGAGGTTGAGGAAATGTCTTGGAATGTGGGTGTTTTGGTGGAAAGTTACTAAGGATTTTGGTGGAGAAAATGGTGGGATGAGGAATGATGTAGTGAAGTAATCAAGGTTTTGTGTTGAGGGTTGGATGGATTAGATGAGTTCAAGGAGAGAAATGGAGGATGATGAAAAATGTGCCATGGAAGATGATCTAGATCTGAAATTGAGTTCTCTGAATTTTTGCTCTGATTTTCGATGGTTTGAAAGTGAAGAGACGCTCATATATATACTCACTCATGGACATGTACTGGTAACGACTTGATTCGCTGATGTGGAGCCTTGGTCGCTCTTTGGTCGCTATGGCGACCATGGAGCGTAAAACGGTTAGATGAAAAGGTCGCTCTGAAAACCATCTTTCTCGCTCTTTGTCAAGTGGCGAACATGACCAAAATGTGTAGAGGTCGCTCTTTGTGCATCAAGGTCGCTCTGGCGACCATAAGTGGCGACCTTGGAAATGTGAAGAGGTCGCTCTTTGTGCATCAAGGTCGCTCTGGCGACCATAAGTGGCGACCTTGGAAAAGTGAAGAGGTCGCCCTTTGTGCATCAAGGTCGCTCTGGCGACCATAAGTGGCGACCATGCCTTGAGTGCACTAGGTCGCCACTTGCAAGGGAGGTCGCCAGAGCGACCCCAAGTGGCGACCACACCTGATTGTTTTTGTGACCTTCTGTCGCCATGGCGCTCAAGTGGCGCCCAAGTGGCGACCTTTTGATGCTTTTGGGAACTCTTCTGTCGCCATGGCGCTCAAGTGGCGACCTCCATTGCCCATGTGGCGAAAATGCTCTGTTCTTCTCATTTGTGAGACATTTTTGCACAAGTCCTCCACCTTTATCTCAATTGCTTCTGAAACCTAATAAAACCTGAAACACTCAATTTAACAACATTAAACACGGGGAAATGCCCGAGAATCAAGCAAAAAGAAACGGAAATGAGGGCCAAAATCATACCAATTTTGGCTTGATCAAATACCCCCAAACCAATCTTTTGCTAGTCCTCGAGCAAACATAATAACAAGCACACCCCCAAAAACATGCATAGAGATATTTCAAAGGTTTTTACTTCAAATGATCAATGTGCGAAGCCAAAATGAAGAGATTAAAACAGTTATGCCATGGTGAGGATTTAAACATGCAAGAGCGTGTATAGTTATGATCAAAAACGTGCCACCTTAGACATAATTGTACGCAATGCGATCTTACATTCAAAATGCCAAAGCTTCAAAGCAAAGGTACTATTAGTTTAGAATGTAATTCGCTTTGATACTAAATCTCACCGGATTCTCTCTTCTTTTCTCCAAGACTCCTAGGTTCACTCAAATATGTGCATGTGCAATATGAGTTCATGTTATGGCAACAAATTGATTGCACATGCTAAACATTAAAACGCAATTTTCTGAAAAGTGATCTCATGAATGGAATTGCAAGCCATGAATTAGAAAGAACATGCATCAACCAAATTGTACAAAATGGACAATCCTAAAGATCATGAAGGTCTTTTCTTTGGTTGTAATGGGGCCTAAGGTCATGGTGAAACAAAGAATGGACGAAATGGATATCAAGGGACCTAATGATTTCATTAAGGCATACATTCTAATTCTTTAAGTTCCACAAGATTCCCACATATGTTCACACTTCAAGGTGTCCAGGCTCACAATTACACATGTGTATGTTACTCCTATTTTCAACTTGAGTAGCTCAATTACTTCTCTTCCTTTTCTAGGCCCTTTGTGCCTAATTTCTTTATTCCTTTTTCTTTGTTTTTCTTTTATTGCCAATTCTTTTCTTTTCATGCTCTTCATTTCTTTTCTTTCTTTTCTTTTCTTTTCTCATTCTTTACAAGCTTTTGTTTTCTTTTTCATTTTCAAACATTTCTTGCTTTGCAAGACTCCTACACACATTCACATGCCTTGGTACACACCTTATATTTATACATTCAAAATTTTACATTGAGTTCCTAAGCCTTAGCGAATCGTTTGGTCAAGGTAGGTCAAGTATTTTAAGGCTATAAGGTTCATGTAGATGTGGTTTATGAAAGAAATGCTTCAAATGTGTTTGGCTTCAAAGGGGCTTGGGAGCACACATATTCAAGTGGTTGGAAGTGTTTAGGCCAAAAAGGTTTTCACATGCATCGCCTAAAATCATTTCTAAAGATTCGTCCATTAAGCAAAATAAGGCATCCACAAGCAGACCATAATATTCTATGGCAAACAACATTTAGAGCAAATGAGACCAAAACATGCTTGTATGAGTGTTTAGAGTGAGTGTTTAAAGAGTGAATGTTTACAACTCAACGTATGCTTTTAAAAGGCTGTGTTTGTGATCCTCACGGGAATCTCCACTATTAATTCTTAGCCTTCAAGCAAATTTGATCATTCACTCAACATTAAGAGAAAAAGATTAACGCATTTTGTTCAATGACACCCTAAGTGGCATGGTGTTAATCTAAACCAAACACTCACAAACATGCACAATTCCTCACTACATCATGTAAAGAACAATCTCCACAAGCAAAGCATGCTTAAATATGGCAATATCGCAAAAATTTTTGAAAATTTTGGCACACAATTCTTTCGAAAACCAAGCATCATGGTGTTGCGCAAAAGCACCCCCAAACCTAAATTTGACATTGTCCTCAATGTTCAAAGGTGGAAAATAAACAACAAGCGCAACCCACTAAGTTTCAAGCAATAACCCAACAAGCATGAGCAAAACAAAATATCCCATCATCCGGCATATTGCCCTCCAAATATTCATACACAAAATTCCAACAACACATATAGCAAAGAAGCACAAATGTCCTAAATCCACTACCAAAATCCAATTCACACCCTTATTCTATGCGGAAACAAAATAAAGGCAAAAATGAGAAATAAAGATTAAAGGAAAAGAAATGTGAATAAACATAAATCAACAAAAATATCCAACAAAATAATCCAAAAGTAAAAACATAAAACTAGAAATATCCCAACAAAACGATAGAAAATGCAAATGATGAAAAGATAACAACGAATCCTAGGAATGCTAGTAGGCCACTACTCTGAATCATCCTCCTCATCCTGCACTACTCTACCCTTCCCTTTCGGGTCCTTCCTTCTCTGCTCTCTAGCTAGTGCTGCTCTCCTAGACTGCTCCTCTCTCCATTTCCTCTGTGCTGCTGCCTCATCAATAGGAGGACCTCCCACATAACGGGGCCCCTGATCAGTCAAGGAACGGGCCATGGCCTCCTCCAACTGTGTTGCCTCCTCAACAGCAGACTGTGCAGTCTGAAATACAAAGTCAGGCTCCTCTGTGCCATGTCCTGAAGGTGCAGTGGGGGTAGGTGGAATCACTGTGGCAGGCTTCTTCGGTCTCCTGACATAAGGAGTGAGCCTAAGATCATGGCGGAGGTCTGTAAAGCCTGTGATCACTGTCTCACTCAAATCCTGAATAAGGCTTTCCAACCTCAGCTGCCTGTCCTCCAAGGCCTTTTGCCTTCCCTCAATATCAAGTTTATCAGCATGAAGGATATCAAAATCCCCAGTCTGAGTCCTCCTAATGCGCTGTACACCATCTAGAATCCGAAGACCCAACGGCTGCCCATGATCATCACAAATAGGAGTCTCCTCCTCCTCATCATCATCGTCCTCATCAGGGACTATTCTCTCAAATTCTTCCCTAACACTGGTTTCGGCCTCTGAACTCCGCACTCTCCTACGTTTTCCCCCAGTAGGCATCTCTCCACGCTTAATCATCAAACGTCTCCAGGTGGTCAAGTCCATATCTGATACGGGGGGCTTAAGTGTGTCCTCGGAGATATCCACACCCGCCAACTTGCAGGCTTCTGTGATCAAACAAGGGAAAGGGAGGATATCTGTCTCTGATTCATTCCTCCCAATCCGCTGAATCTCCATCTTTATGATAATCCCCACATCAATAGGCTGCCTCTCACTAATGCTATGTAGAATCCTGGCTGCCTCAAATGGAACAGTGGACCTGTGGGAAACCGGTCTCAGGGAAGAATGGAGGAAGATGTGCCAAAAGGCGTGCTCAATCTTCAAGTTTGACTGCCTGAGAGGGAACCGCTTCGCCATCCATATGGTCATAGGAGTGATGGTCATCGTATTTGCAAATTCCACCAAATTCTTTACGTACAAAGGATTCGTGGTGATCCCTTCCACCATCCTCTCACGTAAACCTTCAATTTCCAACAAAGTTGTCCCAAAATAGATGTTAATGTCCGGTGCGTTTAAGTACACGGGAACCCCTCTCACAAGAATGGGACCACCTCTCATATACTCTCCCGGATTCATCCCCGCGTAAAACTCTCTCACCAAACCTTCACTGTAATATGGCGGAGTAGCCGCTAATCCTCCCCATCCCAAGTCATTCACTGTTGTTGGGACAGGGGTATCCCTCAAGCTCTCCAAATCAATTCCCCTCTCAGGCCACATTTTCTTCTCAGCAAAAGTTTCCATACGATCATCGAAATTTCTGTTTAGTGTGCAGTCGGGAATTACCCTCTTCCTAGGAGTGTTGGTCTTGCTACCCTTGCCCCCCTTGTTCGGCAACTTCATCTTCGGAGCCATTTTTCACCCCCAAATTCGGACTAACTTTCTGACAGAAATCCGGCAGCACAACGGCACTATAATAACACTCCGGCACTCACCAATGTGCACCACAATCACCCAAATCCACTTCAATATTGTCACAATCACTTCTATATGAACAAATCACACAAAAAATCCAATCCTAAGCACTAATCACTTCAAATCAAACTCAAAATCACCCTTAGTAATTCTAGATGCAATGTAGGACGGATTTGATCAAAAGAATTGAAGAACTAGAGTGAATTCTTACCAAGTTTGGAGATTACGTGCGTGCCACGGCTTTGGAATTGAGAGAATTTGAGAAGAGAGGACTGTTGTGTGTGTGCGGCGTTATGTTTGAGCTGCATCCCTTATAAGTGAACGCCCTATGTCGCCACTTGTGTCCTCGGTCGCTCTGGCGACCAAATGGCGACCAAGAAGACATTTCTTGTTTGCATGTGGTCGCCATTTGCACAAGTAAGGTCGCTCTGGCGACCAAATGGCGACCATACCTGATAACAAAGGTCGCCATTTGCACAAGTAAGGTCGCTCTGGCGACCAAATGGCGACCATACCTGATAACAAAGGTCGCCATTTGCAACATGTGGGTCGCCCTGGCGACCATGTAAGTGGCGACCTCTGAATTCTTCATGTAAGAGAGGTCGCCATTTGTGTTCAAAGAGCGACCAAATGGCGAACCTGACTTAAAATCCTCTTCTAAGTGCATTTCATCACCTGCAAAGAACAAAATCCACAATAAGCTCATACTTCAACTTCTAACAAGGATGGAGGGACAATTATTCAGAAAAACAAAATGAACAAAAGAAAAACACACAACAAGCAAAAATTAAACACACACATAATTATTCATGGCATGAAATGTAAAAACCGAATATAAATCCAACTACCGCATCATACTATGCGAAATGGAATCTTGATACTCATCATCCAAGTCAATCATGTTATAACTCAATTTTTTCTTGACTACCCAAATTGGTCCTCTAGACTCATCTCGGACTTGATTGACCAAATCCTTCCTAACCCAAATTTGCTTAACATGGTTAGATCTCCTTAGAGGCCTATTTTTATCATTATAGGCATGCTTCAAAAATTCAAAACATTTAGACTTTACATGACCCTTTCTATGACAAAAATAACAAGTTAAAGGATATGAAGGAAATCTTCCCTTTTTCATTGGAGATTCATGTCTTGAGGGACCGTTATTGGTGAGTTCCTTGATGGCTTGATCCATCCGATCGATCTCCACCAAAAAGTCGCACTCCTTTACCTTAGCAACTTTCAAGGACATCTCCTTCTTGCTCAATTCCTCCTTCAACTCCTCAAGTGCCTTGTTCTTGGCATCTACATTCATGAGAGTCTTCCTCATCTTTCTTAAGGATTCTTCCTCAAATTCTTCGGTGAGCCTAGCCAAATCTTCAAGTTCTTTCACCGTCACCTCATTCTCCATTGTGAGAGCCACGTTGACCTTCTTAAGCTTATGATTTTTCCTTGCTAAGTCATCAAGCTTCTTTTCCAAGGCATACTTCTCCGCCTTAAGAACCTCTACCTCAAGCATGAGCTCTTGGTTGGAATTCTTGAGCTCTTCTATTTCCGAGTCACCTATACTCTCCACTTCGGCCTCTTGGCTATCCTTTTCAAACAATTGCACCAAATCACACACCTTTCCACCCGTTAACCTTGGTGAATGCAACTCAACCACATAGCAACTCTCAATGCTTTTTAGGTCATCATTGCATATGGTTATATCGATCTCAAGTTCCTTCTCAAATGCATGCATACAAACTTTCTTCTTGCAAACATCGATCTTCATTTGAGCGGTAGCCATGAATGGTCTACCAAGGAGAACTTGCCACTCCCTAACATCATTTGACTTGTCACCAATGTCTAGAACAACGAAATCCGTTAGCACCTTTACTCCTTCAATGACAATTGGGACATCCTTTAGTTCACCACATGATGAAAGTGAGGATTGATCCGCTAGCATAAGCTTCTTCCCGGATGGCTTCAATCCTACCAAACCCAACCTTTCATAAGTAGAAAGGGGCATCATGCTCACACTTGCCCCTAAATCTAGTACTCCTTTAAGCACTCCACTATTTCCTATTGAAATGGGAATCACAAAGCTTCCCGGATCTCCCACTTTCTGGATGTATGCTTCTTCAAACAACAATGCCTCATCTCTAGCTCCATCTTTCTTGACAAAACTTCCTTCCTTAGCTTGCTCTGTGTGGCTTGGAAACTTCCCCTTTTCTTGTTTTTGAAGAGCCTCGGCGATTTGCCCCATTTGGGTCTCCAATTTCCCAAAGGATGCCTCTAGATTGCCAAACCTTTGGCCACTAGCTTGCATGAAGCTTGTCAAGGTGTTCTCAGCTCTTTGGAACCCTTGCATCATACCTCTCATCTCTTCATCAATATTTCGGCGAGGTTGATACGAGCTTGGTTGAGCATTGTTGTTGTTGTTCCATTGGTTTCCTCCCCATTGGTTACCTCCTTGGGGAAACCCTCCTTGTGGGTATCCTCCTTGTGATTGGTTTTGCCGGTAGCCTCCTTGTGAGCTATTGCCTTGATTGTTCATTCCTTGTTGTTGACTTGGACGGTAACCTCCTTGTGAGCTACCTCCCTGATTGTACACTCCTTGTTGTTGATTTCCTTGTTGTTGGTTTCTTGGTGGTGGGTTTAGAATGTTGTTGTTGTTTGACCAAGAAAGATTTGGGTGGTTCCGCCATGGTTGAACATAGTTGTTTCCTTGACCTTGGAATCCCATAGCTTGAACTTCCTCGTGCTCTTGACCTTGACCTTGAAAAGTGTCCTCAAACCCTTCATTTTCATTAAATTGCCCGCTAGAGCTTCCTTCTTGTCTTCCTAGCAACTTAACTCCCGCTTTCTGCAACCCCAAACTTTCAATATGAGAAGTTAAGGTTTCCACCCTTTTGTTTATCCTTGAGATTTCAATTGCGGTTTCCGTGCTAGCATTCACATCAAACTTCCCACCTCGAATACTGTTGGCATTCCTTTGTTGAGAGTTTTGTGCCAACATCTCATAGATGTCGTAGATCTCCGAAGCGGTCTTGGTATCATAAGAACCTCCACAAGCGTTATCCACCAACACTTGGGAGAACCGAGTTAGACCCCCTTGGAAACAAGACACCTTGTATTCCTCAGTGAACATGTGAGGAGGGCATTGGGCCACAAGGCGTTGATACCTCTCCCATGATTCATGAAATAGCTCCCCCTCACTCTCATAAAAATCGGCTATCTTCACCTTCAACTCCTTTGCTTTCCTAGCCGGAAAGAATCTGTTGAAAAACACCTTGCAAATCTGGCCCCAACTCGTCAATGATCCCGGCCTAAGCCCCATGAGCCATGTCATAGCCGCATCCTTCATGCAATATTGGAAGCAACGCATTTGCAATTGTTCGCGTGTGAGCCGCATGATGGGGAAGGTCTCTATAATAGCACTATACTCCTTCATGAACTGGAGGCAGTCTTCATTCAGCTTCCCATGAAATGACGGCAATAAGTTGACGTGCATCGTCTTCAACTCATAACCCCTAGCCACCGGGTCTAGCACTATCGGTGATGGTTGGTTCCCGATATCCGGCAAGGCATACTCACCCATGGTCATCCTTTGACCCCGGTTGGTTTGAGTTTCTTCCGTCATCTCCTCTCTCAAAGGAGCTTCGTCTTCCCTACCATGTTGTTGTCCTTCGGTACTCATATCTTGACTTGGAATTGGTTCAAACTCTCTCACACGGCTAGTGCCTTCTAGTGGGGGATGAACACCTCTACCTAGAGATCTCCTACCGTGCATAAAACTGAGCACCTGAAAGAGGAATAAATAAAGAGATACAAGGAAAGAAAAGAAAGTAAAAACAACACTATGAACAAATCAATAATCACAAAACAAAATTTTAAACTAACAATTCACAAAATACCAATAAAATGCGAAGAAAAGTCAATATATGTAATCAACGCTACCAATTCCCCGGCAGCGGCGCCATTTTTGATGAGGTCGTTTGTGTACTCAACAAAATAGTAAAAATGATAGTTTTTGGTTGATTCTTGAAAACTCTTTTAAAGCCACTTAATCCTTTTAAAAATGTGATTAGATAGCAAAATAGTGAGCAAGTTCGTTCCACAGGGAATGGAGTGTTAATTAGATAAATTGACTAATCTTAAAACAATAAAACAAATCATAGAGTTGGATAAATGTGTGGTTTCTAAAGCCACCAATGCTAAACTACTCAAATGAAAATACACAAAAATGATATGAAAAATAGAATACTCAACACCTTGATAAGAATAGTGATAAAATCAATTAATGAGAGAACTAGGGAATAGATCGATTAACACTTGGATGTGGGCAAGCTACTAGCATCATTAATGTACCAATCTCATTATGTCAACCACTTAGAGGCTTAGATTAGTGGGGTTGATATACCCACCACTAATCTATCCTATCCAATGGGTTCTTAATCACACAAAGGTTGTCAATCCACATGTGAATATATAACAAATTATTCCACTCAAGATAGCTATCAACAAGTGATATACAAGTCAATTATAATGAATGAAATCTAATTAAATTGAATGAATAGAACACATAAGAGATTCATTACAAGCTAGACTAAACCCACAACCAATTGTTCCTCAAATCTATCCCCTAGATTAGGGGTTTAGTTACACATAATTGCAATAAATGAAAAGAAGTAAATGATAAGGAAATAACCCTTGAGTCACCTTCTTTAAGCTCAATCCTTCTTCTCCTCTATGCTCCTAGATGCAAGGAATGGAGGTTGAGGAAATGTCTTGGAATGTGGGTGTTTTGGTGGAAAGTTACTAAGGATTTTGGTGGAGAAAATGGTGGGATGAGGAATGATGTAGTGAAGTAATCAAGGTTTTGTGTTGAGGGTTGGATGGATTAGATGAGTTCAAGGAGAGAAATGGAGGATGATGAAAAATGTGCCATGGAAGATGATCTAGATCTGAAATTGAGTTCTCTGAATTTTTGCTCTGATTTTCGATGGTTTGAAAGTGAAGAGACGCTCATATATATACTCACTCATGGACATGTACTGGTAACGACTTGATTCGCTGATGTGGAGCCTTGGTCGCTCTTTGGTCGCTATGGCGACCATGGAGCGTAAAACGGTTAGATGAAAAGGTCGCTCTGAAAACCATCTTTCTCGCTCTTTGTCAAGTGGCGAACATGACCAAAATGTGTAGAGGTCGCTCTTTGTGCATCAAGGTCGCTCTGGCGACCATAAGTGGCGACCTTGGAAATGTGAAGAGGTCGCCCTTTGTGCATCAAGGTCGCTCTGGCGACCATAAGTGGCGACCATGCCTTGAGTGCACTAGGTCGCCACTTGCAAGGGAGGTCGCCAGAGCGACCCCAAGTGGCGACCACACCTGATTGTTTTTGTGACCTTCTGTCGCCATGGCGCTCAAGTGGCGCCCAAGTGGCGACCTTTTGATGCTTTTGGGAACTCTTCTGTCGCCATGGCGCTCAAGTGGCGACCTCCATTGCCCATGTGGCGAAAATGCTCTGTTCTTCTCATTTGTGAGACATTTTTGCACAAGTCCTCCACCTTTATCTCAATTGCTTCTGAAACCTAATAAAACCTGAAACACTCAATTTAACAACATTAAACACGGGGAAATGCCCGAGAATCAAGCAAAAAGAAACGGAAATGAGGGCCAAAATCATACCAATTTTGGCTTGATCAATAGATTTCCTTGTTAGTTTAAACTCCATGTAATTCATATAAATAGACCATAATAACCAGGTTATTGGTGGTGGAGTAAAATAGCAAATACTAGAGAGATCTCAAAGAGAGCAATGGGTGTAATTCGGTTTGGGGTATTATTTAGAGAGAGATCCTGAGTGTATGGTTGTAACAATTTACTACATATTGGAACTTTCTCTTGTCGTCTTAACAGTCGTGGTTTTTTCCCTGATTTGGGTTTCCACGTAAATTCTTGTGTTGTGTGTGATTGGATTCAATTACTTCTCTTCATCTTACCTTTTCTTTGTTATTGTGTTTGTTTGTGTTCTATCCGGAAACGTTTCCACGCTTATAGTGACGTTTTGTTCACTAACATTAACATGTTTAAAATCAAATAATGTTCAACATGTTAATGGAAGAAAATTTGCATCACATATTGTGTAAACGGGACATTTACCAGTAAGATGGGACAGATGAAATATGATGGAGGCTGGACTAGTCCAAAATGATGACGAGGCTCCACAAGCACCTGTCATTGGTTTAAGGACCCTCCATGCCTCTGATACGAGGTCTGGTCATTTGCTTGGTTAAATTTCTTTTAAAAAAAAAAAAAAAATTAAGTTGATCTCCACTGTCTATCATGGTAATAGACGGTGGAAACCAATCTTTTTAAAAAATATTTATTGAATTTTTTTTTAAAATTTTTTTCTTAAAGGAATGGTTTCTAGAATTTTGGTGAAGAAAATGATGGATCTCTACCATTTTTCTGGAATTTTTTATTTTCTTAAAATTTTAATTATATATATATACATGTATTTAATTCTCTTTTTTGTTGATTTTTTTTTTAAAAATTAATTCTTTTTTTATTTAAATTAATTTGATCCCCAACATCCATCATGGTGATGGACGGTGGAGATCAATCTTTTTTTTTTAAATATATTTATTGAAAACAAATTAAAATTAGAGTAATCAGAAAATTATCAGTACTAATCCGAAACTACATATCTATAGCAGAGATGATAAAACAAAATTTGATAATATATTGCGTATATGCATAGCGACAGACATATGTTTTGTCCTCATATTTCTCAATTCCAGTAATCCTCAAAGCATAGTACATGGTGATCTAAAGGCTGTAAATGTTTTGCTCGATGCTAATTTTGTATGCAAAGCCGGATTCTTTTAAGAGAAGAACTCTCTTCCAAGTCAGACATTTATTCGTTCGGGATTATACTGTTACAATTGTTGACTGGGAGATCTTTATTGAATATAGCTGAGGAAATGCAAGATGTACTAGAATTAGACGGTGGGAATCTGGAAGGCTTTTTGGATTACACGGCTGGGGACTGGCCATTTGTGGAAGCAAAACAGTTGGTTCACGTGGCTTTTAGATACTGCCTTTAATAGCGAACCTAGATCAATTTGTTTGCGGACTAAGCAACCTTAGCCGTAAGACTTAATTCTCACTAAAGAGATCAACAACCTAAGTGAATATCATGATATTAAAAAATGCAATTAATGCTAGGTTACACTAATGCTTATCTAGGATGAAAGATGACAATAATCAGAATTCTAGATATCAATATTACTATATGACATAGCATACAACATAGCTATCAAAGATTAAGGAATCCTAGGCAATATCTATCAAAATACAACTCTCAATCAATCGACGCAATAATCTTAATCTTGTAGATAAAATATGTTCTAAAAGCATACAAGTAATAAATGAGATTTCTTGTTAAGTAAGACACTAAATATGGATGAAATTAGTGAACAACTTACCAAGTTAAGTGTGTTGAAGAAGACCCATGCATAGATGCATCCTAGATGATCATAGATGATACTCGATGATGTTTGATGCACATGGATAGTGTTTGAGTAATCAAAATGAGTTCTTTAGTGATTTTCTTTCTTGGAGATTATGCTAAATTAAAAATATGATTTTGAACTATTAAGAACGACCTAAAGACAAAGAGGCATATATATAGGGTGTCAAAAATGAAATTACAGCGTTTTGATTAAGTGACACAATTTTTGCCTTGGGTACTGTACAGGTCGCTGTACGTAGGGCGAACTGTATAGCGCTCACCTAGGAAAACGAAGAACATTCTTCATAGTCGCTCCTCGTACAACGACTTTGTAGAGCAACCGTGCAGTGACTCAACTCTGTTCCTCTCGGGTGTACAATGGTCGCTATACAAGCACTGTACGTACAACACTTTGTACAGTGACCGAAATAAATCGATCAAGTCTGTATAGTGACTGAGACAAAATCAATCAGGTCTCAGATGGGCGCTATACAAACAGCACTTTGTACAACGCCTCCCATACATAAGTGCATCCTGGGCCTAACATGATATGGCAATTATCAAAACAAGTTGCAATCAATTAAACAAGCATGAAGAGAGTTCACAATTATGAATGCACTTACATAAAGCACACAACATACAAGAAGTATAGATATGCATGAGTTGTGTGTGTGTGCAACTAGATCTCTTCAATGCAATTAAGCACAAGTGATTTACCTTTGGAGTGCTTAACATTTTGAGGTCTTAAGAGAGCATTTGTTGAGCTTGATCACCAACAATTAGAAGCCTAAGCTACCCTTATATCACAAACCCCAAATGTGGTTTGTCACCGAAATAAGCCAATCAAACTTTGAGAAACTTACAAAGGCCAATACCAGAAAACCCTACATCATTACTTTTGCCAAAAGCCTCAAATGATTTATTTTCATTTCTAGCACCAGACACCTTTTCAATCGAAATCTGATTGGGCAAGGATTTTGGAGCCGCCACTCCACCTATCATGGGACTAGGAATAATCAATTGATTTTATCTTGGGACTCCACACTTCTCGTAGAGATCAAAAGACCTATGATCCTCAGAAGCTGCAAAGTCACCCTTTCCTATCCCCAACCTTCTCGTGATCCAGTCGAAGTTGGCCAGAGCCGGATCTTCTCACACTTGAACTGAGAAAAAACTCTTACCAGACACCACCTTAATGACACTTGGGCACCACAAGCCATAAGGCAACAAAACTAGGGCTCTCCCCCTGAATAGCTTTTCCCTACAAATAGTTTCATTCTTTATCATTAAAGGCTCTCCCACAGCCCATCCCAACTTCATAAAAAAATTCTTCACACCAGACATGCAGGGGAGTTCCCCTGAATTCAACCCATGATAATCTTGACTGGGGTGTTATAGTATCAGACCAAACTCCCACGGAGGAAAGGAAATCTTCCTATAAAAATATACTTCTAATGAAAACATCCCTGTCATTCATCAATTAGAAGACCCAAAGAATATTCATCAAGACTGGATCTGCCTATCACATAGCCCGTTAATCACTGGGGACACATCTAAAAACGTCTTAAGAATACCCATATCACATAACTTAAGATAGCTATCATCATGAGCGTCGTTGTCCCACTTCACAATCTCCACTCTATCCTTATCTCCTTCGTTATTGAGTTGAAACTCTCTTGATCTATCAAAGCGAACCTCATTAGTTTCAAAAGAATAGGATTCCTTGCAAGAACTCTTCACCACCTCCGCATATGACGACCCGACGAGGTTCCAAACGCCTTATTACCCTTTATGGCCTTCACCGATCTAAAGCCAAACTCACAGTTTTGCTTCCTCAAATGCCCTTTCACCACCCTACTCCTACTGTTCCAATCCAAAGAGGCAATCTTCGAAATAATAGGCCAACCATACACATGCATTCTATTCGTAAGACCAGCAACTCTAACTGCTTGTTCCCTAGTAGCAAAGTGAACAAAAGCGAAGCAACTTCTTCTAGGCCTTGTTTTAGGAGACAGATAAAGATCTCTAACAATACCAAATGCTCTGAAAATTCCCCACAGACCCTTCTGATCCATGAAAGGGTTCAGATTGTCCACAAAATGGACACTAAGTTGGTTATGAAATCATTTTTTCCTTCCAGCCTACCAGAGGTTCTCTCTAGGCATTCTCTTTGTCCCCTTGTGAAGATAGTTAGATATATGAATTTTGGCATTTAAAACTTGAAGCTTATTGTAGATATCATTATTGTTTAATTATTGTTGCAGGTGCGGCTAGAAGATCTCTCGATCAGTATTGGCAATAAAGAAGTAAATGATGTTACTCTCTGGTTCATTTAACAATTAGGATGAGTAATCATCTGGCACATTATCAACTTAATAACAAATGTTGGTGTAGTACCAACACTTGTGATCTTGTATTGAACTTATGTGATAATGGTCACAACAATTATTGTACATTATTCTTTGTATATTCAGTAAGGAACTGATGCTTATCTACTTTTTTTATATAAAGCTACAAATATGGTTTGTTATATGACCCAAAATTAGGGTTTATTGTTTTTCTCTGCACTAAAGCTCAGAAAATTGTTTTATTGGTGAAGTTGACCAAAAAGGCCAATCCTTACCACTCCACTGTAGCTATGGACTGCTTGTGGTGGTCCAATAATAGCTTCAGATTCTCATTACATTTATCAAATAAATTAACCAAATGGCTACATCACTGTTAGTCATTAGTGAATTACATCATACAAAGTTCTATAAAAATTGGTGAATTGGTAGATCAAGTTCTCTAACTCTAAATATTTCAGATTAATTGACATCACCTCCATGGATGGACCATCACATGGGCTAAGGTGGCTCAAGCCCACCCTGCCCAATCTTAAAAAAAAAATAAAAAAAATTACAGAACATTATTTAATTATCATTTTAGATCCAATAAATAAAACTCTTTGTTGCTTCTCACTATCCTTTTCTCTTAATCTCTTGTTTCATTTTTATCATTCTAATTTATATTTTCAATTTTGACCCAAACCTACCATTCGAATAAAAGAGAGTTTTTAATAACTACTCTATCATACATATTCTTTCTCTAAAAAAAAGTTTGGTTTTCAAGTTATATATATTTTAATGAATTATATATATATAATTTTGAAATTTTATTTTTTATCTAATTTATAATTTTTTAACTTTATATTATAATATTTGGTTAATATCGCTGCCAAAATAAAATATTTAGTCTTTAAACAAGATATTTTTTGTGAATTATATAAATTTGAATAATTTATTTTGTTTAGAAATTTTAAGGTTAATTTACTTTCAAAATTACTAAGTAATAATACATAAAGTGAGTAAAACAATAAGTGACTGAATTCAACTATATAATAAATTGTTTGGTAAAAATCTTATTGATGTTGTTTTGGTTTGACCTGAGCTATTTTTACAAATAAGGATTTGGTTTTAATTTTTTTTTTTATTAAGACTGAGCTCTTTATTGTGTTATGTTGATTGTAAATGAGTCTTCTGTTGATAGTCTTTTAGAATTTTTGACTAGAAATTTTTTATAAGAAAACGAAAGTCCAATTTCCTAAAGTGGATGTACATTTTGATGTGTAAATATGAGTGTCGAGGATTTCACCAAAATATTGGGCCTGCATGACCTTAGGTCAACATGTTGCTTAATTTTGCTAAAAAGAGTGTCCATTTTGATAATTTTACATTGTGTGTTTCTTTAATACCTTTTTTTTTTCTTTAATTTGTTAACATATTTATTTAAAATATACATTGTGCAGTTTAAGGGTTGCCTTGTTTCTTTATTAGGTACATCTTTATTTCTCAATTATTAATATTTCTTGTCTAAGAGGTTTATTAATAATTTTTATTTTAGCCCACCCTAGTGATGTTACATCCCTAATCACCTCAAAAAATGTATCACCACTAACATATCGAAAACCCTCCATTGCCCACTGTAGTTGATTACATTTCAAAAATAAATAAATTATGTTTTCATATATAACACTAACATTCCCAGTTTTATGAACATTTCAAGTTTTTAATAAAGATTTCATGTTAGGAGGTTTTTAATTGAATCTCTTTGACTCTAGGATGATCAAGTCGTTAGGAGGTTCATTGCTGACTAAAGGGGTCGGAGTAGAATCTGTGAGAGCAGCTGGTGGTATTATTACTCTATGGAATGAAGAATGTTTTGAAGTTAAGTCTTGCATTTCGAATGAAAGGTGTATTATAGCGGCAGGTTTGTTAACTAAGTTGAAGAAGGAAATTGTTTTCTGTAATTTGTATGCTGCAAATCAAGAAAGTGAGAGGGTTGATCTGTGGAGATTTATTCTGAATGCTCAAGTTTCCCTGCCTAGTCCTTGGGTGATTGGGGGCGATTTCAACACCATTCTCAAGCAAGGTGAAAGAAAGGGTGGTGTGGGAAATGTTAGATCCATGCGAAACTTCAAGATTTTTGTTGATTTGGCCAATGTGATGGACATTCCCTTGCTTAGTTGATTGGTCCAACAATAGAGAAAATAAGTCTTGGGCTAGACTTGATTGCTTTCTTTGTGATCCGTTATTTCTTTCTTGGTTCCCTAATTGGGTCTAGAAGGGTCTTTGTAGGAGTTTTTTTGACCATAATCCGGTGATCAATGGGGAACCTTTGGTTGATTGGGGTCTTAGACCATTTAGGTTCATTAATGGATGGATGGATGGAGGACAAGGCTTTTATGGAAAGGGTTCGTCAGTGTTGGATGAGGAACAATGGGGGTAGCTCGGCTGGTTCTCAATTGTTCTTTAAATTGAGAGCAGTGAAAAGTCACTTGAAATTTAAAATGAATGGTGGGAAGTGGAATGAAGATCAAATAAAGATTTTAGAAGATGAGCTTGCAGTTTTAGAAGGAAAGACCGCTTCTCAGGGATGGTCGATGCAATTGAGACAGGAAAGATCTGCCTATTTGGTGAAACTTTGAAAGGAAATTTGAATTGATGAACAAAAATGGAGGCAAAACTCGAGGGTGAAATGGCTTAAGGATGGAGATAGAAACACTAGATTTTTTTCACTTAATGTTCAATGTGAGAAAAAGGGTTAATTTTATTGGAGATTTGATGATTTCAAGCAGAAGATGTTCTAGTCCGGCTCTTGTTAGAGAGGGTGTGTTTTCATTTTTTAAAGATCAGTTTAAGAAATAGGGGGTTTATAGGCCGAGTATGACTGATCTTGTTTTGAAACAGATCACAGAAAAGGAAAAGGTTGATTTAGAGGTGGAATTCTCTATTGAAGAAGTATGGTCTGCTTTGTGTGATTGTGATGGAAATAAAGCACCGGGGCCTGATGATTTTAATTTAAATTTCATTAAGGCAAATTGGGAATTTATAAAAGACGATTTTATGAAATTCTTGTTTGAGTTTAATGAGGATGGGTCATTAGTAAGTAATTTAAACTGCACTTTCATTGCTCTTATCCCAAAGATTAGGATGCTTGAATCTTTAGGTGATTACAGACCCATCAGTTTGGTTGGCTCCTTATACAAGGTTCTGGCTAAGGTCATTGCTTATAGGTTGAAACCAATGATGAATTCGGTGATTGGCCCGTCACAGATGGCTTTTGTTAAGAACAGACAGATTATGGATAGCTTTGTAATTACTGAGGAGGTGATTCACTCCTGGAAGAAAAAAGGTAATGGTGGAATTTTAATTAAGCTCGATTTTCAGAAAGCTTATGATAGTGTTGATCATGAGTTTTTAATGGAGGTTATGGAGAAGATGGGTTTTGGTTTGAAATGGCAACAGTGGATTAAGTGGTTTATTGTTTCCCCCTCTATATCAGTTTTGGTGAATGGCTGCCCTACAAAACAATTTCAGTTAGAAAGGGAACTTCGACAGGGAGATTCTTTATCTCCGTTCCTGTTTAATATGGTTGTTAAAGTCCTTAGCAATATGCTTTCTAAAGCAAAAGGATTGAGCATGATTATGAGCAAAGGTTTTGGTGATGATTTT
The DNA here is from genome assembly GCA_954870605.1 of Acer campestre. Classification (NCBI taxonomy): domain Eukaryota; kingdom Viridiplantae; phylum Streptophyta; class Magnoliopsida; order Sapindales; family Sapindaceae; genus Acer; species Acer campestre. The sequence continues at coordinate 33,639,782 of OX940801.1, forward strand.
GTTCATATTACCCATTTACAGTTCGCAGATGATGCGGTTCTTTTCTTAGAACCTAAGATTGAGTACCTTTTAGCACTAAGAGAATTCTAAGGTGTTTCGAATTAATTTCAGATATGAAGATTAACTTTCATAAATCTTGTCTCGTTAGAATTGGCAGGAATGTTTCTAGTGAGGTGCAATGGGCGACGGTTTTTAGATGTGTTGCGGCATCTCTTCCTATCACTTACCTTGGTCTTCCATTGGGTGGAATTTCTAGTAGGGAAGTGTTTTGGATTCTAGTTATTAAAAAGGTGGAACAAAGGCTTTCTCCATGGAAGAGAGCTTACATTTCAAAAGGTGGAAGACTTGTACTGATTAAGGTCATTCTGTCTAGCTTACATTCATACTACATGTCAGTTTTTTCTATTCCGGTGGGTGTAGCCAAGAAAATTGAAAATATATAGAGAGATTTTTTTTTTTTTTTTGGGAATGATGGTTTTTGAAAAAGAAAGTTCTTGCAGTGGATTGGGTGACTCTGTTCAAAAATAAACGGTGTGGTGGTCTGGGTATAGGAAAGTTGAAGGACAAAGGTTTAAGTCTTATAGCCAAATGGATATGGAGGTTTGGTAGAGAAGAAGGTTCTTAGTGGAAAAAAGTTTTGTGTGCTAAGTATAAGCTTGGTCTCAATCCGATGTTGTGGGATGTTTTAGAAGTCAGAACTGGCTCCCAGTTCTTTAAGGCTGCTGGTAGATTTTTTGTGGATAGTCATCGTGCTTCAAGATTATCAACCAAGGTTTTCAGGTGGTGGTTGGTTGTAGCAATAGAATTCGGCTGTGGCAGGATATAAGATGGGATCATGTTCCTTTTAAAGGTGGCATTTCCGAGAGTTTTCATGCTAACTTCCAACAAAACTGGGGTGGTTATGGAGTTCGGCTGGTGGGATGCCTCTTCTTGGATTTGGGTTGTCAAATTAAGAAGACCTTTGTTCAATTGGGAGTTAGACCAATGACATTGTTTTAGGGTGGTGTTGGATAGTATCAAAATGAGGAAAAATGTCCAAGATGCTTTGGCTTGGTCATTCTATCCAAATGGGATTTTCTCCGTCAACTCTTTTCGAAGATGCCTGGAAGGTAATAGTGATCGTTTGGATGATAATTTTGCTTGTGGAAGGGGATTTGCCCACCTAAAATCGGGGTTTTCACTTGGCAATTACTTAAAGGAAGGGTTATGGTGAAAGAGGTTCTTAGAAAGTTTGGTGTTCATCAGTTAGCTGGTTATGAGTGTCATTTATAATCAGGCGGGATGGAGACGATTGATCACTTGTTTCTACTGTGTGACTAGTCAAGTAAACTTTGGAGGGAATGTATGGGATTGTGGGGTGTCAACAGTTGTTCAAATTTGACTATGATTGAATGGCTGATGGGCTGGAATGAATTATGTCCCTCGCGTTTTAGTAATAGAGCTTGGAATATTTTTGTTTTTTTGCTGTCATTTGGACAATTTGGGAGTGCCTTAATGAAGTGGTGTTTCATGGTATTCAAGCTAATCTTTGTTGGGCTGTGGATACGATTAAATTTGAAGCACAAATGCAAGATGAATAAAATATGAATGAAGATGTGTGTGTGTGCAACTAATCTCTTCATGAGGCAAGTCAAGTGATTTACCTTTCGCTTTTGCTCTTGAAGTCAACGGAATGCTTGGAAGCTTGCCTTGATAATCATCAAGAAGACCTACGCTACCCATTACAAAATCATCCCCAAATATGGTTTGTCAATGAAATAAGTCAATCAAAATATGAGGACCTTACAAGAGGAGATCAGTGCTCTCTTCTTTCTCTCCTGCCAAGTGATTGTAGTTAGAGGTTTTCCACGCAAATGGGTCCATGGTTTTGGATTCTGTTGTGGATATGACGGTGCGGCTCTAATGATAGGGGTAGTTTCTGGTGTGGGTTTGATTGTGGTAGCCATTTTTGGTTTGACTGTGGGATTGGTTTGTTTAATGATGATGAATCTGGATTTTGGTTTGATGATGATGAATCTGGATTTGGGTTTGATGATTATGAATCTGGATGATGTTGATGGTTTTGCTTGGGTTTGAATATAAATGATGATGATGATGGTTTTGGATACCGATTAATCTATATTTGGGTTGGCTTTGAATTGAATTTGATGGTGTTTTGTTTTGTTTTGTTATTTTTTTTTTTCATTTATTAATTTGGATTTGGCTTGAATCGAATTGCTTTTTTTTTTCTTCTTTACCTTGAAACTGATGGCAATGGTGTTTTTATTTTCAATTTTGTTTTTTTATTTTTATTTTCAATTTGTTTTTTTATTTCAAAAATAATCTGGTTTTTATATTTTTATATTTTAATAATAAAAAAATATTTTCTTTTTTATTATGTTTTTATTCTTTTTAATTCTTTAACTTTTTTAATACTTAGTTTTTTAATAACTTTGTAATATTTTGATACATTTATAAGATTAAAAAAAAAAAACAATTGTAATATTGATATGATATTATTTATTTTTAATGTATTGTATTAATATTCTTTGATTATTTAATTTTTTGAAGTACTTTAAAAAAAATAATAAGTTTTATAACATATGTCCATTTTTTATTGGACAATCCAAATAGGTCAAGTTATCAAATTATAAAAGGTTAATGGCAAAAGTGTCATTCTCATTAATGGTAAAAATATAAAGGATAAAAAGGTTAATTTGAATTTTCTGTTACATTTAACCGTTAAATTTAGGGTTAGATGGACCAAATTGATGTATTTATGAAAAGTAAGGGACCACGGATAGTAAAAAAGTAAACACTATTTCATATAACTGGATAATGATTTTTTTAACTCATACTCTCTCTTGAAAAAAAGATATTTAAATACGAACACTCTTGTTTGGATTTTCCAAACACACCGTTTGTCTCTAGTTGTGTTGTGATATTGTATTCTTGTCTCCATTACTTGATATTTGTATGCCATGGTTTATGAGGTGAATGTATCACATATAAGAAATGGTGTCAGGTTTGAACAATAGTCTTTGTGGAGAACAACGGTACAAGACATATAATTGGAGTTTTTGTCATAATATTATAGTGGTATAAATTATGATTAAGGGATTTATGATATAATTTGTATTAAATGAAGTCATTACAAACTAATTTTTATTACTTTTAATCATTTTAGACTAGTTTATGTTTTATATTATAATACAGGCAAATGAGGAATTGGGGTCTAGCACAATTGATCTGTAGTAGTGTGTTTAGCATTTTTTTTTTTTTTTTTTTTTGTCTTCTTTAATAAGTTTAATTATGGTAAAATTGTTATATAACTAAAAAAAAAAAAAAAAAAAAAAAAAAAAAAAAAATTAACATTGGGGCATAGAAAGATATTTAGTGAATTGCCAATAGTATCACTCATTACTAAAAGAGTTAATTGCATAAATTTACCCTGATTATATGTATAATTACATAGAAAGCGGTAAAAAAATCATAATAACACCCACAACCGCTTGACTAGTTGACTAACGGTTGTCAAGTTGCTAACATTAGTCAATAAGTGAAAAGGGAAATACCAGTTTTGCCCTAAGAGAAATAATAATTAATTATATAAAATCAATAAATTAATTTAAAATAAAAAACAGAAAGATAATAATAAAAGATAAATAAAAAATAAAAAAATTAAGAAAAGTAATAAAAAAATCATAGAATATTTAGGAAAAAAACATTAATAATAACTTATTTCATTCACTCAACTTCTTCTTCCTTCTCTTCCACTTCTCTCACGCAAATAATCAAACACGGATGGGCCAAAAAAATTTTGAATTTTAAAAAAAAAGTACATAATTTTTTTTTTTAAATGTATATTTTACATTTTAATATTGTAATTTTTCAGTTTTTGTCATCCCCCACCCCACCCCAACTAAGAATTTTTGTTTCGCCCTTGATTAAACACATCGTAGTCATCTCACACACGTAGTCTAGTATTGCGATGTCCAAAGGCTTTAATGGTCATCTATGGATCAAGTACGCTATTGCATTGATTGCCTTTGCCCAGAATTGCTTCGGTAACTCTAACTGTAGTCGCATACTTATGGATCTCTTAGTCAATGTCCCGTTCACTCGCTCTACTATACCATTCTGCCATGGTGTCGCTGTACCCTGCAGACTTGGCTTTTACGGCTGTTTTCAGGCTTCAAAAACCCTACACACACAAAATCCAATTTTTATTTTTTTTTATAAAAAAAACCATAAAACCTCAAACCTCTTTTCTTTCCAATATATATGGCTTTTCGACAATTCTTCAAAATCCAAGCACAAACCCAATTATTTACAATGGCTTCATCATCCCAATTGTGCGAAACTTACTTTATTTTATTGAAAAAAACCCAAGTAGTTAACATCGAGAAAGATCACGTAAATTGGTTTACAATTCTTAACAAAAGTGCATCAGCATTTGGAATTCGTCTTTTGCCACATTTGACCATATAGGGTATTTTAGACTTTTACACATTTGACCGTAAATTGGTTTATTTTATTGAAAATATAGGGTATTTTAGACTTTTTACACATTTGACCATTGACTAACGAATCTATCTAACGGTAGGAGATGTTTGTGCAACAATTTTCAAATGTTGAGATAAGTTTGTGCATATATGGTCAAAACTATTATATTTGTGTAATTTTATCAAACCTCGAGGGATGTTTGTCCCCCCCCCCCCCCCCAAAAAAAAAAAAAAAAAAAAAAAAAACATCGATTGGGTCACCCTAGCCCAACGAAAAAAATCCATAGAGTAGTTTTTAATAACTACTCTATCATGCATACTCTTTCTCTAATTTTTATTTTTTTTCAAGTTATATATATATATATATAATTTTGAAATTTTTGTGTTGATCTAATTTATAGTTTTTTAACTTTATATTATCATATTTGGTTAATTTTGTTGCCAAAATAAAAAATTTAGTCTTTAAACAAGATATTTTTTGTGAATTATATAAATTTGAATATTTTATTTTGTTTTGAAATTTAAGGGTTAATTTACTTTCAAAATTACAAAGTAATAATATATAAAATGAGTAAAACATTAAGTGAATGAAGTCAACTACACAATAAATTGTTTGGTAAAAATCTTATTGATGTTGTTTTGGTTTGGCCTGAGCTATTTTTACAAATAAGTATTTTGTTTTAATTTTTCATTAAGATTGAGCTCATTATTGTGTTATGTTGATTGTAAAGGAGTCTTTTTTTGATATTTTTTTTGTTGATTTTAACCGTCGAATTGAAATCAAGAGCACTGGTTTCAAATGGCGACTTAATTCGGCGTTTCATAACTGCCGATCACAATCACTGATTTGGACCCGAGACATTAAATCAATCAGGTCTCAAAAAGCGGTTTCAATCTACGATTTGGTCACTGATCACAAACCACCGTTTCACCAAAAATGGTGAAGCCAAAGGAGAAGTCAAGAGCTTCTCCAATGGCGATCATTACGCTAAACCAAGTACACCAATGTGCACGTGCGGACGATTCCGAACATACTTCGGGAAATGAATTACACCACATTTAAGACTAACAAGACATGAGGTGCAAGTGTGGGATGTGAAGAATGCAAACATAAGAATTTGAAGCACAAATGCAAGATGAATAAAACATGCATGAAGATGTGTGTGTGTGTGTGTGTAACTAATCTTTTCAAGAGGCAAGTCAAGTGATTTACATTTTGCTCTTGCTCTTGAAGTCAACGGGATACTTGGAAGCTTGCCTTGATAGTTATCAAGAAGACCTACGCTACCCATTACAAAATCATCCCCAAATGTGGTTTGTTAACGAAATAAGTTAATCAAAATATGATGACCTTACAAGAGGGGATCAGTACTCTCTTCTTTCTCTCCCGCCGAGTGATTGTAGTTGGAGGTTTTCCATGCAAATGGGTCCATGGTTTTGGTTTCTGTTGTGGATATGACGGTGCGGCTCTAACGATAGGGGCGGTTTCTGGTGTGGGTTTGATCGTGGTAGCCATTTTTGGTTTGACTGAGGGATTGGTTTTGTTTAGTGATGATGAATCTGGATTTCGGTTTGATGATGATGAATCTGGATTTGGGTTTAATGATTATGAATCTGGATGATGTTGATGGTTTTGCTTGGGTTTGAATATAAATGATGATGATGATGGTTTTGGATATCGATTAATCTATATCTGGGTTGGCTTGAATTGAATTTGATGGTATTTTGTTTTTTTCATTTATTGATTTGGATTTGGCTTGAATTGAATTGCTTTTTTTTTCTTTACCTTGAAACTGATGGCAATGGTGTTTTTATTTTCAATTTTTTTTTAATTTCTTTTTTCAATTTGTTTTTTTCTTTCAAAAACAATTCTGGTTTTTATATTTTTATATTTTAATAATAAAAAAATATTTTCCTTTTTATTATGTTTTTATTCTTTTTAATTCTTTAACTTTTTTAATACTTAGTTTTTTAATAACTTTGTAATATTTTGATACATTTATAAGATTAAAAAAAAAAAACAATTGTAATATTGATATGATATTATTTATTTTTAATGTATTTAATTAATATTCTTAGATTATTTAATTTTTTGAAGTACTTTAAAAAAAATAATAAGTTTTATAACATATGTCCATTTTTTATTGGACAATCCAAATAGGTCAAGTTATCAAATTATAAAAGGTTAAATGACAGAAGTGTCATTCTCATTAATGGTAAAAATATAAAGGATAAATATGTTAATTTGAATTTTCTATTACGTTTAACCATTAAATTTAGGGTTAGAGGGATCAAATTAATGTATTTATGAAAAGTAAGGGACCACGGGTAATAAAAAAGTAAACACTATTTCATATAACTGGATAATGATTTTTTTAACTCATACTCTCTCTTGAAAAAAGATATTTAAATACGAACACTCTTGTTTGGATTTTCCAAACACACCGTTTGTCTCTAGTTGTGTTGTGATATTGTATTCTTGTCTCCATTACTTGATATATGTATGCCATGGTTTATGAGGTGAATGTATCACATATAAGAAATGGTGTCAGGTTTGAACAATAGTCTTTGTGGAGAACAACGGTACAAAACATATAATTGGTTGTGGAAAGAATTAACTTTAAGAAAAAGTGCTTTGATATAATTATTATATTATTTTGGAGTTTTTGTCATAATATTATGATTAAGGGATTTATGATGTAATTTGTATTAAAGGAAGTCATTACAAACTAATTTTTATTACTTTTAATCATTTTAGACTAGTTTATGTTTTATATTATAATAAGGGTAAATGAGGAATTGGAGTCTAGCACAATTGATCTATAGTAGTGTGTTTATAATTTTTTTTTTTGTCTTCTTTAATAAGTTTAATTATGGTAAAGTTGTTATATAACAAAAAAAAAAAAAAAAATTAACATTGAGGCATAGAAAGATATTTAGTGAATTGCCAATAGCATCACTCATTAATAAAAGAGTTAATTGCACAAATTTACCCTGATTATATGTATAATTACATAGAAACCGGAAAAAAAAAAAATTCATAATAACACTTACAACCCCTTGACTAGTTGACTAACGGTTGTCAAGTTGCTAACATTAGTCAATAAGTGAAAAGGGAAATACCAGTTTTGCCCTAAGAGAAATAATAATTAATTATATAAAATAATTAAATTAATTTAAAATAAAAAAAACATAAAGTTGATAATAAAAGATAAATAAAAAATAAAAAAAATTAAGAAAAGTAATAAAAAAATCATAGAATATTCAGGAAAAAAAACATTAATAATAACGGATTTCATTCACTCAACTTCTTCTTCCTTCTCTTCCACTTCTCTCACGCAAATAATCAAACACAGGGTTGGGCCAAAATTATTGAATTTTAAAAAATATATATATAAAAAATTAAAAATGTATATTTTACATTTTAATCTTGTAATTTTTCAGTTTTTGTCATTCCCCACCCTACCCCAACTAAGAATTTTCGTTTCACCCATGATTAAACACATCGTAGTCATCTCACACACGCAGTCTAGTATTGCGATGTCCAAAGGCTTTGATGGTCATCTATGGATCAAGTACGCTATTGCATTGATTGCCTCTGCATAGAATTGCTTCGGCAACTATAACTGTAGTCACATGCTTATGGATCTCTTAGTCAATGTCCCATTCACTTGCTCTACTATACCAATCTGCCGTGGTGTCACTGTATCCTGCGGACTTGGCTTCTACGACTGTTTTCAGACTTCAAAAAACCTACACACACAAAATCCAATTTTTTTATTATAAAAAACCCATAAAACCTCAAACCTCTTTTCTTTCCTATATATGGCTTTTCGACAATTCTTCGAAATCCAAGCACAAACCCAATTCTTTGCAATGGCTTCATCGTCCCAACTGTGCAAAACTTACTTTATTTTATTGAAAAAAACCTAAGTAGTTAACATCGAGAAATATCATGTAAATTGGTTTACAATTCTTAATAAAAGTGCATCAGCATTTTGAATTTGATGAAATATAACACTGCAATGTGCGACTCCATTTTAGTCTGGTGATGTGGCTTGTGGCAATGATTGGAAGAGATCGTTGACTAGAAAAGGTAATCTCCATCGATGGAGATCAACTTTTGCAGTGGGAAGAGATTGTGTTTATGGTGATTATTTAGGTTTATTAACTTTTTTTATTTCATTGAAATAATTGACATGTTAGGATTTGATTGGGCAATCTCATTTTTTTTCTTTATTTGTATAACAATACTCAACAAAAAGACCAAATTACCCTTTAATTGTTAGTGACCACCGTTAATCAACGGTTCAAGGGGTAGTGAGTGTTATTATGCTTTTTTCGGTGATTTCTGTGTAATTAAGCATAAAACCAAGGTAAGTTTGTGCAATTTACCCTTACTAAAACACTAATTTGGATTTAGCAGCATAAACAGGGGCTTTAAGGGTGGCTAGGGTTATATTGTAGCATCAAGAAAAGAACACTTCTTTTTCATTTTCTCGTCCTTTAACTGCCGCAAAAAAATAATATACTATGGTGTCGCTTATTCCTACAAACCCCTCACTTTCCTCGTACCTACATTGACTAGTCACCATTATTGTTGGATTCTCAAAGCAATCAACGTAGTAGAAATTAAGAATAGATCATTCTATTCTAGGTATGATTCTTAAACTTTTCTAATTGTTTGTGATGTGAAGTTTTTGTGGGTGGAGGAATGTTAGAAATTAAGAATCGATCATTCTATTCTAGGTATGATTCTTAAACTTTTCTAATTATTTGTGATGTGATGTTTTTGTGGGTAGAAGAATGTTATGTGTAGAACGTTTAAATTAAGTTTGTACGTTACAAATTGCATTGATCTTGAGTTAAAATAAACATTTGCTTTGTTTTTCTTTGCATTTCCATTCATTTATAAAATACTTTGAAAATTTTGATTTTGCAAGGAAGAATAATTAATTGAGTTTTAAATTGAGAGAGCTAATAATGAGGAATCTTGAAAATATTCCTTATAAAGTGATGACTTAAATTCTATTAAAACTTATCTGTTATATCTCTATTGCGATGCAAATATGTTTGCAAAACATGGTATGATCTAATTAAAAACCGTACCTTTATTTCTACACATCTCAAAAGTCACAACAATGAAGATACTCATCCTGTTGTCCGCAATACTGAACATGATTGTGACCCTGCATATCCATTTGTATTGCTTTGTTCCTTGATAAAACATTGGTACACATTTATCCTATCAAGTTCTCGATTGTCAATTTCCCATACCTGGTGAGCTTTTTGGTCCTTACAATGGCTTGTTTTTTGTATACCAAGAAGAGTATAATTGCATATATCTTTTGAATATCGCAACCAGAGAAACGAGAGCACTACCACAATGTAGATTTGTTGTTCCGCATAATATGACCTTAGCAATGCGTTTTTATTTCGGATGTGGATATGATCCACTTAGTGATGATTATAAGTTGGTTTTCTTGCGTCAATTTTCCAATGTAAATGGTTTTGATAATTTCGTAGACTCGCATGTTTCATTATACTCCTTCAATAATGATTCTTGGAGAGATTTACAAGTTGCTAGTTGAATGTTCCTCTAAAATCTTATACTTGAATGGAGTGTGTCATTGGTTAGCACCGAGAGAAATGGGTTCCAAATACATTATTCCTTCAGTTGATATCAGCAGCGAGATATTCCAAGAGATAGATTTACAAACACCTGGTTTCAGAGCAGAATGTCTAATGCCGGAGGTAGATAATGGCTCTCTCTATCTATTAACCCGACATTATAATCGTGAATTTGAATTTAGTATCTGGATGATGAGAGATGGATGATGACTATGAAAATGGACCGATGGGATATTGGAAGAATGACACCATTAATTTTATAATTCATGGACTTGGTGCAGACCATTTTCTCTTACTTTATCTTAACATGAAAGAAGAAATTGATCTTGGAATTCCATGGGTAGGGCCTGATGATTTTTTTAGATAGGGTATAGTTAAATATATATTTTTTTGAACTGTAAGATATTATTAAGTACTCCAAAACAGCGGCAAACCAGCAGCCAAAACACAAGAGACCCGAAGCACAAGGCACCCAAAACAGGGCAAAAGGAACACCACACAAAAAACACACAAAACAGGAAGCAGGACCCAAGCAAAACAGAACAACAAAAAAACTACTGTAAATACTGTTTTTTGTGGAATTTGAGCTGGGTTTTTGAGGGAGAAGATGTGTAACATAACCACTTCACTACAAATTCAACTCTAGATGTCTAAAATCTCCATTAATGAAGATTTTGGTTCCAAATCTTCTCCAAAAATGGAGGAGAACCGGATTCTCCGTTAATGAAGATTTTTGCTCCTGATCTGCTACAAAAATGGAGGTAATCTAGAACTACAGCTCCTCCATGGAGAATCTCTATTATATATTTTTTCTCTCTAATTTGTTTTAATAATTTTATTGTTTGTGTTTCTGGATGAGATTGTGATGGTAAAGAAGATGAAGGGTGGAGAAGAAAGAAGCAGAATTATTTCGGGTTGTGATTTGCTTTGTGTTGAGATACGATTTGGTTTGTTTAGGGTTGTGATTTGGTCTCTAAAAATTGAAGGAGATGATGAAGTAGATTTTTTTTATTAATATTAAATTTAATTAATAAATTGTTAAAGTTAATGTGACGATATGTTATTGGACACTTTTTTTTTTTTCATTTATTCAATAACAATGGAAAAATGCCAAATTATCTTTCCCTCCTTAGTGACTAATGTTCTCAATAGTTAGTCAACCATTAGTTAACAGGTCGATGGTAAATTAATGTTATTATAAATTTTTACCGATTTTAGTGTAATTATGCATATAACCAGTGTAAGTTTGTGTAATTTTCCCATAAAAAATTGGTATACAAATAATTTCTTTAGGTGGCAATATCTGCACCCTTTTAGATACAATGAAAGTCTAGTTTCATTCAAACGGGAAAGTGATTTCTTAGAAGATTTTGACATTCCATGGCATGTCTTGGGGAAGAGATTGTGTTTATGGTGATTTATGTTTTTTAATTTTTTTAATTTCAGTGAAATAAGTGACGTGTCAAGATTTGATTGGGCAATCTCATTTTTTTTTTTTCATTATTTGTTTAACAACACTCAACAAAAAGACCAAATTACCCTTTAACTGTTAGTGACTACCATTAGTCAACGGGTCAAGGGATTGTAAGTGTTGTTATGATTTTTTTCACCAATTTCTATGCAATTAAGCATATGTAATTTTGTGCAATTTGCCCATACTAAAACCCTAATTTTGATTGAGTATTATAAATAGAGTAATGCTACATTACCCAAATTTGGTGCCCAAATCTGGTACCCAAATGATGTGGCAACACTTTAGTCCATTCATTTAAATCATCTAAATCTAATACAATTTAAATGAATGGACTAGAGTGTTGCCACATCGTTTGGGCACCAAATTTATGCAATGTAACATTACTCTTATAAATATGGGCTTTAAGTGTGGCTAGGGTTATATTGTAGCTTCAAGAAAATAACACTTCTTTTTCATTTTCTCTTCCTTTAGCCGCCACAAAAAATAATACACTGCAGTGTCTCTCTTATTCTTACAAACCTCTCACTTTCCTCGTTCCTACATTGACCGCTCATGATTATTGTTGGATTCTCAAAGTAATCAACGTACTGGAAATAAGAATCGTGAACATTTGATTTTAGGTATGATTCTTAAACTTTTATTATTGTTTGTGATGTGATTGCATTGATCTTGAGTTAAAATAAATATTTGCTTTGTTTATCTTTGATAAAAGCATTTCAATTCATTTATAAAATACCTTGAAATTATTTTTTATTTTTATTTTTATTTTTATTTTATTTTTTGCAGGGGGGAAGAATAATCAATTGATTTGTAGGAAAAATCGAGAGAGCTAAATAATGAGGAATGTTGAAAATATTCCTTCTGAAGTGATGACTTTAATTTTATTAAAGTTATCTGTTATATCTCTATTGCGATGCAAATGCGTTTGCAAAACATGGTATGCTCTAATTAAAAACCCTAGCTTTATTTCCAGTCATCTCAAAAGTCACAACAACGAAGATACTCATCTTGTTGTCCGCAATTATAACTATGATTGTGACCCTGCATATCCATTTTTATATGCGTTGTTCCTTGATAAAACATTGAAAGATTTATCCTATCAAGTTCTCGATTCTCAGTTTCCCATACCTGGTGAGCCTTTTGGTCCTTACGATGGCTTGTTTCTTGTATACCAAGAAGAATATAATCGCATATATCTTTTGAATATCGCAACCAGAGAAACAAGAGCACTGCCACAATGTAGATTTGTTGTTCCGCATAATATGACCTTAGGGACGCGTTTTTATTTTGGATGTGGATATGATCCACTTAGTGATGATTATAAGTTGGTTTTCTTGCGTCAATTTTCCGATGAATATGGTTATGATGATATCTTAGACTCGCATGTTTCATTATACTCCTTCAATAATGATTCTTGGAGAGATTTACAAGTTGCTGAACTAAGACGTTATTTCTGGCTTGAATGTTCTTCTCAAAACTCATACTTGAATGGAGTTTGTCATTGGTTAGCACTGAGAGAAATGGGTTCCAAATACGTTATTCTTTCATTTGATATCAGCACCGAGATATTCCAAGAGATAGATTTACCAACACATCCTTTAAATGGAGGATGTTCAATGCTGGAGGTAGTTAATGACTCTCTCTATCTATTAACTATACGTTATAATCCTGAATTTGAATTTAGTATCTGGATGATGAGAGATGGATGTTGGACCATACGATTGACTATGACTGGTGACTATGAAAATGGACCGACGGGATATTGGAAGAATGACACCATTTTTATTAGTCATGGACTTGGTGCAGAGCATTTGCTCTTACTTGATCTTAACAGCAAAGAAGAAATCGATCTTGGAATTCCATGGGTAGCGCCTGATGATGTATTTAGGTACAACGAAAGTTTAGTTTCAATCAAACGAGAAAATGATTTCTCAGAAGTTTTTGACATTCCATGGCATGTCTTGGGTGTTATTTAGGTACATTTTAACTTGAATTGTATGGCAATGTTTTCTTTAAAATTTTAAATGATGGCATATTATGGTACAAAATATATAGTTTCATTTGTAATTCTTGGTTTGTTTCTATGTATTGTTATTCATTTTTTTATAACGAGAATAACAGAAGGATTTGTTATATATACATAAAGAATAAACTCAAGCGTCAAGTAACAAACTTTGGAGAAATTTATTAGTTAAAGAGAAAACACGATATAGTAGAGAAAATGAAGAAATTTATTAATAAGAGAGTAGATAAAATGACCACAAGTAAAGCCGGTTAATAGAAAAATGAAGTAACAGATGCATTGGACATTTGGGCATGCTTAAAATGTCTTCCTAAGCGTAGTCTTCTCTGATTTATTATTATCAAATTCCTCCTAAAGCATTATTTCCAACTACTACTTATTAATTAGTCATTCCATAATCTCCTCTTGATTCAAAATTTTGTAGTGGTTTATATGATTCTGATTAGTGGTTTATACCTTCCTAACTGCGAGACGCTTTGATACAAAACATGTTCTTCACCGATCATCATAACTTTTCTTTTTTAAATCCGAAAAGATCATAATTATCGTAATTATATTAAATAACATTCACAAATAACAAACAAATATTATATTCACATAAAATTATAGCAATATCAGCCTCCAGATTGGAACTACACTGCCAATATCTACAAAATTTGTTCACCGAAACAAGAAAATTCAACATAAATCATCACCGACAAAAAACCTCAATATATATATTCCATAGAAACAAAATTTAATTTGCTAAAAATCACACAATTATTAAATTATTAAATCTTCAAACTATAAAATCCGACAACAAATTAAATCTTCAAACTATTACCTAATAAGTTTATTTTCTCTTTCTTTTCCTTCACGCATAAAACTTCCCAAGAAGCACTTATACTTCAAATTTTGAAATTTACAGAATACATTCTTCATCCCTAATTTCAATTAAAACCCCAAAAATCACATGAATGTTTAAACACAACAATGGCTTGATTGAATTAATTATAATGAAAAAAAAAAAAAAAATCAACCTTAGAGAAATACTAACAGAGTTTACATTCACAGCCCAGGTGGCTCGATCAGGGGCTGACACTGTTTCACTTGCAATCGAAACTGCCTTCAAAATGTTTCTCGATTATCTTCAAATCGATTACTTTCTAAAAAAAAAAAAAAATTGATTTGTAGATGAGAATAGAAGATAAGATGACCAAAGATGATGATTTTGAGAGAGAGAGACATATAAAAATGGCAAGCGAGTGTAATTTAAAAGTAAAAGAGACTTTTTATATTATTAATTTATTATGCTTCCAATTGTCCAAAACCAAAAGTACAATTATTAAAAGTTCGTACAATGATGTATTTAAGGACGTGGGAATATAATGGTTCCTTGACCACACGTCCTCACTGTATGACCCAATTCTTTTGCATTGCATGGAGCATAATTTGTAGCAGCATAGTTCACACACAATCTCACTTCAGCGAGGAAATTGTCTTTACAATGGAGCATTACATTTTGCATCTTTGTTTCACTACTTATTGCATTTAAGAAACTTGATGTTTTGTAACTGGTTCCATTCGGTACTACATCATTTCTAATTAGAGCCGCCAGGATGTCAAACTGGTTTCCCAAATTTATAGCCGATTGGAAGTATTGTTTTGGAGTTATTAGCATTTGTGTGCAACCGTGTTTTGTCCACTCATGTTTCCAAAAGTCTACATTTGTTTTGCTCGTGAAACTCGGCCAGTACTGGTTTAATTGTTGAACAAGAGTCAACTTTTGGTCACTTAACTACAAAACCAAAGATTAAGCAATTATTTATAATTAGTATTAATGGAAAAGAAAATGTAAATAAGAATTCATCTAGCTAGAGATAAAAGTACTTACGAATGCAATGCTGACTCCTTTTTGCACTTTCATTTCTAAAGTATTCCCGGCTGCATCCGTCGGCCAGATCCCATGTATTGTAAAGAACGATGCTGGAGGCTTGGTGCAGGTGGTTTCTATTAAACAGAAGGATGCCGGCCATGTCAGTACAAGCCATGAGTGATCGTATTTTCGTTTAGGTGGTGGCGGAGCTAAACGATCAGTTATGGAAAAGAGGTAAACAAGAGCAAACATAAGAGCACAGATAAGCTTCATGGTTGGCTGGTAGGTATATAAGAGATGGTGATCAATGAGAGATGGTGATCAAAGTGCATGGCTCTTATATAATATGTGATAGCAGGTAGTCGGTGTATATGTGAATACATGCTATTTCTATAAAAATAATTATTTTTCTGTTTTGTTTTTTTTTCCACATTTGCTTTGCTTCTATTATCTAGCTAATTGATATATGATATTTTACTGATACTTAATTTGTATTGAAATGAAAGAAATAAAAAGACTCAAATTGCACAAGATGAATGTTTGATAGAAGCTTACACACACAAATTGTCCACCTGGCATTCGTATGTGTTCATTTGTGAATTTGCATTTGAGATTTGAGTGAAGACACCGATACAATATGAAAGAAATTAAAACACTTTTATACATAGGGATCCATATTAAAACAAACAAGGGTTTAAATTAAGTTAATGGTTATTTGTAGTGAGTTGCATGTGCACGATCTTTTATTTTGTTATATTAACTAGAGCTATCTTTTATTTTAAACACAAAAATAAAATAAAATAAAATAGAGCTAGCTGCAGCTATCTTTTATTTTATTAATTTATCTCTTTGTTTCTATGTCTAATATTATTTTAATCTATTTGTAGAATCAAGTCCAAAAAAAAAAAGGTCTAATATTAAATTTTTTTTTCTTTTTTTGTATTTTGTATTTTCAGCACAAGTAATTAATTATTCAAATATTCTTATATAATTTAGATTGTTACGTTCTTGGCCAACACATGGAGAAGCTCCAAGTAATTTTACTTGTTTTATACCACCTCTTCCAATACTATTATTCTATAATTTTACATGTTAAAAAATCTTTAATTATGGTTATGGAGTGAATAGGTTGCCCCTTGTGTTGCAAGGTCACACACATGCATTAATGGAAGAGAGAATAGGAAGTGGGAAATCAACTCTCTTCAAACATAGTTTTGGATTGTTGAAGATTACAAGGATGAGCAGATTTGGGTGGTGCGTTGATTAATTATGTTAATAATTAATCGAGTCTTTTATTCTTTTCTACATTAAAATCTCTTAAACCCAATTAAGGCTCAGTTTTTTTATTGGTGCTACTTAATTTGTTTTATAGAATAAGTAGTAGATAAATACGTTGGACTTTTTTTTTTTTTTTTGAAAGGCAAGAAGTATATTAAAAAGGCAACACAAGGCCACAAACCAGAACAACAACACCCAAAACAACGCCTGCCAACCGAGCAGAGCAAGCACAAAACAGGCAGCTGGAACAAAGCCACAGGCTCAAAAACAGAGCACCCACCCCAAACAAACGACAGTAAACACAACAAAAACCCAACAAAACCCCACAGACACAGAAAAATCAGAAGTAAGACCACGCAATATCCTTGTCCCCTGCAGAACCTTGCTTGGCCAGCATGTCAGCGAACGAATTCGTCGCTCTCGAACAATATACAACTCTGGCCTGACCCAAAATATTTAGGTGAGAACGAATATCGTAAATCGTTTGCAAATGATTGTAGCTGCCTAAACCCTGCCCATTAATCCACGAAACAACAACCTTCGAATCACTAGCAAACTCAATGTTTTTGCCAATAAGATCAGAATTCTCCTTACACAACAAACACGCTCTGGCTAAGGCGAGAATCTCTGCTGTCACAGCATCTTGGATCCCCACTTTGGCCGAAAACAAGCAAACCACTCTCCCTCTATGATCCCTTAAAACCCCTCCAATCCCAGCCTGACCAGGGGACCCTCTTGCCGACCCATCCACGTTAAACTTGAAAGCACCAAAAGGAGGAGGAACCCAATCAACCGACTTCTTACATTTTGTGGAAATAGGATCCGTGCAGCTCTCTCTAACATTCCAGAGCAGAGTGGTAATGGTTTCCGAAGCACCTTTACCAAGATTCTTGAACCACCAAACCACTCTAAAACGGACCATATCTTCCGCTTGCACAAGGGACGTCTCACCTTTCTGAAAAGCCTTCCTGTTCCTATTTTCCCATATGGTCCAAACAACCGCTGGAAACAACGATTTCCAAACTCTCTCAGACCTTCTCCCAGGACAGAGCCCAGGCCAACCCTTCCACCACTCAACCAAGGAAGACGAAGGGCAGCAACTTGACTCCCACCACTTCATACATCTATACCACAGATTCCACGACCATTTGCAATGTAAAAAGAGATGATCCACAGACTCTAAGGGATCGTTGCAGAGATGGCATCCCATGTTGACACTCACATTCACACCACACTTACCTAAGACTTGATTCACCAAAATTCTGCCATGTAACAGCTGCCACAAAAATATTTCTACCTTAGGAGGACAGCAGCCACTCCATAAATCTTTAAAATCAGCTGCAGCCACTCTCTGATGCTCTCCCAAAGCCCTCCAAAAAGACTTGACCGAGAAAGCTCCATTAGCACAAAGAGACCAGCCTAAAGTGTCTGGAAACATACCTCTGATTTTGATGCTATCCAGAAAATTCTGGAATCCAATCCATTGATCAATTTCCCAATTGAAGACCGGCCTCCTCAAGGAAACCTCCCAAATCCATTGCGAATTATCCCATCTACCATAGTCTCTCACCACACCATCTTTATTAACGGATAAAGCGAAAATTCTCGGAAAAGTAGCCTTCAAAGAGTTACTTCCCAACTTCACATCTGTCCATAACTTAGCACAATCTCCTCTGCCCACCACCACCGAAATGCTCCTGTCCAGAATTTGACCCGATAAATCCTTTTGGTCACATAAGCCACCTATAGCTTTAACAAAAGCTGAACATCTAACCCCCCCCTTTCCAATCCCATTTTAAAGAATTGAAATCAATCCCATACTTAGCACAAATCATTTTCTTCCACAACGGATTCTTTTCCACTCCAAATCTCCACACCCATTTGGCCAAGAATCCTTTGTTTTTGTCAATAATTTTACCAATGCCTAATCCACCACTACTTTTGCTACTACACAACAAGTCCCAATTAATAGCATGTATCTTCCTTTTTTCAAAACCATCACCCCAGAAAAAGCTTCTCTGTAATTTCTCAATTTTATGCGCCACCCAAACTGGAATACTTGCCATCACCGCTTTAATAAGAACAAGTCTACCACCTTTGTTCAAAAAAAATTTCTTCCAAGGGGCAAGACGCTTTTCAATTTTGAGAATCAAATTTTGCCAAAAACTTTTAGAACTTGGCCTTCCCCCTAACGTTAAGCCCAAGTACGTAATTGGCAATTTAGCCTTAAGGCATCGGAACTTAGCCGCCCAATTCATTTCATTCTCTCTCTCTTTCCCAACTTTAACAACACAACTTTTATGGAAGTTTATACGGAGTCCAGAGGCCAATTCAAAACATCTCAAAATGCGTCTCACATTTACCAAAACATCAACCTTCGGTTGGAGAAAAAGTATCGTATCATCAGCAAACTGGAGGTGAGATATGTGCACCTCCAGATTCCTAAAAGACACACCTTGTATCATATTTAAGCCCTCAGCTTTCCTAAATAAAGCACTTAATCCTTCTACAGCGACATTGAAAAGGAACGGAGACAGCGGATCGCCTTGCCTCAACCCCCTATCCACCCCAAATTGTCTAGTCGGTCTCCCATTCACCAGCACAGATAACAAAGGAGAGGAAATACAATGACGAATCCATTGTCTCCACTTCAACCCAAACCCCATACCCTCCAACATACTATCCAAAAAATCATGATCCAGGCTATCATAAGCCTTCTCGAAGTCTAATTTAATCAGAAGACCCCCCTCCTTATTTCTTTTCCAATGATCAATAATTTCTTCGGCTATCACAAAGCTATCTAAAATTTGCCGATTTCCCACAAAGGCCATTTGGGACTCCCCTATTATCGAATTCATAACCTTCCTCATTCTCAATGCTAGAACTTTAGCAAGAATTTTATACATGGAGCTAACCAAGCTTATGGGCCGGAAATCATTCAAAGACTTCGGATTCAAGCATTTCGGAATTAACGCAACAAAAGTATGGTTTAATTCTTTCACAACCGCCCCATTATGATGAAACTCACCCATGAACCTCATAAAATCATCTTGTATGAACTCCCAATTATCCTTGATAAACTTTAAATTGAATCCGTCCGGACCTGGAGCTTTATTACCGTCACAACTCTCAAGGGCACTCCTCACTTCCTCCAAACTGAAATTTTCCTCTAGAGACTCTCTTTCCATAAGCGTTAATTTTGACAGCAAAAGACCATTAATCGTAGGCCGTTTCCACCGAACATTCTGAAAATGGGACTCATAAAAATCAGCTACCCCTTCCCTAATTTCTTCCGCAGAAGACAACACAACCCCATTAATCGAAATCTCCTCCAACCAATTCCTTCTCCTTCTCCCACTCGCAATACAATGAAAAAATTTAGAGTTTCTATCTCCTTCCACTAACCATTTCAATCTCGATTTCTGACGCCACTCTTGTTCTTCCTTTCGAAGAGCCTTCCAAAAATCCGCCAAAGTCTTCATTCTCTCCTCCCTAATAGTAGCATTCCACCCACCATTGGCTGCTCTACTGTCAATATCAGCCAATTTTTCTTCAAAAATTTTGGAAGACGTTGCAGCTTTACCCTTAACACCTGCCCATCTTTTAATATTCATTTTTGCCAATTTCAACTTGGACCTCAACACCTGACCACTACTACCCGCCAACTTACTCCCACTCCAAACATTTTTTAATTCAACTACCAACTCTTTATCCTCAAGCCAACCATTAAAAATTCGAAAAGGACTCGGACCCCAACTTTCTTTGCTAACACCTAATGTAACGGCGCTATGATCTGAAAGCGACCTCGAGAGGCCTCTTTGCACCAAATTCGGAAACCAAGACAGTAAGACGGGCGACACCAAAAAACGATCAAGTCGAGCCCACGATCCCTCAACGCGATTATTCGACCAAGTGAAAGAAATCTCATGCATAGGAAGGTCAATAACCTTAGTACGAAGAATGAAATCCTGAAAACTTCTAGCCGACCCCCTATTGAACACTCCTCCCTTCCTTTCCGACTCATGGAGAATCGTATTAAAATCCCCTCCAATGCACCACGGCATATCCAAAGACTTATGAGCATCACAAATAAAGCACCACAACTCTCTTCTTTCACTCTCCACATTCGAAGCATAGACATTGCACAAGACAATTTCCTTACCAATTTTATTCAAAATCCCCACTAAAATAATACACCATTTATTAGAAATGCAACCTTTAATAGTAACCAAATCCTCATTCCATAGAGTGAACAAACCCCCAGCAAAACCCACGGCATCAACACTCACACCTCTTGATAAACACACCCCACCAATATTACGAACAACTCTAGAATCAAACGAACTTAACTTCGATTCTTGAATAAAAAGGACAGCCGGATTAAGCTTGACTACCACATTCCTCACCTTACGCCTCTTCTCATATTTACCCAACCCTCTAACATTCCATGTCATAGCTAACATTAAAAAAGCAAAGAGACCCACCCACAAACCAAGAACAGAATCAAACCTGGTTATCCAGCCTTACTTCATCCTCTCGTTCCCTAGAGGAGACCACCTCGAAGATTTCCTCCTCATTTCCATTAAAATCGAATCCTAACGCAGCTCCCGTTTCCAAAACTTTTGTAACCTCTTCCTCCACATCCCACCCTTCCTGATTGTTATCTCCCTCCCTGTTTCTTGTGTTGTTTAATCTTATGGCCACTCCCTTTTCGATAACTTTTGCAATTTCTTTCTCTAAATTCCAAATGACCTTCCTACCACGTTTTGATATCCCCAAACCAGCCCTCTTGTTTTCCTTGACCACCTCACTATCGTTCGGCATGTGCTCCCTTGTCTGAAAATCATTACACTGCCCATTAACCACAATAATAGACCTTAACCGATCCTGATGCGCTGCCTGATGACTTAAAGGAGAAGACGACATTCTGCCATTCCCATTTAACTCAACGCACAAATTGATACCCCGTTCATCCTGCATGTCAATAATCCTCTGCTCCTCCATATTAGCCTCCTGTCTTCCTTGATCTTGGTTAAAACCCCCTTCTATGGCTTTGGGCCTATTATACTTTACCCCGAACTCATAGTTACCTGGGCTACTCATCTCACCGTCTTCTGAATAGTCTCTCAGGCCCTTGTTACTGAAAACTTCAGCCTCCCTTCTTGAGTCACTAGGCCCATTATACCTCTGAGGCCCACTTTGGTTTCTAGCCTTATAATTACGAAATCCATCCCCACCATTTCTGACTTTCGAACACTCCCCTCTGACCATCCTTGACTTTCCCACCAGCTTCCCAGTTGAATCAGAATCAGAAGAGCTGGAACTTTCCCTATTACACGTCACATGCTTAGAAATTCTAGGCTCTTCTATCCTAATTCCTGACCCACTCTTCAAATCCCAATTAGCCTTTGAACTTGGCTTCCTGCACCAACTCCTTTTTCCTTTCTCCAAGACGTCTCTGTCACCTACTACCATTTCCTTGTCCCTAAGTTTCCTAAAAAGGTCTTCCTTGTCTTTTCTCATTGTCCCCATATCTGACATCCTCATATTTCCGCCCTCTTTTTTCTTCTCCTTTATACCTCTATCTTTCACCTTTTCAGCTACAAAATCTTCCTCTAGCTGACTGTCATCATTTGAGATATGTTCACTGTCTTCATACAGCTGATTAGACTCTTGCCATCCCCTATCAGACTGCAAATTCAAATTCTTGGGGCCCGGATTCAATCCCAAAAATTCATTAACCCAAGCTATGGACACCGGAGTTGGATGTTCTCTGAGACTGACCGGAAAGGAACAATCTTCGACCTTCACCATGACATTGCACTCGACTTGACTTTGTGAATGAACAATAGCCAAGAACCTGCCTCTGTCTAGTCTTTGTTTCAAATCAATATCTTCTTCTAACACAATCATCTCTCCAATTTGACCCCCTAACTTTTTGAAAAAATCTTTACACCAACAGCTCATAGGAACTCCATAAACATCTATCCATTTCAAGTTCGACGTAGAAGCATAGTATTCCCCACATTTAGTCACCGATGTAAAAACATCTTTCCAGAAAAAACTGTTATTAATGAAGCCATCTCTGTCACATATAGATTCAAAAGTCCATAATATATTCCTCCCACCCACAAAGGATGATGAGAAGATGAAACCCCTCGCTTTCAACCTCTGATTAACAGAATCTACCCTTGAGAAATCCTTGAGGACGCCTATCGCGCTCTTAGAAAGCCAAACTTTCTCTTCTTGCAATACCTTCCATGACATAGCTAAAGAACCCTTTGTCTGTTCGTTTGGTTTTACCTCCTTAACCATATCAGCATATGTAGCATAACCCTGAGGATGATCCTCTCCGAAAGCCTTACCTATCCCTGTTCGTCCTTCCCTCATAACAGGCTTTTGGATCATCTGAGGAGGTTTGCCATCCTCCCCTGAGGTACCAGAATATGCTCTACGTCTGTCCCAACCATAGTCCGCCACTTTCGCTAAAATTGGCCACCCGTAGACATGCATCCCATTCACTAAGGATGCTACCTTACTCGCCTCTTCCATGGAACCAAATCGTATAAAGGCATAGCAACACCTCCTTGAATTCTTCTTCATGGAGAGATAAACATCTCTCACTTTCCCAAATGGCTTAAAGATGCCCCAAAGACCAACTAAATCCACCACTGGATTTAAGTTATCCACATACACTGATATGAGCTTGTCTCTAAAATCTCGTCTTCTATCTTGAAAGCGGTCCTCTCCATACTGAAAATGAGAGCTTCTCTCTCTAGCATTCTCTCTCATCTTTTTTTGATTTTGTAGTTGGTTTTCTTCTTCGTTGGACTTTTAATTAATATCATAAGAGTTAACCACAATTATAGTGATAAAATTGTCATATATGGGAGATGTCTAACTCAAAAGATAAATATGGATCCACTCATAATACAATTTATAATAGCCTATCAAAGAGTATGGATCAATCAACATTCAGAAGATGATACATGTGTAAGTAAATTATTTAACTTTGATAGTTTATTTGGATATTGTGTATTTGTGTTGCCATTTTTTTATACCCATTTTATTTTATTTTAATGCGCATTTTATTTTAAATTTTTGAAATATTAATATCAACTTATATTTTGAATATTTTATTCTATTTAAAATTGAAAATTCACACAGGTAGTATTTTTATCGGGCCTACTTTATTAATATTAACATTTTATATGGTCTATGTCTGAAAGCCAGTGTTCTAGTAATCGGCCTAGGCGGCCGATTAGTCGGACCAAAACAGCTAGGTGGCCGGAAAATGCACCGAAAAGGTGAAAATCAGACCATTTCTACGATGGTGCGTAATTAGACACGTGGCCGCGTAATCGGGCTAGGCAGGTCAAAGCCGTTGACACTGCCGTTCTTCTGCACCGAAAATCAGCTGGAATAAGGCGCGGGATCGCCGTTTTCGGTGACTGGACTAGCTGGGGTTTGGTTGGCAATTGAGGCAGGCATGAGGTTGAGGATGAAGTTGAGGAAGGTGGGGTGCGTTTAGCAGCGGACAAGGGTGCACAAAGGCTTCACTTGAGTTAGATTGGGCCAACGTTTGGGCTTGTGTTTGGGCTAGTGGCGTGAGCTCTGATTTGCGTGGCAAATAACGAAACACCCCCTGATCTCTTATAAAATCACAATAACTTCAATCTTTCTTCAATAATTACATTTATATCCCTAGCGTGATTTTGATGCCTTAGTGTGATTTTGATGCCTTAGCATGGGTTTTATTGGGTCAATTGAGGCTTATTGGGCCAATTGAGGCTTATTGGGTTAGATGCAACATTGGGCCTAGGCTTAGTGGGTTTTCTTTGGATTTGATATGTGGAATTTGTTTGTAATTGTGTTTTCCGATTAATCGCCGATTAATCGGCCTAGGCGCTAGGCGCTGGATCTCCGCCTGACTAGAGTCTAGCGCTTACTAGAACACTGCCGAAAGCTAGACAAGGAAGAGCTTGGAATACTCTTTTCTTTGCCACCGTTTGGACTATATGAGATTCAAGGAATCAAGTGGTCTTCAGGAATTCTGATCAAGGGGATTCTCAAGCCGTTGACATCATCAAATTCAGAGTTGCTTGGTGGTTCAAGCACCATGTGGAAGGCTGTTCAGACTCGATCACTGCTATTCTCCAAAATATTGATGAGAGCTGCTCTGTTTCCAAACCTAGAAAGGCTGTTAAAATAGATGACCCCACCCCCCCCCCCCCCCCCCCCCCCCAAAAAAAATCGCAAGGTGCTTTGAAGTTTAATATGGATGGATCAGCTAAGGGAAATCCGGGGTCTACCGGCATTGGAGGTGTCATGAGTTATCATAGAGACAAGGTTCTTGGTTCTTTTTCCAGGTTAATTTGTTGGAATTGCGGACGCAAACACATCGAAGATTATTACAATCCATCAGGCTTGTGTATTGTGTGCTAGTTCGCCAGTTCTGATAGGAAAACAGATCACCAATATAATCTATTCAAAGGTGGCTGTTTCCTGGGTGAATGCATTTGATTTTGGAAGTTTGAAGCACGTAAACTACATTTACGACATTCACACTTTTCTGAGTTTTTTGGGTAGAATAGCTGTAATTTTCAACCCGAGGTCAAGCAACTACTTTGCTGACTCTTTGGCAAAGAAAGGCTCGAATATGGATAGGGATTTGGTTATGTGGGAGGTGGACTGATGTTTTTCTCTTCGTGTCTCTTTGCTGGGCTTTTCTGTGCCTTCTAGTCCTGTTTTTTCTCCGTGCTGGTTTCTTTTTTGTTTGTGTGGCTTGCTTTCTTTCTCTGCAGGCTAGGGGTGGGCGAAAAACCAATAAACCGAATTACAGTGATAACGTTTGGATGTCTAAACTGATTCATAACATTAACCTGCAATATGTTATCAAATTATGTATCAATGAAGCAACAAATAGACAGTGAAGAATATGTATCATTGAGAACATTTTACCTCCTGTTGAAATTCCGAGGGTCCTTGCAAGCTATCTAGGTTCAACACCTTTATAGTTACTGGGGTGTGATGAAGTAAACCTTTATAAATACTTCCATATTCTTGTTCTGTGATCTTCAAGGATGGATCAAAATAGCGAGTAGCTTCCTGAATCTCTGATAAGGAGAACACGGGGAAGGACTGATGCATATATAAGCTCAAGGAAGCTTCAACAGCCTGTTTTTTCGAAAGATAATCCTCAGTAACTTCTAACGCACTGTCATTGTCGTGTTCAACCAGGAACTCATTTTGTTCTTTCTTGTTAAGTTGTGAATGTTCCTCGGCTAACGATCTTTTATTGACCAATTTTTTCACCCTATTTTTAAAGATTGCAACTAGGCCTTCCACTAAAGCTCACTGATCTTGAGCACTTAAAGGTTCTTCATGCCACTGTGTTTTCATATTTTCAATATCTTCAATCAAATTTTCTAGTTCTACATCATCAATTTCTTTCCTGAATCTCAATTCCTCAGTGTATGATCTTTCTAATGCTCTAGCCTGCAAATTGGAAACTATGATTAGCATTTTGCATCAAGCGAGGTTTTCAGCTTCCGTGGCAAGTCATTAAATTAATTAATACAGGTGCGGTTAAACATTAGAGCCTCGATTTTTCCATTGCATACAAATTTATAGGGAAAAGAATTCTCTTGAGTTATATATATATATTGCATTTCTTATCCACCATAAATTCTGTGCAAAACAACAAAGCTCCTAAATAGAAAGAGAGAATTGATTAATAACAAAAGATTCACCTACCAAATAGCCTCAGAATTTTCAGCTTTCACATGCCTGACCATCTCTTCAAGTGCTTCTCTTTTAAATTTATCACTGCTTCCTTCCTGCCAAAGTTCATGAATTATGGGGACTCGACAAAGTTATAACCAAAGAAGTTTTGAAGAAAAACTCGATTAAAAGGTTAATAGAAATAGGTAAAATGGATTTCACAATGAAAAATGAATGAGAATACAAGTTAAAATATGTGCACACCTGCTCCAAGTTAAAAGTATTCATATGGGAATGAGTAAAGAATTTGCATGTACCAGCTCATTGGAAGTGAGCAAATGATGAAGTTCATCTTCTGTTGGTGAATCAATTGATGCTAAAGAGCTTCTACATGGGTTCGATCTTCAACTTTCAGCAAATGATGAAGTTCATCTTCCGTTGATGAGTAAAGAATTTGCCTGTACCAGCTCATTGGAAGTGAGCAAATGATGAAGTTCATCTTCCGTTGGTGAATCAATTGATGCTAAAGAGCTTCTACCTGGGTTCGATCTTCCACTTTCAGCGATTGAACTTGCTTGCAAATGCAATGACCGTAAGTATATGAGGTGTCCTCTGCAGATAAACCTAGTTTGACATGAAATAGGCACGTGGGAGTGCACATACATGGCTTTCTTGGACTTGATATAATCCATACTCCTGTGACATTGACATAATTATACGAACATTCTCAATGCATCAAACGTCAAGTAAATAATAATAATAATAATAATAATAAGTATTCTGTGTAATTGTTACACTGAATAGTGCTCATTTGCTGCCGCTCCCATAACAAGCTTCTTGATAGAGTGTCTTTGCAGGAGCTCCACAATCCCCTTGCCAATATCATCCATCTCAATGTGCAGTCTTTTTGCATAAACCTAAACAGAAAATTAATTGTCAAAAACACAACCACAACTTATAGAATTGGTTTTAAAACAAGTAAATGTACTAGTAGTAGTACCCCAATTTGGTGACAAATGAGAATGTAATTGTCCAGAATCTTTTGCAGATTTTTCCTTTCACGTTGTACAGCTTCCTTGGCTTCATATTTATCAAATAGAGCCTTACGTTCCTGGATTTTTCGCACAACCTTGCTATAAGTAAACTGATGGGTTCTTGTTCTTCAAGTCCACTTGTTGCATACTTAGTACGGACTACTCAAACCAACACACAACACACCACAACAAAAACAAAAAAGTTAAAAGAATCTAAAAGAGTTCATCAAAAATCGCATCTATTCTTCTAATCTTTAGTAACCATCATACCTAAGCACTCTAACACACCCCTCCGAAACAACCTAGGCTCTTATACTATGTCAGTAACCATCCGATTTAAAAGTTTAAGCTGAAACGAAAAAGAGCCCTACAACTCTAACACTAATTAATATCTCAATTATTACTACTTATCAAACGAAGGCTCCTGCATCACAAGTTACACATAAATAAAATTCAATTGTAAGAATGATAATACATAGTTAATTAATTGGTTGTATTTTGAAAGTATAAATGGGATTTTTGAGCTTACGGGAAGCGATAATTTGAGGGAGCTGATGAACATGAAGAATGCAAAAATGGTTTCCTTGAAAACTCCGCAATGCCCATGATAATGTCAACTTGTTTTCATTTACATCCTTCCCCACAGCAACATATATTGTATCTTCTTCCTTGGCTTCCAACTATGTATTTGATTGAATCAAAGCTCTGATTGAGACTCCAAAATTCTCTCTGTAACTTTATTTTTATATAATTACAAACTTAACAAAGAAGTTTCCAAGGCAGAGTCAATGATGTAAGACAGATTTTATTTTAAGAAAAATATTATTTAGATATTTTTGGTCCTTTTTTTCGTTAATTGTTTCAGGAATGAGAGTTTTTGTAGAATTTTAGAGCCGTTCGGTATAGTTTTTAAAACACATTTTTCGTTTTTGGAATTTGTTTTGTCTCTGTAAATCGCTTGGAAGGTCAGAGAGAAAGAGAAAAAAAATTGGAACTTGACTTTGTTGATTGTTTTGTTTCGGTAAATTACCAGGAAGGTGCTAGAGATAATGAAAGAGAAAATAGAAAGGTCAAAGACAGAAAATCTTTGTCCAAGAAAATAGAAACCCTTTCCCTTTACTGTTCTTCTCTTCCACGACATCTCTTCCTCTTTCCTTCTTTCTCTTCTTTTTCCATTTTCAACTTTAAAAATTCATGGATCTTGCCAAATCCAACCCAAAATTTTGTAATAACACAAAACCCATGTAAAGGAAGTTTGTAATCTTAATAGAAATTTGTAATCTATGTTACAAAAACAATAGAACCAAGAAACAGACTCAAAATGAAAAGGAAGTTACTCTTCCCATTAAAATGGAGAAATGATTTATAAGAGTATAAACAAAAAAACAAGCAATGCAAATTCACTTCTTTGATTTTTCTCTACTGAAACTTGAAGCCTTGAATGAAGACTTGGATGGATCTTGACATTTTTGACTTGCATTAAAAACAAGAATGCGCGTTTGAATAATGTTGTTAAAGAAAATGTCAAAAACTCCAACTAACATTATATAAATATTTTCCTCAGAAAATAAAGCACAAAAACCAAGTGAGAGAGAATCGTTTGAAAATAAATATTTTTAAAAACTAAATAAATAAAAGATTCCAATGTAAAACCAAATTCTAAAATAAAATAAAAAATTGGGTTTTTTTAGATGATTTTAAAGGGATTTTCTCGGAAAAAAAAATGGGTGAAAGTAATTTCGCAGGGGAAAAGGAAAGCTCATGAATCCATCAAAGATGGCTATTTTGTGCTCTAGTCATGGTCTTCTCTTACAAAAAGTTTTGATACAACAAAAAGACAAATTTTCTGGGTATAGAATTTTAATATTAGAAAAAGAAATAAATTAAAAAAAAATCTTTACAGATTCTTTAAAATTTTAATATTAGAAAAAGTAATAAATTAAAAAAAATTCTTTACAAATTCTTTAATATTGTAATAATGAAGATAAGAAGAGATGTCGTGGAAGATAAGAAGTTTAAAGGGAATTTTTTTTTTTAAATTAAAAAATTAATTGACTAGGGTCGTTTTTGTAATTTTGGCTAAGGATTGAAAGAATTTATTGCAAAATGGTTATAAACAATTAAAATATGAAACAAGGCTAAAAACAATTTTCCCATAATCTATTTGGCTATATTTGGCAATTTTCTCTTAAAAAATATTTTCTTCTAAAGATAACTATTTCCAATATTACTATGATTTTATATTATACAAATTTCTTTCTTTTGACATATTAGTAATGATAAATAACTATAAAATAATAATAATAATAATAATAATAATAATAATAATAAACTTTAATCACACTTTTGCTTTCAACACCGTTGAACCTTTAATTTTTTATTTATGTACAAATCAAAATCATTTCAAAATCATTATTTATCATATCTTAACATTGAATAATATCTTATCAATATTTACATAAAAATGGTTTAATATTAGTTAAATTATTTTTATTTAGTTGTTCGTAATCATATCAAATTAAATTATATAATAATTAATAGTAACAAGGGTATAAATTAATACTTCAAAATAAAGGGTATAAATGTCAAATCATTTATTTTTAAACAATTTTATCTATAAAAACAAACAAGTTGATATTATATCCAGATGTGAGAAAAATAAAGAATAAACACATAATTCAATTTCAGTTTTCGATCTTCAGATAAAAAAACAAACGATCTCGCTCTAATCAATAATTGTTTCAGGAAGGAGTGTTCTTGTAGAATTTTAGTCCATTTATGATTTTACATTTTTATTTAAATGGTCAGCCAATACCTTGTGTCCGAAGGAATCCGAATTATGAGCTGTGATAAGGTTAATCACTCGCTACATAGGTCCTTTTCTTCTCTTTGAATATAATTATCTAGACATTTAAGCCCTTAGTATTCTTTTATTTGCACAACTACCATTCTATTATTGTTTTCCTCCAAAGCAAAAACCAATATGATATTCAATCTCATTTCAACAGCTTCCCTCCAACAACAATTATATTCAATCTAGATATTTCACTTTGTATTTACTAGTATGGCAGAAAATTTCATCAAAAATGGCAGAAAATCAAGACTCGTTGTTGGGGATGTGCTTTTGGTAACATCTTTTTTCTATTGAAATATATACTGTTGGAATTTAAGTTGGGATGTCTAGTCACTCCTGGATAGCAAATCAAAGGGAGTGGTTGGGAATGACTTGGTGGTGTGGAAGCCAGAGGTTTGTCATGGGAGACATATTGTGTCCACTCTCCAGCCATCCTTTCAAATTTCAATGCCTCTTCTTCATATGTATAACCATATGCTGCCACAACTGGATCTTGCATCACTTCCTACAATTTGCATGAATGAATGAATATGTTGTGTTAAATGTTGGATATGGCTTGAATATTCCAATGGTTACCAAAACACGATTTACCAATGCGAAGACTTCCTGGAGACATGAGAGCGTTTGAGATTATGAGGTTATGTTTGAGGGAGGTTTTGAAGGACGTGACGAATTGGAGAAATAAAAAACAACGTAAACCGTTGTCACTGCCGCTGTGGCTTAAACAGCGGTAGGACATCACTGCCAATTTCTGCAAGCGCAAGCGAGAGCGGTCCAATTCCAGTGCTTTACGCTATGGGTGACGCTATGGCTCTCTTAGCGGCCATGGCAGCGGCCGACGTGATGCAATGCATAGATCACGGTTTTCTGAGTGATCAAGTTCAACACGATTTAGGAAGCGAGTGGCCAACTACAACTTGAATCGTAGTCAATCACAAACATGCGTTGAATCAGGAAATATTCATGGAAGAGGAAATATATTGTTTCTAGAGTTCTAATGGGAAAAGGATTTCTCCTTTACAAGAAGACTTATCGTAAGAGGAAATAAAGTTTATGTGGAACAAGTAAATCTTGTATGTCTAGGAGATAGATTTCCTTGTTAGTTTAAACTCCTTGTAATTCATATAAATAGACCATAATAACCAGGTTATTGGTGGTGGAACAAAATAGCAAATACTAGAGAGCAATGGGTGTAATTCGATTTGGGGTATTATTTAGAGAGAGATCCTGAGTGTGTGGTTGTAACAATTTACTACATATTGGAACTTTCTCTTGTCGTCTTGACAGCCGTGGTTTTTTCCCTGATTTGGGTTTCCACGTAAATTCTTATGTTGTGTGTGATTGGATTTAATTACTTCTCTTCATCTTATCTTTTCTTTGTTATTGTGTTTGTTTGTGTTCTATCCGCCAACACTTCCGCGCGTATAGTGACGTTTTGTTCGCTAACATTAACATGTTTAAAATCAAGTAATGTTCAACATGTTAATGGAAGAAAATTTGCATCACATATTGTGTAAACGGGACATTTACCAGTAAGATGGGACAGATGAAATATAATGGAGGCTAGACCAGTCCAGAATGATGACGAGGCTCCACAAGCACCTTTCATTGGTTTAAGGACCCTCCATGCCTCTGATACGAGGTCTGGTCGCTTGCTTGGTTAAATTTCGTTTTGTTTTTATAAAAAAAAAATTAAGTTGATCTCCACTGTCTATCATGGTGATAGATGGTGGAAACCAATCTTTTAAAAAAATATTTATTGAATTTTTTTTTAATTTTTTTCTTAAAGGAATGGTTTCTGGAATTTTGGTGAAGAAAATGATGGATCTCTACCATTTTTCTGGAATTTTTTATTTTCTTAACTTTTTAATTATATATATATACATATATTTAATTCTCTTTTTTGTTGATTTTTTTTTTAAAATTAATTCTTTTTTTATTTAAATTAATTTGATCTCCAACACCCATCATAGTGATGGACGGTGGAGGTCAATCTTTTTTATTTATTTTTTAAAATCTATTTATTGAAAACAAATTAAAATTAGAGTAATTAGAAAATTATTAGTACTAATCCGAAACTACATATCTATAGCAGAGATGATAAAACAAAATTTGATAATATATTGCGTATATGCATAGCGACAGACATATGTTCTGTCCTCATATTTCTCAATTCCAGTAATCCTCAAAGCATAGTACATGGTGATCTAAAGGCTGTAAATGTTTTGCTCGATGCTAATTTTGTATGCAAAGCCGGATTCTTTTAAGAGAAGAACTCTCTTCCAAGTCAGACATTTATTCGTTCGGGATTATATTGTTACAATTGTTGACTGGGAGATCTTTATTGAATATAGCTGAGGAAATGCAAGATGTACTAGAATTAGACGGTGGAAATCTGGAAGGTCTTTTGGATTACACGGCTGGGGACTGGCCATTTGTGGAAGCAAAACAGTTGGTTCACGTGGCTTTGAGATACTGCCTTTAATAGCGAACCTAGATCAATTTGTTTGCAGACTAAGCAACCTTAGCCATAAGACTTAATTCTCACTAAAGAGATCAACAACCTAAGTGAATATCATGATATTCAAAAATGCAATTAATGCTAGGTTACACTAAATGCTTATCTAGGATGAAAGATGACAATAATCACAATCCTAAATATCAATATTACTATATGACATGGCATACAACATAGCTATCAAAGATTAAGGAATCCTAGGCAATATCTATCAAAATACAACTCTCAATCAATCGACGCAATAATCTCAATCTTGTAGATAAAATATGTTCTAAAAGCATACAAATAATAAATGAGGTTTCTTGTTAAGTAAGACACTAAATATGGATGAAATTAGTGAACAACTTACCAAGCTAAGTGTGTTGAAGAAGAAGACCCACGCATAGATGCATCCTAGATGATCATAGATGATACTCGATGAAGCTTGATGCACATGGATAGTGTTTGAGTAATCAAAGGTGAGTTCTTTAGTGATTTTCTTTCTTGGAGATTATGCTAAATTAAAAATATGATTTTGAACTCTTAAAAACGACCTAAAGACAAAGAGGCATATATATAGGGTGTCAAAATGAAATTACAGCGTTTTGATTAAGTGACACAATTTTTGCCTTGGGCATTGTATGGGTCGTTGTACGTAGGGCGACTTGTATAGCGCTCACCTGGGAAAATGAAGAACATTCTTCATAGTAGCTCCTCGTACAATGACTTTGTAGAGCAACCATGCAGTGACTCAACTTTGTTCCTCTCGGGTCTACAATGGTCACTATACAAGCGATGTACGTACAACGCTTTGTACAGTGACCGAAATAAATCGATCAGGTCTGTACAGCGACTGAGACAGAATCAATCAGGTCTCAAATGGGCGCTGTACGAACAACATTTCATACAATGCCTCCCATACATAAGTGCATCCTTGGCCTAATATGATATGGCAATTATCAAAACAAGTTGCAATCAATTAAACAAGCATGAAAAGAGTTCACAATTATGAATGCACTTACATAAAGCGCACTTACATAAAGCACACAACATACAAGAAGTATAGATATGCATGAGTTGTGTGTGTGTGCAACTAGATCTCTTCAATGCAATTAAGCACAAGTGATTTACCTTTGGAGTGCTTAACTTCTTGAGGTCTTAAGAGGGCATTTGTTAAGCTTGATGACCAACAATTAGAAGTCCAAGCTACCCTTATACCACAAACCCCAAATGTGGTTTGTCACCAAAATAAGTCAATCAAACTTTGAGGAACTTACAAAGGCCAATACTAGAAAACCCCACATCATTACTTTTGCCAAAAGCCTCAAATGATTTATTTTCATTTCTAGCACCAAACACCTTTTCAATCGAAATCTGATTGGGCAAGGATTTTAAAGCCTCCACTCCACCTATCATGGGAGCAGGAATAATCAATTGATTTTGTCTCGGGACTCCACACTTCTCGTAGAGATCAAAATACCCATGATCCTCAGAAGCTGCAAAGTCACCCTTTCCTATCCCCAACCTTCTCGTGATCCAATCGAAGGTGGCTAGAGCCGGATCTTCCCAAACTTGAACTAAGAAAAAACTCTTACTAAACACCACCTTAATGACACTTGGGCACCACAAGCCATAAGGCAACAAAACCAGGGCTCTCCCCCTGAATAGCTTTTCCCTACAAATGGTTTCGTCCTCTATCATTAAAGGCTCTCCTACAGCCCATCCCAACTTCATAAAAAAAATTCTTCGCACCAGACATGCAGGGGACTTCCCCTGAATTCAACCCATGATAATCTTGACTGGGGCGTTATAGTATCAGACCAAACTCCCACGGTGGAAAGGAAATCTTCCTATAAAGATCTACTTCTAATAAAAACATCTCTGTCATTCATCGATTGGAAGACGCAAAGAATATTCTTGTCCCCCAAATAGTAGGATAAAGACTGGATCTGCCTATCACATAGCCCATTAATCACTGGGGACACATCTAAAAATGTCTAAAGAACACCCACATCACATAACTTAAGATAGCTATCATCATGAGCATCGTTGTCCCACTTCACAATCTCCGCTCTATCCTTATCTCCTTCATTATTAAGTTGAAACTCTCTTGATCTATCAAAGCGAACCTCATTAGTTTCAAAAGAATAGGATTCCCTGTGAGAACTCTTCACCACCTCCGCATATGACGACCCGACGAGGTTCCAAACGCCCTATTACCCTTTATGGCCTTCACCGAACTAAAGCCAAACTCACAGTTCTGCTTCCTCAAATGCCCTTTCACCACCCTACTCCTACTATTCCAATCCAAAGAGGCAATCTTCGAAATAATAGGCCAACCATACACATGCATTCCCTTCGTAAGACCAGCAACTCTAACCGTTTCTTCCCTAGTAGCAAAGTGAACAAAAGCGAAGCAACTTCTTCTAGACCTTGTTTTAGGAGACAGATAAAGATCTCTGACAATACCAACACAGACCCTTCTGATCCATGAAAGGGTTCAGATTGTCCACAAAATGGACACTAAGTTGGTTTTGAAATCACTTTTTCCTTCTAGCCTACCAGAGGTTCTCTCTAGGCATTCTCTTTGTCCCCTTGTGAAGATAGTTAGATATATGAATTTTGGCATTTAAAACTTGAAGCTTATTGTAGATATCATTATTGTTTAATTATTGTTGCAGGTGTGGCTAGAAGATCTCTCGATCAGTATTGGCAATAAAAAAGTAAATGATGTTACTCTCTAGTTCATTTAACAATTAGGATGAGTAATCATTTGGCACATTATCAACTTAATAACACATGTTGGTGTGGTACCAACACTTGTCATCTTGTATTGAACTTATGTGATAATGGTCACAACAATTATTGTATATTATTCTTTGTATATTCAGTAAGGAACTGATGCTTATCTACTTTTTTTTATATAAAGCTACAAAGATGGTTTGATATATGACCCAAAATTAGGGTTTATTGTTTTTCTCTGCGCCAAAGCTCAAAAAATTGTTTTATTGGTGAAGTTGACCAAAAAGGCCAATCCTTACCACTCCACTCTAGTTATGGACTGCTTGTGGTGGTCCAATAATAGCTTCAGATTCTCATTACATTTATCAAATAAATTAACTAAATGGCTACATCACTGTTAGTCATTAGTGAATTACATTATACAAAGTTCTATAAAAATTGGTGAATTGGTAGATCAAGTTCTCTAACTCTAAATATTTCAGATCAATCGACATCACCTCCATGGATGGACCATCACATGGGCTAGGGTGGGCTCAAGCCCACCCTGCCCCATCTTAAAAAATAAAAAAATAAAAAAATAAAAAATTACAGAATACAACCTTTGCACATTATTTAATTATCATTTTAGATCCAATAAATAAAGCTCCTTGTTGCTTCTCACTATCCTTTTCTCTTAATCTCTTGTTTCATTTTTATCATTCTAATTTATATTTTCAATTTTGACCCAAACCTACCATTTGAATAAAAGAGTTTTTAATAACTACTCTATCATACATACTCTTTCTCTAAAAAAAAGTTTGGTTTTCAAGTTATATATATTTTAATGAATTATATATATATATAATTTTGAAATTTTATTGTTTATCTAATTTATAATTTTTTAACTTTATATTATAATATTTGGTTAACATCGCTGCCAAAATAAAATATTTAGTCTTTAAACAAGATATTTTTTGTGAATTATATAAATTTGAATAATTTATTTTGTTTAGAAATTTTAGGGTTAATTTACTTTCAAAATTACAAAGTAATAATACATAAAGTGAGTAAAACAATAAGTGACTGAATTCAACTACATAATAAATTGTTTGGTAAAAATCTTATTGATGTTGTTTTGGTTTGACCTGAGCTATTTTTACAAATAAGGATTTGGTTTTAATTTGTTTTTTTTTTATTTTTTTATTAAGATTGAGCTCTTTATTGTGTTATGATGATTGTAAATGAGTCTTCTGTTGATAGTCTTTTAGAATTTTTGACTAGAAATTTTTTACAAGAAAACGAAAGTCCAATTTCCTAAAGTGATTTAGATTTTGATGTGTAAATATGAGTGTCGAGGATTTCAACAAAATATTGGGCTTGCATGACCTTAGGTCAACATGTTGCTTAATTTTGCTAAAAAGAGTGTCCATTTTGATAATTTTACATTGTGTGTTTCTTTCATACTTTTTTTTTTTTGTTTCTTTAATTTGTTAACATATTTATTTAAAATATACATTGTGCAGTTTAAGGGTTGCCATGTTTCTCTATTAGGTACATCTTTATTTTTCAATTATTAATATTTCTTATCTAAGAGGTTTATTAATAATTTTTATTTTAGCCCACCCTAGTGTTGTTACGTCCCTAATCACCTCAACAAATGTATCACCACTAACATATCGAAAACCCTCCATTGCCCACTGTAGTTGATTACATTTCAAATATATATATATATATATATGTTTTCATATATAACACTAACATTTCAAGTTTTATGAACATTTCAAGTTTTTAATAAAGATTTCATGTTAGGAGGTTTTTAATTGAATCTCTTTGACTCTAGGATGATCAAGTCGTTAGGAGGTTCGTTGCTGACTAAAGGGGTCGGAGTAGAATCTGTGAGAGTAGCTAGTGGTATTATTACTCTATGGAATGAAGAATGTTTTGAAGTTAAGTCTTGCATTTCGAATGAAAGGTGTATTATAGCGGCAGGTTTGTTAACTAAGTTGAAGAAGGAAATTGTTTTCTGTAATTTGTATGCTGCAAATCAAGAAAGTGAGAGGGTTGATCTGTGGAGATTTATTCTGAATGCTCAAGTTTCCCTGCCTAGTCCTTGGGTGATTGGGGGCGATTTCAACACCATTCTCAAGCAAGGTGAAAGAAAGAGTGGAGTGGGAAATGTTAGATCCATGCGAAACTTCAAGATTTTTGTTGATTCGGCCAATGTGGTGGACATTCCCTTGCTTGGTTGATTGGTCCAACAATAGAGAAAATAAGTCTTGGGCTAGACTTGATTGCTTTCTTTGTGATTCGTTATTTCTTTCTTGGTTCCCTAATTTGGTCTAGAAGGGTCTTTGTAGGAGTTTTTTTTACCATAATCCGGTGATCAATGGGGAACCTTTGGTTGATTGGGGTCTTAGACCATTTAGGTTCATTAATGGATGGATGGAGGACAAGGCTCTTATGGAAAGGGTTCGTCAATGTTGGAAGAGGAATAATAGGGGTAGCTCGGCTAGTTCTCAATTGTTCTTTAAATTGAGAGCAGTGAAAAGTCACTTGAAATTTAAAATGAATGGTGAGAAGCGGAATGAAGATCAAATAAAGATTTTAGAAGATGAGCTTGCAGTTTTAGAAGGAAGAGACAGGAAATATCTGCCTATTTGGTGAAACTTTGGAAGGAAATTTGAATTGATGAACAAAAATGGAGGCAAAACTCGAGGGTGAAATGGCTTAAGGATGAAGATAGAAACACTAGATTTTTTCACTTAATGTTCAATGTGAGAAAAAAGGTTAATTTTATTGGAGATTTGATGATTTCAGGCAGAAGATGTTCTAGTCCGGCTCTTGTTAGAGAGGGTGTGTTTTCATTTTTTAAAGATCAGTTTAAGAAATAGGGGGTTTATAGGCCGAGTATGACTGGTCTTGTTTTGAAGCAGATCACAGAAAAGGAAAAGGTTGATTTAGAGGTGGAATTCTCTGTTGAAGAAGTATGGTCTGCTTTGTGTGATTGTGATGGAAATAAAGCACCGGAGCTTGATGATTTTAATTTAAATTTCATCAAGGCAAATTGGGAATTTATAAAAGACGATTTTATTAAATTCTTGTTTGAGTTTCATAAGGATGGGTCAGTAGTAAGTAATTTAAACTGCACTTTCATTTCTCTTATCCCAAAGATTAGGATGCCTGAATCTTTAGGTGATTACAGACCCATCAGTTTGGTTGGCTCCTTATACAAGGTTCTGGCCAAGGTCCTTGCTAATAGGTTGAAACTAGTGATGAATTCGGTGATTGGCCCGTCACAGATGGCTTTTGTTAAGAACAGACAGATTATGGATAGCTTTGTAATTGCTGAGGAGGTGATTCACTCCTAGAAGAAAAAAGGTAATGGTGGAATTTTAATTAAGCTCGATTTTCAAAAAGCTTATGATTGTGTTGATCATGAGTTTTTAATGGAGGTTATGGAGAAGATGGGTTCTAGTTTGAAATGGCAACAGTGGATTAAGTGGTTTATTATTTCTCCCTCTATATCAGTTTTGGTGAATGGCTGCCCTACAAAACAATTTCAGTTAGAAAGGGAACTTCGACAGGGAGATTCTTTATCTCCATTCCTGTTTAATATGGTTGTTGAAGTCCTTAGCAGTATGCTTTCTAAAGCAAAAGGATTGGGCATGATTATGAGCAAAGGTTTCGGTGATGATTTTGTTCATATTACCGATTTACAGTTCGCAGATGATACGGTTCTTTTCTTAGAACCTAAGATGGAGTACTTTTTAAGCACTAAGAGAATTCTAAGGTGTTTCGAATTAATTTCAGGTATGAAGATTAACTTTCATAAATCTTGTCTCGTTAGAATTGGCAGGAATGTTTCTAGTGAGGTGCAATGGGCGACGGTTTTTAAATGTGTTGCGGCATCTCTTCCTATCACTTACCTTGGTATTCCATTGGGTGGACTTTCTAGTAGGGAAATGTTTTGGATTCTGGTTATTAAAAAGGTGGAACAAAGGCTTTCTCCATGGAAGAGAGCTTACATTTCGAAAGGTGGAAGACTTGTGCTTATTAAGGTCGTTCTGTCTAGCTTACATTCATACTACATGTTAGTTTTTTCTATTCCGGTGGGTGTAACCAAGAAAATTGAAAATATCTAGAGGGATTTTTTTTGGAACAATAGTTTTTGAAAAAGAAAGTTCTTACGGTGGATTGGGTGACTCTGTGCAAAAACAAACAGTGTGGTGGTCTTGGTATAGGAAAGTTGAAGGACAAAGGTTTGAGTCTTATGTCCAAGTGGATATGGAGGTTTGGTAGAGAAGAAGGTTCTTTGTGGAAGAAAGTTTTGTGTGCTAAGTATAAGCTTGGTCTCAATCCGATGTTGTGGGATGTTTCAGAAGTTAGAACTGGCTCCCAGTTCTTTAAGGCTGTTGGTAGATTTTTTGTGGATAGTCATCGTGCTTTCAAGATTATCAACCAAGGTTTTCAGTTGGTGGTTGGTTGTGGCAATAGAATTCGGCTGTGGTAGGATATAAGATGGGATCATGTTCCTTTGAAGGTGGCATTTTCGAGAGTTTTCATGCTAACTTCCAACAAAACTGGGGTGGTTATGGAGTTCGGCTGGTGGGATGCCTTTTCTTGGATTTGGGTTGTCAAATTAAGAAGACATTTGT
This sequence comes from Acer campestre, assembly GCA_954870605.1. Lineage (NCBI taxonomy): Eukaryota > Viridiplantae > Streptophyta > Magnoliopsida > Sapindales > Sapindaceae > Acer > Acer campestre. The sequence goes on from OX940801.1 coordinate 33,680,011, forward strand.
TCAATTAGGAGTTAGACCAATGAAATTGTTTTAGGGTGGTGTTGGATAGTATCAAAGTGAGGAAAAATGTCCAAGATGCTTTGGCTTGGTCATTCTGTCCAAATGGGATTTTCTCCATCAACTCTTTTCGAAGATGCCCGGAAGGTAATAGTGATCGTTTGGATGATAATTTTGCTTGTGGAAGGGGATTTGCCCACCTAAAATCGAGGTTTTCACTTGGCAATTACTTAAAGGAAGGGTTATGGTGAAAGAGGTTCTTAGAAAGTTTGGTGTTCATCAGTTAGCTGGTTATGAGTGTCATTTATGTTCAGGTAGGATGGAGACGATTGATCACTTGTTTCTACTGTGTGACTAGTCAAGTAAACTTTGGAGGGAATGTATGGGATTGTGGGGTGTCAACAGTTGTTCAAATTCGACTATGATTGAATGGCTGATGGGCTGGAATGAATTATGTCCCTCGCGTTCTAGTAATAGAGCTTGGAATATTTTTGTTTTTTGCTGTTATTTGGACAATTATATTTGGGAGTGCCTTAATGAAGTGGTGTTTCATGGTATTCAAGCTAATCTTTGTTTGGCTATGGATACGATTAAATTTGAAGCACAAATGCAAGATGAATAAAATATGAATGAAGATGTGTATGTGTGCAACTAATCTCTTCATGAGGCAAGTCAAGTGATTTACCTTTCGCTTTTGCTCTTGAAGTCAACGGGATGCTTGAAAGCTTGCCTTGATAATCATCAAGAAGACCTACGCTACCCATTACAAAATCATCCCTAAATGTGGTTTGTCAACGAAATAAGTCAATCAAAATATGAGGACCTTACAAGAGGAGATCAGTGCTCTCTTCTTTCTCTCCCCCCGAGTGATTGTAGTTAGAGGTTTTCCACGCAAATGGGTCCATGGTTTTGGATTCTGTTGTGGATATGACGGTGTAGCTCTAATGATAGGGGCGGTTTCTGGTGTAGGTTTGATCGTGGTAGCCATTTTTGGTTTGACTGTGGGATTGGTTTTGTTTAATGATGATGAATCTGGATTTTGGTTTGATGATGATGAATCTGGATTTGGGTTTAATGATTATGAATCTGGATGATGTTGATGGTTTTGCTTGGGTTTGAATATAAATGATGATGATGATGGTTTTGGATACCGATTAATCTATATTTGGGTTGGCTTGAATTGTTTTTTTTTTTTTTTTTTTTTTCATTTATTGATTTGGATTTGGCTTGAATCGAATTGCTTCTTTTTTTTTTTTTCTTCTTTACCTTGAAACTGATGGCAATGGTGTTTTTATTTACAATTTTGTTTTTTTAATTTTTTTTTCAATTTGTTTTTTTTTTATTTCAAAAACAATTCTGGTTTTTATATTTTTTATATTTTAATAATAAAAAAATATTTTCCTTTTTATTATGTTTTTATTCTTTTTAATTCTTTAACTTTTTTAATACTTAGTTTTTTAATAACTTTGTAATATTTTGATACATTTATAAGATTAAAAAAAAAATTGTAATATTGATATGATATTATTTATTTTTAATGTATTTTATTAATATTCTTAGATTATTTAATTTTTTGAAGTACTTTAAAAATAATAATAAGTTTTATAACATATGTCCATTTTTTATTGGACAATCCAAATAGGTCAATTCAAATTATAAAAGGTTAAATGGCAAAAGTGTCATTCTCATTAATGGTAAAAATATAAAGAATAAAAAGGTTAATTTGAAATTTCTATTATGTTTAACCGTTAAATTTAGGGTTAGAGAGACCAAATTGATGTATTTATGAAAAGTAAGGGATCACGGATAATAAAAAAGTAAACACTATTATTTCATATAATTGGAAAATGATTTTTTTAATTCATACTCTCTTGAAAAAAGATATTTAAATACGAACACTCGTGTTTGGATTTTCCAAACACACCATTTGTCTCTAGTTGTGTTGTGATATTGTATTCTTGTCTCCATTACTTGATATATGTATGCCATGGTTTATGAGGTGAATGTATCACATATAAGAAATGGTGTCAGGTTTGAACAATAGTCTTTGTGGAGAACAACGGTACAAGACATATAATTGGAGTTTTTGTCATAATATTATAGTGGTATAAATTATGATTAAGGGATTTATGATATAATTCGTATTATAGGAAGTCATTACAAACTAATTTTTATTACTTTTAATCATTTTAGACTAGTTTATGTTTTATATTATAATACGGGCAAATGAGGAATTGGGGTCTAGCACAATTGATCTGTAGTAGTGTGTTTAGCATTTTATTTATTTTATTTTATTTTTTTGGTCTTCTTTAATAAGTTTAATTATGGTAAAATTGTTATATAACAAAAAAAAAAAAAAAAATTAACATTGGAGCATAGAAAGATATTCAGTGAATTGCCAATAGTATCACTCATTACTAAAAGAGTTAATTGCATAAATTTACCCTGATTATATATATAATTACATAGAAAGCGGTAAAAAATCATAATAACACTCACAACCCCTTGACTAGTTGACTAACGGTTGTCAAGTTGCTAACATTAGTCAATAAGTGAAAAGGGAAATACCAGTTTTGCCCTAAGAGAAATAATAATTAATTATATAAAATCAATAAATTAATTTAAAATAAAATACAGAAAGATAATAATAAAAGATAAATAAAAAATAAAAAAATTAAGAAAAGTAATAAAAAAAAAATCATAGAATAGTTAGGAAAAAAACATTAATAATAACTTATTTCATTCACTCAACTTCTTCTTCCTTCTCTTCCACTTCTCTCACGCAAATAATCAAACACAGGGGTGGGCCAAAAAATCTTTGAATTTTTTTTTAAAAAAAGTACATAAAAAAATGTATATTTTACATTTTAATGTTGTAATTTTTCAGTTTTTGTCATCCCCCACCCCACCCCAACTAAGAATTTTTGATTCGCCCTTGATTAAACACATCGTAGTCATCTCACACACGCAGTCTAGTATTGTGATGTCCAAAGGCTTTAATGGTCATCTATGGATCAAGTACGCTATTGCATTGATTGCCTCTGCCTAGAATTGCTTCGGTAACTCTAACTGTAGTCGCATACTTATGGATCTCTTAGTCAATGTCCCGTTCACTCGCTCTACTATACCATTCTGCCGTGGTGTCGCTGTATCCTGCGAACTTGGCTTTTACGGTTGTTTTCAGGCTTCAAAAACCCTACACACACAAAATCCAATTTATTTATTTTTTATAAAAAAACCATAAAACCTAAAACCTCTTTTCTTTCCAATATATATGGCTTTTCGACAATTCTTCAAAATCCAAGCATAAACCCAATTCTTTACAATGGCTTCATCATCCCAATTGTGCGAAACTCACTTTATGTTATTGAAAAAAACCCAAGTAGTTAACATCGAGAAATATCATGTAAATTGGTTTACAATTCTTAATAAAAGTGCATCAGCATTTGGAATTTGATAAAATATAACACTGCAATATTGTGTGACACTCCATCTTAGTCTGGTGATGTGGCTTGTGGCGATGATTGGAAGAGATCGTTGACTAGAAAAGGTAATCTCCGTCGATGGAGATCAACTTTTGCAGTGGGAAGAGATTGTGTTTATGGTGATTATTTATGCTTATTAACTTTTTTTATTTCATTGAAATAAGTGACATGTTAGGATTTGATTGGGTAATCTCATTTTTATTCTTTATTTGTATAACACTCAACAAAAAGACCAAATTACCCTTTAACTGTTAGTGACCACCGTTAATCAACGGTTCAAGGGGTAGTGAGTGTTATTATGATTTTTTTCGGCAATTTCTATGTAATTAAGCATAAAACCAAGGTAAGTTGGTGCAATTTACCCTTACTAAAACCCTAATTTGGATTGAGCAACATAAACAGGGGCTTTAAGAGTGGCCAGGGTTATATTGTAGCATCAAGAAAAGAACACTTCTTTTTCATTTTCTCGTCCTTTAACTGCCGCAAAATATAATATACTATGGTGTCGCTTATTCCTACAAACCCCTCACTTTCCTCGTACCTACATTTACCAGTCACCATTATTGTTGGATTCTCAAAGCAATCAACTTACTAGAAATTAAGAATCGATCATTCTATTCTAGGTATGATTCTTAAACTTTTCTAATTGTTTGTGATGTGATGTTTTTGTGGGTGGAGGAATGTTAGAAATTAAGAATTGATCATTCTATTCTAGGTATGATTCCTAAACTTTTCTAATTGTTTGTGATGTGATGTTTTTGTGGGTGGAACGTTTAAATTAAGTTTGTACGTTACAAATTGCATTGATCTTGAGTTAAAATAAATATTTACTTTGTTTTTCTATGCATTTCCATTCATTTATAAAATACTTTGAAAATGTTGATTTTGCAGAGGAAGAATAATTAATTGAGTTTTAGGCTAAATTGAGAGAGCTAATAATGAGGAATCTTGAAAATATTCCTTCTAAAGTGATGACTTTAATTCTATTAAACTTATCTGTTATATCTCTATTGCGATGCAAATACGTTTGCAAAACATGGTATGATCTAATTAAAAACCGTACCTTTATTTCTACACATCTCAAAAGTCACAACAATGAAGATACTCATCTTGTTGTCTACAATTCTGAACATGATTGTGACCCTGCATATCCATTTGTATATGCTTTGTTCCATGATAAAACATTGGTACAGATTTATCCTATCAAGTTCTCGATTGTCAATTTCCCATACATGGTCAGCTTTTTGGTCCTTACAATGGCTTGTTTCTTGTATACCAAGAAGAGTATAATTGTATATATCTTTTGAATATCGCAACCAGAGAAACGTGAGCACTACCACAATGTAGATTTGTTGTTCCGCATAATATGACCTTAGCAATGCGTTTTTATTTCGGATGTGGATATGATCCACTTAGTGATGATTATAAGTTGGTTTTCTTGCGTCAATTTTCCCTTGTAAATGGTTTTTGATAATTTCATAGACTCCCGTGTTCCATTATGCTCCTTCAATAATAATTCTTGAAGATATTTACACCAAGACGTTATTTCTGGGTTGAATGTTCTTCTAAAAACTCACACATGAGTGGAGTTTGTTATTGGTTAGCACCGAGAGCTCCAAATACGTTATTCTTTCATTTGATATCAGCAGCGAGATATTCCAAGAGATAGATTTACAAACACCTGGTTTCAGAGCAGAATGTCCAATGCTGGAGGTAGTTAATGGCTCTCTCTATCTATTAACCCGACATTATAATCGTGAATTTGAATTTAGTATCTGGATGATGAGAGTGTTAGCGAACAAACCGTCACTATACGCGCGGAAGCGTTGCCGGATAGAACACAAACAAACACAATAACAAAGAAAAGATAGATGAAGAGAATTAATCTAAATCCAAGCACACACAACACAAGAATTTACGTGGAAACCCAAATCAGGGAAAAAACCACGGCTGTCAGGATGACAAGAGAAAGTTCCAATATGTAGTAAATTGTTACAATCACACACTCAGGATCTCTCTCTAAATAATACCCCAAACCCAATTACACCCAATGCTCACTTTGAGATCTCTCTAGTATTTGCTATTTTTCTCCACCACTTTCAGGTGTTTTTCACACACCAATAACCTAGCTATTATGGTCTATTTATATGTATTACAGGGAGTTTAAACTAACAAGGAAATCTATCTCTTAGTCATACAAGATTTACTTGTTCCACATAAATACTATTTCCTATTTATGACAAGTCTTTACTTCAAGGAGAAATCCTTTTCCCATTAGAACTCTAGAAGCAACATATTTCCTCTTCCATAAATATTTCCTGATTCAACGCGTGCTTGTGATTAACTACGACTCAAGTTGCAGTTGGCCACCTGCTTCCTAAACCGTGTTGAACTTGACCACTCAGAAGACCATGATCCACGCGCCAAACCTTGTCGAACCGTTGTCGGACCACTGTGAAAGCCACAGCGTGAAACACTGGAATTGAAACCGATATTGATGCGCTGCTGAAAATGGCAGCGGTGTCAAACCGCTGCGGACCGCTACCGGACCGCTGCCTAAGTGGTAGCAAACCACTGTGGACAGCTGCCGGACCGTTGCCACTACCGCTGCCAAAGTGGCAGCTGCGCGGCAGCGGTTTGAGCTGTCCGTCGCTTTGTTATTCATGTCTTTTTCAAGCCTCTCTCAAACATAACCTCATACTCTCAAACGATCTCACGTCTCCAGGAAGTCTTCGCATTGGTAAATCGTGTTTGGTAACCATTGGTAATTCGAGCCATATCCAACAATCCTCCCTTATGGCGAGAATTCCCAAAACTTGTCCTCAGCTATAATCCTCATCACCAAGAATCAAACATACCCACCACTAGGTATAACCATTTAGGAAACAACCATCCCAAGATTTCACCGGCACATGTCGAAATTTACCTTGTTGAAAAATTGTGGTGCAACTCCTCACGTTAGGTTCCCAGGGAGTTCACTCAGCCATCGACATCCTTGTCCACCACACACCTTGCATCACTTCCTAACCAATGCCCGTGCGCAATTGTGGACCCGCTATCAGTTACATCCTTTTCATGGTAACTAGCGGTCATGCTATGAGGATGTTTATGCCCCTTTAGAGGGCATCGCTGTAGTCGTCATACTCAAGAGAGGCGATTGCCAAATCACCCTCTTTGGAGCCCTTAGCCACACTCGTCTTCTTATTTTTACAATCCTTCCTGATGTGTCCAGACTGTCCACATCCCCAACAAGTGACTTTCCCTTTGGAGTTCCCCTTTTTCCTGTCAACCAAAAGAACAAGGTTATCATAAGATTTACCTTCACTTTTTAGCCTTCATTCCTCAAAGATAAGTTTATTCGCTACATCTCTAAAACATATGGTTGAACTCTCATGCATCAAGATTGGCTTCATGTGCGCATAGGACGGTGGAAGGGACCAGATGAGTCTAAGACCTTTGTCTTCTTCATTAATTTTTACTCCAATCGACTCTAATTCTGAAACAATTCCATTGAGCACTCCCAGATGATCAAAAATTTGCGTACCTTCAGTCATATGCAGCATGTGAAACTGCTCC